>SJYT01042898.1:0-24805 GCA_006410635.1 Cephalophus harveyi | reverse complement strand
TTATCCGCGCTTTTCTTTCCCCTGCTCATGGCGCGCACCGCTCAGGCTCTAAGTTGCTCTGCGGGGAACCATCTGAGGCTGGTCCTAGGCTCTCCGGTCTATGCCGCTCAGGCTTGGCGCCTAGGTAGGCTTCAGAGGCGCGTATTTGGCTGGGCCTGTGTTCTGTGCGCTTCCCAGGTCCGAGTAGCTCAGGAGTTTGGCGAGTGCAGTTGCTGTGACTGGTCGCCTTTCCCTGCTGCTCAGTCCTCTGGGTGCACTGCTGGCGTTCCCTCTCACGAGGACGATGACCGTCCAGAACCCCCCAGAAGCCTTAGTTAGCAAAGAAGCCTGCTTGCATTTTGGTAGGTAATGACTCTCTTGGGCCACGATTGCCCCCTTCCAGCCCTTAAGTCTCTGGCTGCCTGTCACCGGAGGGGGATGGTCTGCAGCCGGCTATTTCCGTTCCGTCCTTTGTTCTGTGCGCGGTCCTGGCGGTGTCTTATGTTTGGGCGTTTCGCGTGTTAGCTATTCCACAATCTGGATTGCTAGCCCAAGTTAGTTCGCTTTGTAGCCCTTAAGTCTCTGGCTGCCTGTCACCGGAGGGGGATGGTCTGCAGCCGGCTATTTCCTTTCCGTCCTTTGTTCTGTGTGCGGTCCTGGCGGTGTCTTATGTTTGGGCATTCCGCGTGGTAGCTATCCCACAGTCTGGATTGCTAGCCCAAGTTAGTTCGCTTTGATCTCGCATGGGCCCTCTGATCTCGCGCGGGGCGGGTGTTCCGCCCGAGTCTTTGCAGCCCGCGCCTCCCGCGGCCCGGTTCTTACAAAGCACTGCAGTCCGCAGTTCCCGCCTCTCCCAGCCCAGCCCCCAACTTGTTAGTGGCGGATGCTGGGGCGGGCGTTCCAGCCCGAGTCTTTGCAGCCCGCGCCTCCCGCGGCCCGGTTCTTACAAAGTGCTGCAGTCCGCCTGATCTTTTTTTAAATTATTGTTTTCCTCTTTAAACTTTATTATTTGGGGTAATAGAGGATGTGACCAAAAAATATTAACAGCAAAAATACCAATAGCTAGTATATATCAAGTGCTTATTATTTACCAACCACAGTAATAAGTTCATTTTGTCCTCATAATACCTATAGAAGGTAGATATTATTATTAATCTTCACGTTTTACAGATTAAGAAACCATGGTTCAGTTAGTAAACCAGAATGTGGCTCCACAGTTTCTGCATTGTGCTTTCAATCCACATAGTAATCCCCACTCATCTGAATTTATTGAGGTCGTCATATGGTCTCTTATTTAAGTTCAGCTGTTGGTAATATAGCACGTGTGCTTGATAAAAACGCTGTTGAAATTCATCAGCTTTGGAGTAGATCTATTAATGGACACTCCATTTGTCATTATTTATATTGCCTCCCTCATAAAAGACTAAGAAGAGGTTTATTCAAGTCTCAATGATCATGCTTCTCTCTGTGTCTCCTGATTGTGCCTGAAATAACTAAACCTTTTAAATTTTGTAAAGATCTGCCTGCCCCATCATTGAGCCTGTTTGCTACAGTTTCAGTCCTGTCCTTTAATAACTTCAAAGTGAATTTTGAAAAATAATTAAAAAAAAATATTTTGCCTTTTGGTTTCCCCACAAGCCTATCTCCACTGTCTTCCTCTTTTTTGTGTGTGTGTGCCTCACCCCACTGCATTTCATCTCAGCTTCTCCCATTACTTTATTCTGTTTTGTAGAAACTGTATCTTCTTACATACTACTAACAATATCATATTACCCTCTACAATTTTCTTCTAGTTTCAGAGGTCTGCCCTCCCCCACCAAGCCATGGAAATTGCATCCTTCTTTCTCCCCATGCTTTCTCTTTTCTCTCTGTTTATCCTAAACTTGCTGCCTGCTAAGAGACAGGGGATGGGAGTATCATTGGCCTTATTCTCCACCCCTTTCCTGCTCTGTATTCGGCTTGAGTGTCAATGTGCAGGACCCCTACTCTGGTTCCTTGGTCCTTCAGGCTTTTTGTACCCAGCTTTGCTGAACAGAAATGGGACCTCTTTCCTCCAGCTCAACTTCCTGATGCTCTGATTGATGTGAACAGTCAAAGACAATCTAGGCTTTGCGCTGAATAGAGCTTGTCTCATCTCCATCTTGGCTACCAACAGTTTTTCTCAAATGCACATCCAGAAATCCATAAGTTCTATGAGAGTTTTAATTTTTTGTACCCAGCTTTGCTGAACAGAAATGGGACCTCTTTCCTCCAGCTCAACTTCCTGATGCTCTGATTGATGTGAACAGTCAAAGACAATCTAGGCTTTGCGCTGAATAGAGCTTGTCTCATCTCCATCTTGGCTACCAACAGTTTTTCTCAAATGCACATCCAGAAATCCATAAGTTCTATGAGAGTTTTAAAATTCAGGATTGGGAGCTCGTATACACCCATGGTGGATTCATGTCAATGTATGACAAAACCAATACGGTATTGTAAAGTAAAATAAAGTAAAAAATAAAAAAAATAAAATAAAATAAAATTCTGTCTTTTTACTTTTATAATAATCTGATTTATTATTATAAAGATTAATTTCCATTTCAGTGATAATTTGCAAATGGAAGACATTTGCACAGGGCCAAGGTTTCATTTTTTTACGTCACAGATCTTAATTATCATGAGTCATTATTAGCATAACTGCAAGACTGCATTAGTTAATAGTATTATAAAAATGTCAGATTTCCTGATTTTGATAAATATTTTTTATATTAATAAAGAAAGCTTTTGTCTTTAGGAAGTAGACATTGGAGTAATTATGAATGTGAATAAAGGCTACAAACATCTTTCAAATGAGTGTATGTGTGTATACTATAGGCTGGTAGATTGATAGATGAGCAAATGGGGCAAAATGTCAAAAACATGTTAACAACTGGTGAATTCGGGTAAAGCTTATATGGATGTTCTTTGTATTTCTTGCAATTCTTAAGTGTGAAATCATATAACAAATATTTTTTTAAGTGTCATGACTTTTATGGACCTAGGTTCAATAAGTGCTCTTAAAGTATACAAAAATTTTTTTTCCTTAAAAGTTATTCAAGTTGAGAAATGTGAGTAAATCCTCCACTATCCCACCAGGCTGACCAGTTTTAGGACCCTAGTCACTGGATGGACCAGTTTTAGAACCCCAGCCATTTTACTTTCCTGCTTAGAATGTTCCACTGGCTCCTCGAGCACCACATTTCTAGCCTGGCCTACAAGACTCCTGACATACCCCTTGCCCAGTCCCAACTGGGACAACTCACTGCACTTAATTTAAAAACACGAAGTATCAATACTTGTGGCTTCATAGGAGGACTCTGTGGTTTCTCTCTTCTCTGCCTTCGGCCAGGCTTCTCATGTTGTGCAAACTGCCATCCTCTAACTTGCCCTCCTTACACACCCTTCTCTCTTTAACTGAATAAGTGTTAAGCATTTGCTAAAGTCCAGGTCAGACTCCTCCTCCTCCAGGAAGCCTTCTTTGAATCCTTCCAGGCTGTGTCCACTCTGGGTTTCAAGGGCCCCCTGTGGGACCCTCCCTCACAGTCCTCTTACTGCTGTCTGTGTCTCCACTGGACTGTGAGCTCCAAAAAGGCAGAGAAGTCTGACCTAGCACAGTGACTGGGAACAGAGAGGACATTAGACCTGAGGAGTAGAGAAGCTTAGCAAATGGTTAAGTGGGGTCCTGTTGTGTGCAAGAAAAGAATAGAGCCACTTTGTGATGGATGAGTTTAAAAGTTCCTAAAGTATCTGCCTCCTTTAAATGTCTCCCATGATCATTTCTCAGTATTTGAAATTTCCACCTAATATCTTTTCTTAGAAATATTGGTTCTAAAAAGATAAAGTTTAGCTACACTTAAGTTTTCTGGTATGGATGACCTATTTGTGTGCATTTGCTAGTGGTAAACAATCCTGCTAATGCAGGAGATGCAAAAGACGTGGGTTCGATCCCTGGGTCAGGAAGATTCCCTGAAGAAGGAAATAGCAACCCACTCCAGTATTCTTGCCTGGAGAATCCCATGGACAGGGGAGACTCATAGGCTACAGTCCACAGGGTCTCAAAGAGTCAGATGCAACTGAGCGACATGGGCATTATTATAACAGCACAGATGATCACCATTAATGAGTATCCTATAGGTCTGTAGACCACTTTGATTTATAACTGATGTAAGTTTCTTGAGGGTCTCAACTATCTTTCCATATATTTTTGTTCTTTCCAGCCCAGCAAAGTCCCTGAACATAGTAAGTGCTCAATAAAAGTATGTTGTGTAAATAAGTGAATGGACAACGTTCACACATGTTATCTCAATAGATGCTCAGAGACAAAACCCAAAGCCAGGAGAGATGGTGACTACAAACCTTCTGACGTCATTTACCTAGAGGAACGAACTGTTTGGAGTCAGAGAGGGGACCACCCCAAAGTAACACACTTGTCTTGTGAGTGTGTGCGTTTGCTCACGAACTGGGGCTAGCAAGAGTAAACTTTTTGAAGAGGAGGAATGATGATGGATTTACCTGAGCCTCAAATAGGTGCTGCGATACCTTTTCTGAATCCCACGGATTCAGCAAAGGGTTAATGGAAGCTTTTGAGCTGGCTAGATAATTAACAGGATTAAATCTCTACCTGTCAATTAAGCCAATATATTTGAGTATAATGCTATTTAATTCTGTAGCAGGAACAGTGCAATAAATCAAAGTTTACAGATGTCTTCAGCAAGCCCTTGATGGATGAAACACTGTAACTCAGAGGTGCCTAGAAAATCTCAAATAAGATAACCTCCCATGTGATTAATATAGCTGTCTGCATTGGCATTGGCTCCAGAAGGTTCTAATCCAAACATGTTTAACATCACATACTTTATTGTGACAGATTTAGACACCTGAACTAACTAACCAGGCAAACGGTGCTTAATTATACTGACTCATTGTGGACCTCAGCCATAAAGCTGGGATGCAGAATTAGGTGTTAATTCCCATCACACACAGTCACATACAGCACAGGCAGCCCAGTGTCCAGAGTGCCTTCCAGGGTCTGGTGCACAAAGCACTGAGCAGAGGAATAATCTGATTCCTCTAAGGGACACTCCGCTTCTCTCTGTTCAGTGGTGCTTGTCTGCAGGCCTCGTTCAGACTGCCTGACCACCAAATGCCGTTACTGGTCACAAGGGGAAAAGAGACAAGTGAAGATGAACGTGTCTATGAATATTTCTCCATTAAAAAACAAAAAGAATTGCGGTTCAAGGTTTTTTTTTTTTTTTTTTTTTTAATATTTATTTGGCTGTATTAGGTCTTAGTTGCAACAAGTAGGATCTTCGTTGTCATACAGGATCTTTCATCATGGCTTAGTAGCTCTTGCATGATGGCTTAGGTTCTCCAAGGCATGTGGGATCTTTGTTCCCTGATCAGGGATTGAACCTATGTTCCCTGCATTGTTGTTGTTTAGTCACTAAGTCACGTCCAAGTCTTCTGTGTCTCCATGGACTGTCCTCTACCAATCTTCTCTGTCATGGGATTTTCCAGACAAGGATACTCGAGTGGGTTGCATTTCCTTCTCCAGAGGGTCTTCCTGACCCAGGGATCAAATCAGTGGTCGAACCTGCAACTCCTGCATTGGCAGGGGGATTGTTTACTGCCATTAGGGGAAGCCCCTCCCCTGCATTGCAAGGCAGATTTTTAACCACTGGACATTACTTTGCCGACCAAGGTCCGTCTAGTCAAGGCTATGGTTTTTCCTGTGGTCATGTATGGATGCGAGAGTTGGACTGTGAAGAAGGCTGAGCGCCGAAGAATTGATGCTTTTGAATTGTGGTGTTGGAGAAGACGCTTGAGAGTCCCTTGGACTGCAAGGAGATCCAACCAGTCCATTCTGAAGGAGATCAACCCTGGGATTTCTTTGGAAGGAATGATGCTAAAGCTGAAACTCCAGTACTTTGGCCACCTCATGCGAAGAGTTGACTTTGAACTGGACTACCAGGGAAGACCCCCAAGTCTTTTTTAATAAAGAAAAGTTGGTACCTACTAAAGTACATCTACATGATTGGAAGTCTATGGTTGAAGAGACTTAGCTAAATGCTTGTTAACATTGAGTATTTATTCTGGAAAACCATTCCAAAAGCATGGCCTTCTAAACAGGTATACACATTTCATTATCAAAAGTGGGCTAGAAACTTCCAGATAAAAATAGCTAGAAACAACTACCAGCCCTGTTTCTGAGCTGAACTTACTCAGAGAGGACCCCTCTCTGTCCCATATGAAAAGCAAAACATGCAAAATTGATGCTAATTTTCCCAATAGGATCAAGTTGTCGGATTCCATCTGTGCTAATGTCACACTGGAACCGTAGAGGAACGGGTCTCAGTCACTGCTTGCTGATGGGCTGAAGGATCAATAAGGTGTGAAACGTGTGCAAAGATGGTGTGAGACAGACATGAAGCCAAACAATAGTCTCTGCTCTCAGGACATGCCTAATTTATGGGGGAGAGCATCTCAACACATAGTAAGAATCACTTATGGTGTTGGCTATACGTGAAACAAGAATTCAGTGAGGAGAGACCAGTGTGGGCTGCAATTAACCAAGAAAATCTTCATAAAGAAAATTAGGCTGAGATGGTTAAAGAAAGTGGAGGCTTTGGACAGAGACAATGAAATAGGATGTTCAAGATGGGAGAAAACACAGAAATATGGAAGTAGAAATTGATGTGTTGAGTGAGGGAGGCATTTAAAGAATGTATATTACCTATTAGTGGTGGGTGGGATGGGTGTGATAAAACCACCCAGAATAGCATCCAGAGAAGTCTGAACTTAAAACCAGTGTCAAAAGGGAGACATTTGACGTAATTGGGTAAAGATGTGACAACATGAGAAGAGGGTTTTAAGAACCTTCATCTAGCAGGGGGTGTGTAGAATGAACTGGAGAAGAACAAGATGAGCTGGAGCAGGCAGGTAGGAAGCTACTGCCAAATCTTGACTTTGGTAGTCAGAGAAGAATTAAGACAAAAGGGATCGACCCAGGAGAATAAAGGGAAAATGACCCAAATTCTATTTCCATTTTACAGCTGCAAATTTTGCCAAGTGGAAACAGATAATGTCTGTGGTAGACTCCCAAATTCCTATTCCACCCAAATGCTCATCCTCTTACACCTGAACTGATGGTTCTCAACCAGTTGTGATGATTTTATCCTTCTCACCAGTGATGGCTTCAGGATTGTGCTTGTGACCACTTCTGACCAATGAGAAGTAGCTTCTGGGAAATATTTTCTCTCTGTAAGAAACTCAAGGTGGGATGATCTCTTATAGCCTTCTGAACATCATCCTGTGTAGATGTGATGTCTGGAACTGTTGTACTGCCTCACTACCAACTTCAGAAAATAATCTAAGTCTTTGATGATGTGATCGAGCTGCTGGATGGGCTAGCCCTGAGCCCCACAAAGCCCCTGCTGCTGCTGCTGCTAAGTCACTTCAGTCGTGTCCAACTCTGTGTGACCCCATAGATGGCAGCCCACCAGGCTCCTCCATCCATAGGATTTCCAGGCAAGAGTACTGGAGTTGGGTGCCATCGCCTTCTCCGCCACAAAGCCCCTAGACTCTCAATATTGTGAGATAATTCAGGACCTTACTGTTTCAGCTAGTTTGTGTAGGGGTGGGACAGTTTGCTGCTGCTACTGCTAAGTCGCTTCAGTCGTCTCCGACTCTGTGCGACCCCATGGACTGCAGCCTACCAGGCTCCTCCACCCATGGGATTTTCCAGGCAAGAGTACTGGAGTGGGGTGCCATTGCCTTCTCCGGGGAGGGTTGCTACTTGTAGCCCAAAACATCCTAGTTGCAGTTCTATATTCTTGAGTTGAGGATAGAAATCTTTTGTGATGTACTGTACGCGGAAAAGGAGGAGTTGTGATTCAAAAGTTACAACACAATTTAAGACTTGTTTTTAAATCATTTCATGAATCTATTGCTAAGCAAAACATACAATTTCAATTATAGTACAACAAGCAGATTATGTAATCAGATTTACTAAAATTGGTATTTTCCTTCCATTCCCAGTAACAAAGATGCCACCAACTCAAATGGAAATTAGTGCCTTCCTGCTTACTTTGCAGGAATAATTATTAGTGATTGCCATCAATATTTTTATTATTGTTCAAGAACTGTGAGATGGTGGCTGAGATTTTAACTACTAATATTCTGAGTGATTTCAGTTCATTTTAAGAGTTGACTATAGCTATAGCAGGCTAAAAGCCCACACTGTGCTGGTTAGGATAAGCTAGGTGATGCTGCAGTAAAAACCTAAATATCTCAGGGGGTTAACAATAAATGGTTCCTTTGCACTCACATAAAGTCCACTTTGAATCTAGAAAACTGTCTGGGCAACTGTACTCCATGTGGTGATTCAGTGGCACCAGATATTCATTTGACTCACCCCACCCAGGCTTCCAGGATCATCATGGCAGGAGAATAGAGGGATGGAGAGTCTTACCTCATCAAATAAGCATTCAGTCCTGGAGAATGACACCCCAGTTACAACCCACTGACAGGCACTAATCATGTGGTCTGCCTGACCACCAGGAGAGCAGGGACATGAAACCCACCTGTATGCCCCCCAGAGAGAGAAGAACTAGGTATGAGGTTGGGATTAGCATATGCAGACTATTATATATAGGACGGATAAACAAGGTCCTCCTGTATAGGACTCAGGCCATCCCAGGGTCCCAATCCATTCCTCCCCCTCGATAACCCCAAGTCTGTTCTCCGTGTTTGTGAGTCTGGTTTTGTTTCATAGATAAGTTTGGGTTGTGTTTTAGATTCCACATATAAGTGATATCAGGCTGCCTTGGTGGCTCGGTGGTAAAGAGTCCACCTGCCAAGCAGGAGACGTGGGTCCAGAAGATGCCCTGGAAAAGGAAATGGCAAACTACTCCAGTATTCTTGCCTGGAAAATCCCATGGACAAAGGAGCCTGGCGGGCTATAGTCCATGGAGTTGCAAAGAGTCAGACATGACTTAGCAAGTAAACAGCAGCCGCAACATAAGTGATATCATATGGTATTTGTCTGTCTCTTTCTGACTTAACTTCACTCAGTGTGGTAACCTCTTGGCCCATCCATGTTGCTGCAAATGACATTATTCTTTTTTGTGGCTGAGTAGTATTCCATTGTGTGTATGTCCCACATCTTGATCCATTCATCTCCTGAGAGACATTTAGGCTGTCTCAGTGTGTTGGCTATTGTGAGCATAGGGGTGCATGTGCCTTTTTGAATTATAGTTTTGTTTGGATATATTAAAAGTTTTCTAAGTGGAGCGCCTTCTCTTTGGGATTGTCTTGCTGTCTTAGAGCTGTTCTCACCTTGGATAGTTTAGGTTATTCTTTTTCAAGATGGTCACATTGTATTCTCTCTTCGTGCTCTGGTGCGAAGACCAGGGCCGCCCCTACTCCAAAGGGCCCTGCCCTTGGGAGCCTCAGAGGCCTAGGCCAGTGTCCAATGGAGGGGAGGCACCAAGTGGCCAACTGGGGTCAGATCTGCTCTGGTCCCTAGGACGAAGGACTCTGAGTACTGCAACTCAGATAGCTAAGCCCAGGGAAAGGGGACAGGGACACTCTTCAGCTGAATGCAAATGCAGCCAAAAGTTCAGGGTCCCAGTGGAGTCACGAGCAGTCCCTCCTGGCCTGGACAAGTCACCAGGGAGGAAGAGGGGGCTAGAGCCATCAAAGGTGCTCATTCAGCTCAGTTCAGTCACTCAGTCGTGTGCAACTCTTTATGACCCCATGGACTGCAGCATACCAGGCCTCCCTGTCTATCGCCAACTCCCAGAGTTTACCCAAACTCATGTCCATCGAGTCAGTGATGCCATCCAACCATCTCATCCTCTGTTGTCCCCTTCTCTTCCTGCCTTCAATCTTTTCCAGTATCAGAGTCTTTTCCAATGAGTCAGTTCTTTGCATCAGGTGGCCAAAGGATTGGAGTTTCAGCTCCAACATCAGTCCTTCCAGTGAACCAGAAGGAAGAGGGGGCTAGAGCCATCAAGGGTGCGCATTACACCCTTGTTACTTGTGTTTCCCTAAGAGACACACTGAACAGTGAAAATCAGGTGAGATAAAGTGCAGTGGTGGAGAAGGCAATGGCACCCAATGCCAGTATCTTACCTGGAAAATCCCATGGATGGAGGAGCCTGGTAGGCTGCAGTCCATGGGGTCACTAAGAGTCGGACACGACGGAGCGACTTCACTTTCACTTTTCACTTTCATGCATTGGAGAAGGAAATGGCAACCCACTCCATTGTTCTTGCCTGGAGAATCCCAGGGACAGGGGAGCCTGGTGGGCTGCCGTCTATGGGGTTGCACAGAGTCGGACACGACTAAAGCGACTTAGCAACAATGTGCGTGGAGCCGAAAGTGGTATAAATATTACTATAGAACAAAAACGAGGACTCAGAGGGAGCTGCGACCCACAGTCTGCTGGGTTCTGATGCCCGCCCCCAACCCCTCTTCTTTTCCTACTCAGGTCCCCACACAAGTGAGGGCTGCTGAGGGGGAAAGGGCTTGACCATGTTTGTGTCTTAATAGAAGCCTGTGACTGATCTATAATTTCTAATATCTGCATATGGCCTTTGGGGGAGCCTTGTGGTCACCCCACTGTCTTTCCATCCCCATGGCTTCAAGAGAGAGAGAGACAGCAGTGATCCAGCCTGAGGACCTGGAAGTGTGTGTCAGCCCAGCCCAGTTTGCCCAGCCTTAATCCAGGGCCAGGAGCCAGCTGATGGCCTGTTAGAATTGTGGCCATCTGGGATGCACATGGGACGTTATTTAACCACCAGCTTTCAAAGTGTTTCTTCAAAATCTGGGTCTGCCCTCGCAAGGGTTGAATGTGTGAACCTCATTCATTATGTGTGTTATGGGAGGTGGGGAAGGAGGGCTGAGGACTACTGTCTTGGCGAAGGCCCTGTTTGTTTTGGCCTCTTCCTTGTTTGTTTTGCTTGAGTTCCAGTGGCTGGACTTCTGGGTTAGGGGACAGCGGAGGCTTCTCCAACAAGAAAATGTGCCTGACTTCTGTTTCAGGAGGGTTGTTCCTCTCTGAGTGCCAGGTCCTGGGATGGCTGTCCTGATGGGAGGAGCAGCTCTGATCCAAGTACTTTCTCCCTTCTTGTTGCACCCCCTACCCTCCAAGGCGTTGAGTCTGGATGGCCAAAGCTGGGTCACCTCACCTACATGCTGGCTTACAGAAATTTAGGGAAGGTTCCCTGGTGGCTCAGACAGTAAAGAGTCTGCCTGCAATGTGGGAGACCCAGCTTTGATCCCTGGGTCAGGAAGATCCCCTGGAGAAGGAAATGGCAACCCACTCTAGTATTCTTGCCATGAAAATCCCATAGACAGAGAAGCCTGGTGGGCTACCGTCCATGGGGTCACTAAGAGTCAGACATGCCTGAGAGACTTACACACACACAATTTTCTTTCAGTTAGTATGCTGCTTTTTTTTGCCATGCCACATGGCATTTGGTATTTTAGTTTCCTCACCAGGGATCGAACCTATGCCCCCTGCAGTGAAAACATGGAGTTTTCCACTGCACCACCAGGGAAGTTCCAAGGGAAAGTGATTTTCTTTTTTCAGTCTTTCTCTTATTTTTATTTTCCTTATTAGAAACAGGGAATATATTTTGATATACTGTTACTCACAAAACAACCAAGAATCTCATGTGTTTACCAGCAGGAACAGTGTGGTCACAGGAATTGCCCACTGCAGCCAGTTACCGTGGTGGCCCCTGAAAGCACAAGTCCATCAGTGGCTGCGGGCTGCTGCCTCTTTTTTTTTTAGAGTGCTTTTTGACATTTTATGTATTTATTTTTTGGTTGCTCTGGGGCTCACGGGCTTTCTCTAGCTGCGGTGAGCAGGGACTGCTGTCTAAGGTGTGGTGCTTGGGCTTCTTGCTGCACAGGCTTCCAATTGCAGTGACTTTTCTTGCTGCGGAGCATGGCATCTATAGCATGCAGGCTCAGTTGCCTCAAGGCATGTGGAATCTTCCCAGACCAGGGATTGAACCCATGTCCCCTACACTGGTAGGAAGACTTTTAGCCAGTGGACCACGAGGGAAGTCCTGAAAGTAATTTTCTTATAAGCAACTGCAGCAAGTGTTGGGGGGATAATTGCAGTCTCACACTCATGCCAACCAGTTATTCCTTACTCCCTTCTTCTTTGGTAATTCTGTGAAGGGCCAACTCTATTGGTTCAGGAACAGCGGGAACCCCGAGCATGAGGGGGAAATATATTATCACAAATGCAGAGTGTCTCATTCGCTGTGACCAGCTGTTTCCTTGTGCCAGTGAGAACAGAATGTAAAACATAGTCTTAAAATTCAGTGCAGAGACACACAATTGATATAGGAAAGGACTGTCTTTTGGAGGGGTTAAAACATTGTAAGCTGGGATATTGTAAAAGACTGTCAAATCATCTTTCCTGCAGTCTCTTTCAGAACGCCATTGTTAGTAATCATTTCTGCCTGGAAAGCAGAAGCTGAGCAAGGTGACCCCTTGAACTCCCTCCAGACTTAAGATTTTTATTACTGTGATCCCTAACAGGCTTGTCATTCCTGCCATACCCTCCCAAAAGCAACTTAAAAAATAACCTGTGTAAAAAGAAATGCTATCAGAGGGGGGCAAAGTCAATTCCTAAATAATTCTGCTTTCATGTTAAGAGATTTCCTTTCTTTTATTGTTCTGGTATAGGCCATTTGCATGGAAACTGAATCATTATCCATCCACTAGCGCTTTTCTCTTTGTGTTCGTGTTCTCGCCTGTTCGGTGACGTGACAGTCGGTCGCCGTGGAGATGCCTGCGTGTGGCAGGAATACAGAATGTCATCATTTCAGGTGTCGGATGACTCTCTCCATCCATGGCTGATAGTTTCTGTGATAGTTATGGCTCCTGAGCTGCTCTTGTAAGAGCAAGAAAGATCTCCTGTTGAAAAGAATTCTTTTGATTAATATTTTGAAAACTTTTTTCTTTTCTTATTCTCAACTCACATATATGGTGTCCATCCAAAGTCACCGTCACTTTACAGCTGTGGCAATTCCAAATGTCAATAGAAGAATATCTCCTGGTTTGCAGTCTTGCAGAAAATAAGGTGATGCTGCGCATTCATGAGCAACACATCACAGTCCCCAGGGCTGGGAGTAAGCTGACAGTTGGCAGAAGCCCAGAAGGTAACTTTATTTCAAGGGTCTGGGTAGTTTGCTGTCTCTCCCTAAACATATTTCTCAATCAACTGACATTTTATCATTTAAAATTCCTTCTTTGGTCATCTGCTGAAAGGCAAAAGCTGCCTTTGGTCTCCCACCCCCATCCAGTTACCTGAAAAAGGGACAAGGATTCTGGAAGATGAGGTTGGAAGGGAAATGCACAAAACACAGGAAGAAGGAGAAAGGGGCAGCTGGGGATGCGAGAACCAACATCCCTTTCTTAGAGTTTTCCCTGAAGGCAAGAAGAATGCATGGCAGAGCTAATGGAGGCATGGCAATGCATCTCTCCCCCACCCACCGCAAGTCACCTGCCACTCAGTGGGAAGTTTCCATGCAAGGTGATGGCGAACTTGCTCAAGCACCTGTTATGCTTTTTCATTTTTTTGTTCTGTTTTAAACTGAAGTATAGTTGGGCTTCCCTGGTGGCTCAGACGGTAAAGCATCTGCCTGCAATGTGGGAGACCCGGCTTCGATTCCTGGGTCGGGAAGGTCCCCTGGAGAAGGAAATGGCAATCCACTCCAGCACTCTTGCCTGGAAGATCCCATGGACAGAGGAGCCTGATAGGCTACAGTCCATGGGGTTGCAAAGAGTCAGACACGACTTCATTTTCTTTTCACTTTCATAGTTGATTTACAATGTTCTGTTAATTTCTGCTGTACAGCCAAGTGATTCAGTTATATATACATTATTTTTCATATTATTTTCTACTATGGTTTATCACAGGGTATTGAATATAGTTCCATGTGCTATAGGGTAGGACCTCATTATCTATTAAGTATATAATAGTTTATATCTGCTGATCCCAAACTCTCAATCCATCCCTCTCCTACCTGCTTTCCCTTGGCAACCACAAGTGTATTCTCTGTGTCTGCTGAGTCTTGCTTCTGTTTCATAGATAAGTTCATTTAATGTCATATTATAGATTCCACATATAAGTGATACCATATGGTATTTTTCTTTATCCGACTTACTTCACTTGGTATGATAATCTCTAGGTCCATCCATGTTGCTGCAAATGGTATTATTTCATTCTTTTTTATGGCTGAGTAATATTCCATTGTATACACACCACATCTTATTTATGCATCCATCTGTCGATGGACATTTAGGTTGTCTCCACGTCTTGGCTGTAGTGAATAGTGCTGTCACTCTTGAAGGCTTTCTCTGACCTCATACTAGGAGCACAGTCAGCTTGCTTGCAGAGAGCCCATAATTGCAGGGAGTTAAAGACCCAGGTGCAAACTTCAAGCCAGTAAGGCAGAACTGGCTAGATCAAAACCTCAGCTTCCTCAGGCCTCAGTGTGGGACCATCCTGAAGTCTTACTCACGACTGTGTCACTGTTCACTGTCAGACTTCACTGGAAGGCTCTAATTATGTTTGCTAAATGCATGCTTATTCTCAGCTTTATTTCTGGAAGCTTAACTGGGTCATGAAGTCTAACTGCAGCATCCTTCATCACAGGCTAAATGTAAAGATATTTGTAAAGTTTGAATGAAATTGTATTTCTTCGTTTTCTGTTAACTATGAAGGAAAGTGATGATATCTTCAAAAATGGAAATTGTTCATTCCGTGACTCGTGATCAATTCCAAGGGAAAAATCACTTGAGTGTTCCTCAAGTTTCTGGGAAGACCCCAGCGGGACTGCGCCCTGGTTATGCACAATGATGACCCTCATTCACACACTTTGCTGATTTTCCGTCCTCCCATCTCACTTCCTTTCTTTTTTTATTTAATTTAAATATATGTTACTTATTTGGCTGTGCCGGGTCTTAGTTGCAGCATGCAGGATCTTTAGTTATGTCGCTGAAACTCTTAGTCTTAGTGTGGGGTCTAGTTCCCTGACCAGGGATTGAACCTAGGCCCCCTGCATTTGGGAGCAGGAAGTCTCAGCCACTGGACTGCCAGGGAAGTCCCCCATCTCACTCTCCCACTTGCTCACCACATTTCCAGTTCTCACTTCCTGAATAAACTACTTGTCCCCAATTCCATACGCAAGGTGTGCTTTTGAGAGAACTCGGGACAGCATGTCTTCTCAAAATAGTCACTACTGTTTCATATCCCATGTCACCCAGCACTCTACATCATTTTCTCCCAAGTCCCCACAGAGAAACATCTGCTTCAGTCACACCCTTTCCACAGGTGTTCTCTGATGCCTACTCAGTCCCATCTCCACATCTTTCAGCACAGTCTTGCCTTCCCTGGAAGAGCCTCCCAACCTTTCTCCCCACCCAAGTCCTTCAAGACCCAGGAGCCAGTCCTGCACATTTATGACAAAGTGATTTGCCAACGTTGTAGACTTTTTGATGACCCCAGGTCATCTACTTTGCCTCCTGACCATCGCTGTTTCATTGCTTCATGAGATACTAGTCTATATCACTGATCCTATCAAAATAAAGATGACCTGATGACCAATGGTCTGTCTATATACCTCAAATGACAAATGCTAGTTATCAAAACAGCTACAGACATGGCTTGATTAAAATTAGGGGGCTTGTGCAAGAGGCGTGTGTGATTCTCTGGGCAGAAGCAGTAGTGGGTTCTTATTTTCTCTCAGTGGAAAATGGTAAATTTTACACACTTGGAGAACAAATAGAATTGTGACTTATGCTTCACAATTTATGTAATTGATTTCTTGGATTTTTGACAGGTGCATCATGCTTTCAACAAATATTTCTTTCCTCCCTAGGAAGTTAGTCACATGGTGTTGGGAGGGGGTAGTCCAGGGAGCCCTGATTATTTTTCTTTCTTTCAATTGCAAGGCAATTACTGCCTAAATCATTTATTTGGCACTTTGCAGAAGCCATCTTGCGTTTTTAATTTTTCTACCCACAAAAGCCTTGCTTCCCCAGGCAGGCGTCTTGCCTTTTACTTCTCCCAGGATCTGATAATTGCCAGTCGTCTAAAAATAGAAAAATAATTTTTTCTTGTTATTGATGAGAATGCTGACACTTTTCTGAAATGCATTATGAAATTTTCCACCTTCCTTAAGAGAGATGTTGGCAGAATTGGGTCTCAGCGACTGTACCATGCACTGTTAGGGTTCTACGCTGAGTTTAGATTTCTACCTTCCTCTTCCTTAACCAGCTCTTCAGCTCTCACCCATCTCAAGTGACTCCTCTTTCAACAAGTCCCTTCCCAGTTCCCAAATTATAGTCTCTTGGAGGCTAGGGATCCAGTGTTGCAACTGGGACTTGGCTTAGAGTGAAGAAGGTACCAGATGTCTATCCTTTGTTCAGCTCTGTGATGGACATATCCAGTGCTCAGAGACCATCCTCCCCACATCTCCAGACTGGGGCTGTCAGTGGCAGAGTGCCTCCTTCTCTTCTCAGTTTGGCCAGGTCAGGGCAATGCATGGCCAGTATCAAATGATGCGTACAAGGGAGTCACTGACAACCTAAAAGCCAGTATGCAACCGCCATGCATGGCTGTGACTCATGCAGTGTCATTTCTAGCCTTGGTTTTCCATGATTCCAAAACTGGAAAAAAATGTAAGGCAACTCGCTTTCTCAGAATTTAGAACTACCTATTGATCCGCAGCAGCTCTGCCCACCCAGGACAACCTTCCCCAGCACTCCCCTCTATTAAATTTACTTTGGCCCATGGCTTGAAAAGTTTATCCCTTAGGGGGAAATCAACCTTAGGCAGCCATCTTGGATCCAGTACAGAAACTAACTTCAACCCATATCCTATTCGAGGTGATATGGTAACATTAAAGTTCCCATTCCAATGGGGGCAGGGAGGGGGGGAGGAATGCAACCTACAAGGCATTTAAAAATGTTTGCTATCTCTTTTCTACAAATGACGTATGTTGGTTGTATAAACAACCTGCCATTGCATGCAATAAAAGAGCATAACTGAACAACTGGCCCTATCCGTAATTCAGGGTCTTAGGAAATTTGAGCTCCATCATTTGTGGGCATTGGCCTTCTCTGTTTTAGTGGACTAAATTATCACAACATTTCATATACATGTTCCCTCCTGCAGTGTCAAAATCCTGCCAGAAAATCTCTCTCTGGCAAAAAAAAAAAAAGAAAAGAAAAATAGAACCGAGGGAACTTTGGTTCCCCTTTGACAGAAAATCCTGGTAAAATTCCATTTTCATGGATATTTTAGGTTCTGTGCATGCCCAATCAGAAACAACTCCTTTGTGCTGCCAACAAGCTGGTGATGAGTGTTGGTGGGAAGTTTCTGTAGCTGAGTGAAGTTAGCTAAAAAATGTTCCCATGTCAGGAGTGGGCTTCCCAGTTGGTGCCAGTGGTAAAGAATCCACCTGCCAGTGCAGGAGACACAGGAAGCGTGGGTTCATCTCTGGGTCAGAAAGATCCCCTGGAGAGGGAAATGGCAACCCACTCCAGTATTCTTGCCTAGAAACTTCCATGGACAGAGGAGCCTGGCCATGAGGTCGCAAAGAATCGGAAGCTACTGAGCACACACATGCATGCATATGCTCTTCTCTCAATTCATCCTCCTTCCTTCCCCTCGGTGTCCGCAAGTTGGTTTTGTATGACTGTGCCTCTATTCTGGGGCTTCCCAGGTGGCCCTAGTGGTAAAGAACCTGCCTGCCGATACAGGAGACATAAGAGATGCTGGCTTGATCCCTGAGTCAGGGAGATCTCCTGGAGAGGGAAATGGCTACTCACTCAAGTATTCTTGCCTGGAGAAGCCCATGGACAAAGGAGCCTGGGGGCTACAGTCCATGGGGTCGCAAAGAGTCGGATGTGACTAAAGTGACTGAGCAAGCACACAACAACAGTGGTTCCACTGAGGAGAATCATGGAAAATGATAGTGAAACCAGCAGTTCCTAGGGAAAATTCGCCACCTTTTTGGTAATCTAAAAGGCTATGCATTCAGGGACTTCCCTGATGTCTAAGACTCAATACAGGGGGCCCAGGTTCATCCCTGGTCAGGAAACTAGATCTCACATGCTGCAACAGAGATCCCATGTGCCGCTAAGACCTGGCACAGCCAAGTAAGTACTTTTTTTTTTTTTTTAATGAGACCGCATGCTTAGTCACTTCAGTCGTTTTTTAATCTTTGCAACCCTAAAGACGGCAGCCCACCAGGTTCCTCTGTCCATGGGATTTCCCAGGCAAGGATACTCGAATGGGTTGCCATTTTCTCCCTCCAGGGGATCTTCCCAACCCAGGGATCGAACCAGTATCTCTTATGTCTCCTGTATTGGCTGGCAGGTTCTTTACCACTATCACCACCTGGAAAGCCCAGGTGTATGCATGCATTACAGATAACTTTGTGATCCAATATTAGGCCAAGGTGTACTTGGAGATCTTGTGACAACCACACTAGCTGATGAGCAATGTGACATTCTTAGATATGCTTTGTATGGGCAAAGAGGAGGCACGTGAACTCTAGTTAGGGCCAGAGGCATTACCCACATTCATTTAGTTTCACAACCTGCTGCGTAGGTTCTGGGATAGGTATTTTTTATCCTCATTTTATAAACAAGCCTCAGAAAATTAAAACAATCTGCCCAAGGTCACCCAGATAGTAAGAATCGCGACCAGCATTAAAACCTATGACCTTTCCATTGAAGCTACATACACATTCCAAGGAAGATGCCTATTTTGAAACAAAGTTTCTGTTTATACAAGTTCTCTGGCATAGCAATCAAAATATGGAGCCATCCTAATGCCAGGGCACTGCCCAGTTGGATGGGAGCCAGTAGTAAATAATGTGTACAGCTATAAGGGTGCATATCTGCTGGATACTCGCCCTTCCTCAGCAGTCCACGAATGAGATTCAGCACTCTCTGATTATAGGAGAGAGTGTGACTGGTCATTGTCAGCAAAATACTTTTTATTTCAAATAATATTTTTGATGACAGAAATGTATATTAATTGGATAAAAAGAGAAAATATTTGAAGGCATAAAGAGAAAATAAAAATTGTGTGTAATTCACATACCCATATACTCTTGCTATACATTAGATTTTGCTTCTTTTTAAAAATATGTTCCCATATTGTTTTAAAAAAAAACAACTCTTGTGACATTATGTACAGAACTGTTTAATATTTCACTTTAGGGATGTAGCATAATTGATTTAACCTTTCTCTTCTGATAGAAAATTCTGAATATTTCCAAGTTTTTGTTTGTAGAAATAATGCTTTGGTAAATATCTTTGTGCCTGAAGCTCTATTTGCCTGTAAGTTTATGTCCTTCAGAAAATTCTTAGAACAGTTGCTGGTATTCACCTAATATTGTAAACCTGAACTCTAAACTGATCATTATTTTCTAGTTCAGCTCTTCGGTGAAATGCTGGGAACTGGTTAAAGGTAAAACCTGATTTCAGTCTTTTAGCAAACTTGGGGAGAGTTCACAAACTTTGGAGTGTTCACATATTTTCCCATTTGAGTAATTGCCACATAGAGTGTTCCTACCACGCTGTTGGAGACAAAGGCAAGGCTTCTGGAACGGGTGAGATTAGAGCTGGTCCTTCAAGTGAACCAGGCAGCAAAGACCTCTGGCAAGAAACAGCCCCTGTGGTGAGCCAGAGGCAGAGCCTATGGCTAACATTTACCCTCCATCAGGCTTCTAGAGGCTAAGAGGGGCGGGTGCTCGGAAAGCTCGTGAGATGTGACAGGATGACACAGGGTATATTCATGCTGTAATCCTTACTCAGAGGCCAAGTCTCTCAGTGCGTTTTTCTGTGGAGCCACTACTAACAATACTTTAAAAAATCGCTTTAGGGACTTTAGGGGCTTCCCTGTGGCTCAGCTGGTAAAGAATCCGCCTGCAGTGAGGAAGACCTGCGTTCAATCCCTGGGTTGGGAACATCCCCTGGAGAAGGGAAAGGCTACCCACTCCAGTATTGCGGCCCGGAGGATTCCATGGACTGTGTAGTCCATGGGGTCACCAAGAGTCGGACAAGACTGAGAGACTTTTGCTTTGCTTCGCTTCTTTAGGGACTGACCTGGTGGTCCAGGGTTAAGACTCCATGCTGTAAGTTTGATCCCTGGTCAGGGAACTAAGGTTCTGTATCCTGCATGTCATGTCATGTGACCAAAAATAAGAATAAAGAAATAGTGTTATTGTTACTTCTCCTACATTTGCACTAGCAGTGTTAGTACTTCTGTATAATTCATGGGACAAAGAGCTATTCTCAATGGAAAACAACAAACACATTAACTGAATAAAATGAAAATGCAACATATCAAAAAAAATTTTTTTAATCACTTTAGCTCAGCATGGGTTTGGCATGCCTATATTTGCAAGTGTTGCCATTAGACCGTGGAAATGGAGTCTTCATCTCTGACCCTTCACCTGGGAGGAAAGACGGGGAGTAAATAGAAGTCAGTCAGGCGCTGAGTCTGGATGAGACCCTCAGCCCCACTGTGACCCCTCCCTCTGCCCAGCTCTCTCTCCATCTTGGCCTCCTATTTCCCAGTGAGTCGTCTGCTGCCTCCCTCGTCTGGCAGGCTGGCTGCCTGATGAACCATGCGGCTTTAACGGCTGGGACGTTTTTCTGCTGCTCACCGTGTCCACCTTTCACATAGAAGATCACGCCTTCCCTCCTGTGTCTATATGTGGATTTCCAGTGGGGGAAAAGAGCCCACAGAAATGGAGGAAAGGACACGAGAAGGAAAACAGGGCAGGAAGGATGTTCTGGAATTGTTTCTCGGGAAGCTTGGAAGCAGGGGGCTGAAATGGAACCAATGGAAGGCTACCTCTGTGCCCCTCCCCCTGACCCCCACGTCCCGGCTCAGGCTTCACGTCTCCCTTTCTGTATGTGGTTGTCAGGAGCAGCAGCCCTGTAATCTGTAAATCATGTCACATGGATTCACTTTCTTAATTGCATTTTTCATAGGCTATTAAAATGAATTTGAACTTGACCCTGTTAAACAACAGGGAACCATCACAAGTTCTTAGTTGAGAGGAATAGTTGAATGTAGTGGTTTATATTTTGTATCTGCCAGAATGGTGGCGGAAATGAATGGCATGTTCCAAGGTGGTGCTTGAAGAAAGTTCATTAAAGAGACTTGGTACAATGGGGTGAGTAGAGAGTAGCAAATTGAGCAAGGGAGAGTGTGGGAGACCCTTTGAACAGTTACTGCAACAGATGGCGGGAAGCTGGGGCCTCTGATGGAGGAGCAGAGCGTGGTTGGGATGGAGGGAGTCGGAGAGAACCTGGCTCCCACCCTCCAGTCTCCTTCGAAAGCCTCCCATTGGCTAAACGTGGGGGTGTGAGACCCAGTGTGGGGGTCGGGGGGCAGGCAAGGGAGCCCTCAGACACCGTGCATTCAGGTCAGCTTCCCAGGGTCAGAGCCAGAGACAGGTAGGCACATGAGGTGCTGGGTCTAACAGAGATCTAGTCTGCATCTCTGTAGTATATTCTGACATCCAGAGGCAGAGACGCCTAGATCTGGATATAGAGACCTATCTTTAAGCATATTTTACAGATTTCTCTTAATTTTTAGTTTCTATTGAAGCACAGTTGATTTACAGGTTGTGCTGGCTTCAGGTGTACAGCAAAGTGATCTAGCTATACCTATACATCTGTCTATTCTTTCTCAGATTCTATTTCCCATATAGATTATTACAGAGTATTGAGGAGAGTTCCTACTGTGCTACACAGTAGGTCCTTGTTGATTATCCATTCCCCACCTTTCCCCTTGGGTAACCCTAAGTTTGTTTTCTAAGTCTGTGAGGTTGTTTATGCTCCATAAATAAATTCCTTTGTATAGCCTTTTTAATCTCATTTGATCCTCTACACAACCACTCCCGGATATTCATGTGTTTCTAGTAAGGTAACGGTTCTCTAATAGATCAAATCAACAGCCTAGCTAGAAGAGATGGCAAAGTGAGGACATGAGTCGAGGATTTTACCCTTAGGCATGTCACTCCCTGCCTGTCTCTTTTCGTACTGTACGTCCCTACCTGTCACTTCCTAGGGTGGACCTGTCCTAAAGTCTAGTTCAAATCCCGTTTGAATGAAGTTAAGTCCACTGATCCCACCCCTTCTGACTACCAAGCACCCTTCATGGTGTTCAACTATACTCAACTTAGCAACTGTTCCTTTATTGACTTTGTATGGTCCTGGGGTGCTGATGACTGAGCTCCAGAGTCTGTTTTCCCTTGTTCTGCTTTTTAAAAAATGTTTATTTATTTTTGGTTGTGCTGGGCCTTTGCTGTTGCATTCAGGCTTTCTCTAGTTGCAGCAAGCAGGGGCTACTCTTTAGTTGCGGCGCATGAGCTTCTCATTGTGGTGGCTTCTCTTGTTGTGAAGCACAGACTCCAGGGTGCTTGGGCTCAGCAGCTGCGGCTTGTGGAATTAGTTGCTCCACATCATGTGGAATCTTCCCAGAGCAGGGATCGAACCCATGTCCCCTGCACTGGTAAGCAGATTCTTAACCACGGGACCACCAAGGAAGTCCCAGTCTATTTTCTTAAGATGAGTTCAAAAGAAGATGCCTTTGGACATCAACTTCTGATAGCCCTTGGCACAGTGTATTCCTCAGCAGATAACAAATGAATACTTTCCAAAGATAAATCACGGGAGTGGGAAGACAGCCAGAAATACGTATGTTTATGTGAGTGAGCATACATGTGTCAAGCAGGAAACAGAACCATTCCTGCTGAAATAGATGAAACATAGGAAGCAGGCATTCCTGATATCACTGGGCAGGCAGAATAAGGGACCACCTTTAAACTACTGGTTTCAAGTTCAAATTACTCTAACTGTGATTCCCAGGTCAGAAAGCTGGTATTGCTGGTGATGCCACACAATGACCTCACAGCTCTGCCTGCTTCTCCACTCTTCATGCCAGTCCAACTCACTGGCACAAGCTGAATTGCACCTAGAACCCTAGCTCTAAGAAAGAATGAGAAGGCAGCCTGTACGTGCTGCCATTATTCAGAAGCCAAGACAGTCATGTCAGGGTATCCAGGAATCAGGAGGCTGGGTGAGGTGAATTCTTTGGAGCTATTTCAGATTTGAGCACCTTTCTTCCAGTTGGTGCAATTTGGTGGAGGCCTTCAAGATCAGCCTTGGAGAGACGTGATAACAACAAAAAATGATCTGTAACATGAAAGGGGTGTATGGACAAGAAAGGCAAGCATCCTTCCCACTAGGGGTGCAGTAGGGTGCAGCCGGCAGACCAGAGACTTTGAGATATGAGAACGAGCTGCTCAGTAAAATCCCCCTCTCTAAGCCCCCTACCATCACCCCACCACCCACTCCATCCCTCAACCCTGGTTGCCATCTTGAGTTTCTCCTTGATCAACAGGGCCCCCTAGTGGTATGTCAAAAACACTCACATTTTCTGGAGCATAGCTACAAATTAGCTGGGTTTGAATTACACTTTTATTCGGACACAAATCTAAACTGAGAGAATGAGAGAACTGGAACTGGATCTCAGCATGCTTAGCTCCTGGCAACTAGGGAAGCCCCTACCTCTTCTGATTCGCCAGGTTCACTCCCACTAGTCTTGATTCAGGGCAGTGGTTCTCAACTAGGGGCTGTTCTGGAGACATTTTTCATTGTCACAGCTTGGAAAGGGGAAGCTACTGGCATCTAGTGGGTTGAGACCAAGGATGATGCCTAAATATCTGCAGTGCACAGGACAAGAGAGAGGTATCTGGTCAAAAGTGCCTCAGTTGAGAAATTCTGCCTTTAGAAGAAGATTGTCCCCTCAGGATGCTCTCCAGGGTGTCACCAGGCTCAAACCCTCTGCATTGATCAAGGCTCTCTTTAAACTTGAGACAGGAGAGAGATGCAAAATAGGATAAAAGCCCACATATCTCACACCTATCAAGATGGCCTTTTTTTTTTTTTAAAGGGAAAATAAAAAGTGTTGGAGCTACCCCACATCCAAGGAGTGGTGGCTGTGTGGGTGCAGGAGGCCTGAGAGGAGCTGCCCCATGTTCAAGGTCAGGAGGGGTGGCCGTTAGGAGATACCCCTCGTCCAAGGTAAGGAACAGCGGCTGCGCTTTGCTGGAGCAGCCGTGAAAAGATACCCCACGTCCAAGGTAAGAAAAACCCAAGTAAGACTGTATTGCGAGAGGGCATCAGAGGGCAGACACACTGAAACCATAATCACAGAAAATTAGCCAGTCCGATCACACGGACCACAGCCTTGTCTAACTCAATGAAACTAAGCCATGCCCTGTGGGGCCACCCAAGACAGATGGGTCATGGTGGAGAGGTCTGACAGAATGTGGTCCACTGGAGAAGGGAATGGCAAGCCACTTCAGTATTCTTGCCTTGAGAACCCCATGAACAGTATGAAAACGCAAAATGATAGGATACTGAAAGAGGAACTCCCCAGGTTGGTAGGTGCCCAATATGCTACTGGAGATCAGTGGAGAAAGAACTCCAGAAAGAATGAAGGGATGGAGCCAAAGCGAAAACAATACCCAGTTGTAGATGTGACTGGTGATAGAAGCAAGGTCTGATGCTGTAAAGACCAATATTGCATAGGAACCTGGAATGTCAGGTCCATGAATCAAGGCAAATTGGAAGTGGTCATATAGGAGATGTCAAGAGTGAATGTTGACATTCTAGGAATCAGCGAACTAAAATGGACTGGAATGGGTGAATTTAACTCAGATGACCATTATATCTACTACTG
>SJYT01042896.1:15459-38911 GCA_006410635.1 Cephalophus harveyi | reverse complement strand
TGTAAATTTTCACTTTGTGTTCTGAATTTTTTTCTTATGAATATTATATATATATATATATATATATATATATTTGGGGGAGGTGAAGTTCCTGGGAGTTGCCATTTTTCCTTTATTCCCTGCCTAAATTCCTATGGCCATAAATGACCTAGCTTAGAGAGAGAAAGCAATAGCTACCCCCTAACAATGGATTCAATAAGGAAACACTGAAAATCATGGTGCACAACTGCATTTCCCATTGATGTGGTGGTGGCAGTTTAGTCATTAAGTCATGTCTGACTCTTACAACCCCATGCACTGTAGTTCACCAGGCTCCTCTGTCCATGGGATTCTCCAGGCAAGAATACTGCAGTGGGTAGTCATTCCTTCTCCAGAGGATCTTCCTGATCTAGGGATCAAACCCAGGTCTCTTGCATTGCAGGCAGATTCTTTACCAGCTGAGCCACTAGTGACACAATGAAAATTCCACAATGATAATTGTTATTTGAATTATTTTATCAACAGCCAAATACTTGACAATATACAAGCTAAGCATAAGACAGTCAGTCAGTCAGTTCAGTCGCTCAGTCGTGTCCAACTCTGCGATCCCATGAATCGAAGCATAAGACAAGATCCCAAATATTCCAAAATACTTGCAAACAGATCATTTTGCGCACTGTTTTAAACTTTGTTAGATAGGACCAGAGCCAGAATTTAGTTCATGGGTAATTTTCACCCACAACTGAGATGAAAACATTCTTATTACTCTACCCCATGCACTTTGAAACATATGTTAGTCCACTTTGGCTATTAATAAAAGGCACTTTTTTTCTGCCCTGTGTGATCTCTGATTATTGTTTTCTGTAATAATTCCAAGTGCATTTTATACTCCTTATATTGATTACACACATGCATGCACTGATTAGTAAACAATTGAAAACTCAAGTTGCAACCTCATACAGAACTTCACAGTTCTCTCTATGTGTGGATCTCTCATCTGTCATGCTCTTCTATAAATTCTATCCTCCTTGGCCTCCCAGAAAACCTTCTCCATTGCCTAAACTCATATAGACAGCAGCCTCTGCTTTGGTTAAGAGTCTCTGCGACATTGCCTGGAAACTTTCTCCATTAACTAAGCTGGAGCAATTATAGGTTTGTTCACATGGGAATGCATACCTGGTGCCTCTTACTCCATATTTCATGGAGCAAATATGACATACATATTTTAATAAAAGCTTTATCAACATACAAGTCACATATGATAAAATTTACCCATTTACCCTGTACAATTCAATGTTTTTTTAGTATATTCACAAACATTTACAACATACACTATGCTTGGTTTTAGAATATGTTCATGATCCTGAAAATAAACACTTTATCTTTTAGCAGTCACTCCTTATTCTTTCCCTGCATCCAACCATCCATCATTCAGTTAATTCAGTCGCTCAGTCATGTCTGACTCTTTGTGAACCCATGGACTGCAGCATGCCAAGCCTCCTTGTCCATCACCAACTACCAGAGTTTACCCAAAGTCATGCCCATTGAGTCCATAATGCCATCCAATCATCTTATCCTCTGTCATCCAATTCTTCTCCTGCCTTCAATCTTTCCCAGCATCAGGGTCTTTTCAAATGAGTCAGTTCTTCACATCAGGTGGCCAAAGTATTGGAGTTTCAGCTTCAGCATCAGTCCTTCCAATGAACACTCAGGAATGATCTCTTTTAGGATGGACTGGTTGGATCTCCCTGCCGTCCAAGGGACTCTCAAGAGTCTTCTCTAACACCACAACTCAAAAACATCAATTCTTTGGCTCTCAGCTTTCTTTACAGTCCAACTCTCACAACCATACATGACTACTGGAAAAAACATAGCCTTGACTAGATGGACCTTTGTTGGCAAAGTAATGTCTCTGCTTTTTTAATATGCTGTCTAGGTTGGTCATAACTTTCCTTCCAAGGAGTAAGCATCTTTTAATTTCATGGCTGCAGTCACCATCTGCAGTGATTTTGGAGCCCCCCAAAATAAAGTCAGCCACTGTTTCCACTGTTTCCCCATCTATCTGCCATGAAGTAATGGGACCGGATGCCATGGTCTTAGTTTTCTGAATGTTGGGATTTAAGCCAACTTTTTCACTCTCCTCTTTCACTTTCATCTATAGGCTTTCTAGTTCCTCTTCACTTTCTGCCATAAGGATGGTGTCATCTGCACATCTAAGGTTATTGATAATTCTCCTGGCAATCTTGATTCCAGCCTGTGCTTCATCCAGCCCAGCCTTTCTCATGATGTACTCTGCATATAAGTTAAATAAGCAGGGTGACAATATACAGCTTTAAAGTACTCCTTTTCATAAGGATGGTGTCATCTGCACATCTAAGGTTATTGATAATTCTCCTGGCAATCTTGATTCCAGCCTGTGCTTCATCCAGCCCAGCCTTTCTCATGATGTACTCTGCATATAAGTTAAATAAGCAGGGTGACAATATACAGCCTTGACGTACTCCTTTTCCTATTTGGAACCAGTCTGTTATTCCATGTCCAGTTCTAACTGTTGCTTCCTAACCTGAATGCAGATTTCTCAAAAGTTAGGTCAGGTGGTCTGGTATTCCCATCTCTTTCAGAATTTTCCACAGTTCATTGTGATCCACACACTCAAAGGCTTTGGCATAGTCAATAAAACAGAAATAGATGCTTTTCTGGAACTCTCTTGCTTTCTCAATGATCCAGGGGATATTGCAGTTTGACCTCTGGCTCCTCTGCCTTTTCTAAATCCAGCTTGAACATCTGGAATTTTACAGTTCACATATTGTTGAAGACTGGCTTGGAGGATTTTGAGCATTACTTTGCTAGTGTGTGAGATGATTGCAATTGTGCAGTAGTTTGAGCATTCTTTGGCTTTGCCTTTCTTAGGGATTGGAATGAAAACTGACCTTTTCAAGTCCCGTGACCACTGCTGAGTTTCCCAAATTTGCTGGCAGATTGAGGGCAGCACTTTCACAGCATCATCTTTTAGGATTTGAAATAGCTCAACTGGAATTCCATCACCTCCACTAGCTTTGTTCATAGTGATGCTTCCTAAGGCCCACTTGACTTCACATTCCAGGATGCCTGGCTCTAGGTGAGTGATCACACCACTGTGATTATCTGGGTCATGAAGATCTGTTTTGTACAGTTCTTCTGTGTATTCTTGCTACCTCTTCTTAATATCTTCTGCTTCTGTTAAGTCCATACCATTCCTGTCCTTTAGTGAGCCTATCTTTGCATGAAATATTCCCTTGGTATCTCTAACTTTCTTGAAGAGATCTCTAGTCTTTCCCATTCTATTGTTTCCCTCTATTTCTTTGCACTGATCTCTGAGGAAGGCTTTTATCTCTCCTTGCTATTCTTTGGAACTTTGCGTTCAAATAGGTATATTTTTGCTTTTCTCCTTTGCTTTTGGCTTCTCTTTTTTTCACAGCTATTTGTAAGACCTCCTCAGACAGTCATTTTGCTTTTTTGCATTTCTTTTTCTTGGGGATGGTCTTGATCCCTGTCTCCTATACAATGTCACGAACCTCATTCCATAGTTCATCAGGCACTCTATCTATCAGATCTAGGCCCTTAAATCTATTTCTCACTTTAACTGTATAATCATAAGGGATTTGATTTAGGTCATACCTGAATGGTCTAGCGGTTTTCCCTATGTCAGGAAGCAACAGTTAGAACTGGACATGGAACAACAGACTGGTTCCAAGTAGGAAAAGGAGTATGTCAAGGCTGGATATTGTCACCCTGCTTATTTAACTTATAGGCAGAGTACATCATGAGAAACGCTGGGCTGGTGAAGCACAGGCTGGAATCAAGATTGCCAAGAGAAATATCAATAACCTCAGATATGCAGATGACACCACCCTTATCACAGAAAGTGAAGAAGAACTAAAGAGCCTCTTGAAGAAAGTGAAAGAGGAGTGAAAAGGTTGGCTTAAAGCTCAACATTCCAAAAACAAAGATCATGGCATCCAGTCCCATCACTTCATGGCAAATATATGGGGAAACAGTGTAAACAGTGGCTGACTTTATTTTTCTGGGCTCCAAATCACTGTGGATGGTGATTGCAGCCATGAAATTAAAAGACGCTTACTCCTTGGAAGGAAAGTTATGACCAACCTAGACA
This sequence comes from Cephalophus harveyi, assembly GCA_006410635.1. Lineage (NCBI taxonomy): Eukaryota > Metazoa > Chordata > Mammalia > Artiodactyla > Bovidae > Cephalophus > Cephalophus harveyi. The sequence goes on along the minus strand of SJYT01042896.1, from coordinate 34,779 downwards.
GCATATTAAAAAGTAGAGACATTAGTTTGCCAACAAAGGTCTGTCTAGTCAAGGCTGTAGTTTTTCCAGTGGTCATGTATGGATGTGAGAGTTGGACTATAAAGAAAGCTGAGCGCTGAAGAATTGATGCTTTTGATCTGTGGTGTTGAAGAAAACTCTTGAGAGTCCCTTGGACTGCAAGGAGATCCAAACAGTCCATCCTTAAGGAGATCAGTCCTGGGTGTTCATTGGAAGGACTGATGTTGAAGCTGAAACTCCAATACTTTGGCCACCTGATGCAAAGATCTGACTCATTGGAAAAGACCCTGATGCTGGGAAAGATTGAGGGCAGAGGAGAAGGGGATGACAGAGGGTGAGATTGTTGGATGGCATCACCAACTTGATGGACATGGGTTTGAGTAGACTCCAGGAGTTGGTGATGGACAGGGAGGCCTGGCCTGCTGTGGTTCACGGGGTTGCAAAGAGTTGGACCTGAATGAGTGACTGAACTGAACTGAACTGAAGACAGTCATCATCAAATCACAAAAGGGAAGAACAAAAGAGGAAATGAAGACAAAAAGACCTACAGAAAGTCCAAAACAATTAAAAAATGGCAATAGGAACATACATATCAATTGTTACCTTAAATGTAAATGTATTAAATGCTCCAACCAAAAGACATAGACTGACTGAATGGATAAAAAAACAAGACCTGAATATATTCTGTCTACAAGAGACCCACTTCAGATCTAAGGACACATACAGGCTGAAAATAGGGGATGGGAAGTTATTCCACAGAAATGGAAAACAAAAGAAAGCTGGAATAGCATTACTTATATGACAAAATATAATTTAAGATAAAGACTGTTATAAGAAAAAAGTAGGGCATTAAATAATAATAAAGGAATCAATAAGAAGAAAATATAACAATTGTAAATATATATGCACCCAACATAGGAGCACTTCAATATATAAGACAGATAGTAACAACCATAGAAAGAAAAATGCACAGTAACACAATAGTGTTTAACTATTTTGAGACTTTAACATCCCAATTACATCAATAGACAGCTTATCCAGATAAAAAATCAGTAATGAAACATAAGCCTTAAAGGGCACATTAGACCATATGGACTTGATATTTATACAACAGTCCATTCAAAAGCAGCAGAATACACATTTTTCTCAAGTGCAGATGGAACAATCTCCAGGATAGATCACATGCTGGGCCATAAATCAAGCCTCACTAAATTTAAGAAAATTGAAATCCTATCAAGCATCTTTCTGACTATAAAACTATGAGATTAAAAATAAACTACAAGAAAAAAACAATAAAAAACATAGACACATAAAGGCTAAACAATATGCTACTGAATAATCAATGGATCACTGAGGAAATCAAATAGGAAATTATGGGAAAACACAAATATCCAAAACCTATGGGACACAGCAAAAGCAATTCTAAGAGAGAAGTTTATAGCAATACAATCTCACCTCAGGAAACAAGAAAAATCTTAAATAAGCAACCTAACCTTACACCAATGCTACTAGAAAAAGAACAAACAAAACTAAAAGTTAGTAGAAAGAAATAAAGATCAGAGCAGAAACAAATGAAACAGAAAAAAGAGTAGAAAATATCAATGAAACTGAACATTGCTTATTTCAACAGATAAACAAAATTGATGAAGATTTAGCCAGACTCAGTTAAAAGGGGGAGGGGCAGTGGGTTGCTTCCCAGATGGTGCTAATGGTAAAGAATCCAACTACCAAAGCAGGAGACATAAAGATATGGGTTCAATCCCTGGGTTGGGAACCTCCCCCGGAGGAGGGCATGACAATCCACTCCAGTATTCTTGCCTGGAGAACCTCATGGACAGAGGAGCCTGGCGGGCTTTGTGAACCCCATAGGGTCACAAAGCATTGGATACAACTGAAGTGACTTAGCATGTGATAAGAAAAAAAGAAGACGATTCAAATCAATAAAATTGAAATGAAAAAGGAAATGTTACAAGGACACCTCAGAAACAGAAAGGATAATAAGAGACTACTACAAGCAACTATATGCCAATAAAAATGGACAACTTGGCATAAACAGACAAATTCTTAGAAATGTATGATTTTCCAAGACTTAACCACGAAGAAAGAACAAATATGAACAGACCAATCACAAGTACTGTAGTTGAAACTGTGATTTAAACTTCCAACAAACAAAAGTCCAGAAACACATGGCTTTAAAGGTGAACTCTATCAAACATTTAAGAAGTGTTAACACCTATACTTCTGAAACTATTCCAAAAAATGGCAGAGGAAAGAACATACCCAAATACATTCTATGAGGCCACCATCACTCTGACATCAAAGCCAGACAAAGATATCACATCACTGATGAACACAGATGCAAAAATCCTCAACAAAATACTGCCAAACCAAATTCAACAACACATTAAAAGAACCACACTGTGATCAAGCAGGATTTATTCCAGAGATGCAAGGAATTTTCAATATTTGTAAATCAATCACTGTGATACTCCATATCAACAAATAGAAGAATAGAAATCATATGATCATCTCAACAGATACATAAAAATCTTTTGACAAACTTTGACACCAATTTATGATTTTTAAAAAACTCCAGAAATTGGGCATATAGGGAGGCTAACTCAAGATAATAAAGGGCATATACGACAAACTCACAGCAAATATCATTCTCAATGGTGAAAACATGAAAGCATTTCCTCTAAAATCAGGGACAAGACAAGGATGTCCATTGTTGCCACCTTTAAACAATATAGTATTGGAAGTCCCAGCTACAGCAATCCAAGAAGGAAAAGAAATAAAAGAAATCCAAGTTGGAAAAGATGAAGTAAAACTGTAACTGTTTACAGATAACATAACATAAATAGAAAATGCTAAATGTACCACCAGAAAAATACTAGAGCTCATTAATGAATTCAGTAAATTTGCAGGATACATAATTAATACGTAGAAATCTGTTGCATTTCTATCTATACACAAACAGTGAAAGATCAGGAAGAGAAATTAAAGAAAAAATACAATTTACCATTTAAATATATATATCAAAAATTTTAAATACATATCAAAAATAATAAAATACCTAGGAATAAGCCTACATAATCAGGCAAATACATGTACTCTGAAAACTATGGCAATGATGAAAGAAACTAAAGATAACACAGAAGGAAAGATATACCATGTTCTTGGATTGTAAGAATCAATATTTTCAATGTGACCACATTACCCAACACAATCTGTGGATACAATGCAATCCCTATGAAGTTATCAATGTCATTTTTCACTGAACTAGAACAAAAATAATTTTTAATTTGTATGGAAACATAAAAGGTGCTGAATAGCCAAAGCAGTCCTGAGAAAGAAAAATAGAGATGGAGGAAACAGACCCCCTGACTTCAGTACTGTATGGTACTGGCACAAAAACAGAAATGTAGAACAATGGAATAGGAGAGAAAGCCCAGAAACAAACCCACATACCCATGGTCGATTAATCTATGACAAGGAAGGCAAGGACATACAATGAAGAAATGACATCTCTTATAAGTGGTGCTACTGCGAAAACTGGACAGGTACATGTAAAAGAATGAAATTAGACCATTCTAACACCATATACTGGAGAAGGAAATGGCAACCCACTCCAGTATTCTTGCCTGGAGAATCCCAGGGACAGAGGAACCTGTTGGGCTGCCATCTACGGGGTCGCACAGAGTCGGACACAACTGAAGTGACTTAGCAGCAGCAGCAGCAGCAACAGCATATACACCATATACAAATAAACTAAAAATGGATTTTAGACCTAAATATAAGACCAGACACTACAAAACTGGAAGACTAGATACTATAAAACTTTTAGAAGAAAACAGGCAGGACACTCTTTGACATAACTTGCTGCAATATCTTTCTGAATGCACCTTCTAGAGCAGGGGAACCAGGCCACACAGCAGGAGGTGAGCTGCAGGCCAGCAAGTGAAGCTTCACCTGTATTTACAGATTCTCTCAGTTCAGTTCAGTTCAGTCGCTCATTCGTGTCCGACTCTTTGTGACCCCATGAATCGCAGCATGCCAGGCCTCCCTGTCCATCACCAACTCCCAGAGTTCACTCAGACTCGCGTCCATCGAGTCAGTGATGTCATCCAGCCATCTCATCCTCAGTCATCCCCTTTTCCTCCAGCCCCCAATCCCTCCCAGCATCAAAGTCTTTTCCAATGAGTCAACTCTTCGCATGAGGGGCCAAAGTCCTGGAGTTTCAGCTTTAGTATCTACTTGCAGGAAAACAAGCTCAGGGTTCACAATGGGTCTGCATTATGGTGAGTTGCATAATTATCTCATTATATATCACATTGTAATAACAATAGAAAAAAGTACACAAGAAATGTAATGCATTTGAATCATCCTGAAAATGTTCCCACCCCCAACCCCTGGTCTGTGGAAAAATCGTCTTCCATGAAGCCAGTCCTTGGTGCCAAAATGTTGGGACCGCTGTCCTAGAGTAATACAAATAAAAACAAAAACAAGCAAACGGGACCTAAAGAAACTTAGAAAGCTTTTGCACAGCAAAGGAAACCATAAGCAAAACAGAAAGACAACCCACATAGTGGGGTTTTCATGTGTTTATGTCATGCCTACTGTATGTCTTCTTTGGAGAAATGTATGTTTATATTTTCTTCCCATTTTCTGATTGAGCTGTGTTTTTCTGATATTCATCTGCATGAGCTGCTTGTATATTTTGAAATATAATCCTTTGTCAGTTGTTTCATATGCAATTATATTCTCCCCATTCTGAGGGTTGTCTTTTCAACTTGTTTATAGTTTCCTTTGCTGTGCAAAAGCTTTTAAGTTTCATTAGGTCTCATTTGTTTCTTTTTGTTTTTATTTTCATTACTCTACTAGGTGGGTCATAGAGGATCTTGCCCTGATTTATGTCAAGGTGTATACTGCCTGATTTATGTCTAAGAGATATAGTTTCTGGCCTTACACTTAAGTCTTTAATCCATTTAGAGTTTATCTTTGCATATCGTGTTAGGAAGTGTTCTAGTTTCATTCTTTTACACGTAGCTGTCCAGTTTTTCCAGCACCACTTGTTGAAGAGGACATCTAGGGTTGTTTTTTCATATTAGTTGTGTGAGCTATTTATTTATTTTGGATATTAACCCCTTATTAGAAATATCATTTGAAAACATTTTCTCCCACTCAGTAAGGTGTCTTTTTGATTTGCTGATGGATATCCTTGCTGTGCAAAAGCTTTTAAGTTTAGTTAGGTCACATTTGTTTACCTTTGCCTTTATTTCCCTTGCTTTAGGAGACAAATACAAAAATATTGCTATACCTTATGTCAAAGAGTATTCCACCTATGTTTTTGATTTAACATTTTTTTAATTATGAAAGTATGATAACAGATTTACAGGAGAATTGGAAAATACAGAACAAGGTTACATATAGTTCTACTATATGTTACACTTACTTTTTAAGTAGATAAATTAAGTTTACTTGGAGTTTCAATATCAAACTCTCAAAAATTAACAGAATGAATATACAGAGAAGTAGAAGGAAGTAGAAGTAGCTTTTCAATACACCTGAAAAGTTCTGTGAACCAATTCAACATAACGAAGATTTATACAATTTTCCCACAACAGCAGGATACAAATTCTATTCAAGTTTTCATAGACTATAAACTAGGAGACACAGGAACATATCCAGGGACAGAAAACCAAAGTGCAAGAATATCATGGTCTAAATGTATTGAGATCATAGTCTGTTCTCTTATCACTGTGAAATTATGTTAGAAATCAATATCAAAAGATATTTGAAAATAACCCACATATTTTCAAGTGCAATATCCATTTACCAAGAGAGATCTTCAACTTAGGCATTTAAAGCCTCAAAAATGTTAGTCTGAAAAAAACACAGAGGGTGATTGCAGAGAAGAAAGCATTTACATGAGAAATTAGTATCAAAATGAGAATTTAATGTTAAAGACACTTTAAACAAAACCCCATTTATTTGGAAAACAAATGTTCACTTTTAATTGATGAGTATATCTAAGAAGCCATAACATTGAAAATTAGAAAATATTTGTAATAGAATAAAAATGAAAAGAGAATTTTCCAGAATCCGTTGCATGCAGCTGAAACTCCTCAATGCAGTTGAATACAATATAGAAGCTTGAATAAGGTGTGAAAACAAATAATGGACTCTAGCATAAAAGTTTGTGAAATTTAAACAAAATATGTAGTTAATAATACTGGATCACTGGTTAATTTCCTGTTGTTGTTGTTTAACAATATAGTATTTCTGAGATCCTGGATCACCTTCACTATCATTATTCTGAATTCTTTTCCCGGAAGGTTGCCTAACTTAGTCATTTTTGTGGGGTTTTATCTTGTCCCTTCATCTAGGACATAACCCTCTGCTTTTTCATCCTGATTAAGTTTCTATAATGTGGTTTTCCTGATTAACTTTGTATACTGTGGTTTTCCTGATTGCTGCTGCTGCTGCTACTGCTAAGTCACTTCAGTTGTGTCCAACTCTGTGTGACCCCATAGACGGCAGCCCACCAGGCTCCCCCGTCCCTGGGATTCTCCAGGCAAGAACACTGGAGTGGGTTGCCATTTCCTTCTCCAATGCATGAAAGTGAAAAGTGAAAGTGAAGTCACTGAGTCGTGTCCAACTCTCAGCGACCCCATGGACTGCAGCCTACCAGGCTCCTCCATCCATGGGATTTTCCAGGCAAGAGTACTGGAGTGGGGTGCCATTGCCTTCTCCGGGTTTTCCTGATTAGTTTTCTATAATGTGGTTTTCCTGATTAACTTTCTATAATGTGGTTTTCATTCTAGCCACTGTGGGAGTCTGGTTCTTCTCACTTCTTCTGTCTGAACACTGGTGGATGAGACTAAGAGGCTTGTGTAAGCTTCTTAATGGGAAGGACTGGTGGTTGGAAAAACTAGGTCTTGCTCTTGTGGACAGGACCTTGGTCAGTAAAGATGCAATACAATTATCTGCTGATGAGTGGGGTTGCCTGTTAGTTGTTTGGCCTGAGGCCACCCAGTCCTGGGGTCTATGGTAGGGTTAATGGAGACTCCAACAGGACTTATGCCAATGGGCCCCTTCCAGAACTGCTGCTGCCAGTGACATATTACCTGTGGCGAGGCACTGCTGACTTACACCTCCACAGAATACCTTCCAACACTAGCAGGTAGGTCTGGTTCAGTCTCCTGTGGGGTCACTGCTCCTTTCCCCTGAGTATTGGTGCATGCAAGATTTTGTTTGTGCCCTCCATGGGTGGAGTCTCTGTTATCCCCAGTCCTGTGGAAGTCCTATAATCAAATCCCACTGGCCTTCAAAGTGGGAGTGGCCAAAATCCCCAAAGTGGCCCTGGGGATTCTCAGTCCCTTTGCCAGATTCCCAGGCTGGGAAGCCTGACATGAGGCTCAGAACTTTCACAACAGTGAGAGAACTTCTTTGGTATTATTATTCTCCAGTTTGTGGGTCACTTACCCAGTGGTTATGGAATTTGATTTCATCATGTTTGTGCCTCTTCTACCATCTTACTGCAGCTTCTCCTTTGTCTTTGTGGGCTATCTTTTTTGGTAGATACCACCATCTTTTCATGATGGTTGTTCAACAGCTAGTTGCAATTTTGGTGCTCTTGTAGAAGAAGATGAGTGCACGTCTTTACACTCCACCATCTTGAGCCAGAACTCCACCTAAACTAAATCCACAAAACTGAACTCCACCTAAACCTTGTGTGATATACTCATTTTAACAATATTAATCCTTCCAATCCAAGAACACAGTATTCTTTCCATCTCTTTTTGTCATCTTTAATTTTTTCATCAGTGTCATAATTTTCTGAGTGTGGGCCTTTTACCTCCTTAGGTTGGTTTATTCCTAGGTATCTTATTATTTTTTATGTGATTGTAAAAGTAGAACTACCATATAACCTGGAGATTCCACTACTTGGTACATATCTGAAAAACAAAAACAAGAACAAAAACACTAATCTCAGATATGTCCATAGCAGCATTATTTACAATTACCAAGATATGTAAGCAACTTAAGTGTTCATCCACAGATGAACTGATAAAGAAGATGTGGTATATATACACAATGGAATATTATTCAGCCACAAAAAGAACAAAATAATGCCATTTGCAGAAACACGGATGGATATGGAGATTGTTATACTGAGTGAAGTTAAGTCAGATGTTTTTGTTCAGTCATTCAGTCATGTCCAACTCTTTTCGACCCATGGACTGAAGCACACCAGGCTTCCCTGTCCTTCATCATCTCCCAGAGCTTGTTCAAACTCATGTCCATTGAGTCAGTGATGCCATTCAACCATTTCATCCTCTGTCATCCTCTTCTCCTCCTGCCTTTAATCTTTCCCAGCATCAAGGTTTTTTCCAATGAGTAAGCTCTTCACATCAGATGGCCAAAGTATTGGAGCTTCAGCTTCATCATCTGTCCTTTCAATGAATATTCAGGACTGATTTCCTTTAGGATTGACTGGTTTGATCTTGCAGTCCAAGGGACTCTCAAAAGTCTTCTCCAGCATCACAGTTTGAAAGCATCAGTTCTCTGTTGCTTAGCTCAGTTTTTATTGTCCAGCTCTAACATCCGTACATGACTACTGGAAAAACCAGAGCTTTGACTATACAGACCTTTGTAGGCAAAGTGGTGGCTCAGACAATAAAGACTCTGCCTGCAATGCATTAAACCTGGGTTCAATCCCTGGGTAAGGAAGATCACCTGAAGAAGGAAATGGCAGCCCACTCTAATCTTCTTTCTGGGAGAATTCCATGGACAGAGGCACTTCACAGGCTACAGTCCATGGGGTCACAAAGAGTCAGACATGACTGAGCAATTAAGTCAGATAGAGAAAAACAAATATATGATATTGCTTATATGTGGAATATAAAAAGGGTAGAAATGAACTTATCTACAAATCAGATATAGATTTATAGATACAGAAAACAAACGCATGGTTATCAGGGTTTCAGTGGGGGAGGAATAAATTAGGAGATTGGAACTGACATACACACATTACCATTAATATATATAAAATAGATAACTAATGAGGATCTGCTATACAGCACAGGGAACTCTACTCAGTACTCGGTATTGTCCTGTATGGGAAAATATCTAAAAACAAGTAGATATATGTATATGTATAACTGATTCACTTTGCTGTACCCCTGAAACACAACATTATAAATTAACTGTACTCTAATAAAAATGTTTAAAGGAGAAATTGTGGTATGTATGTGCACACAATGGAATTCTACTCAGCCATAAAAAGAATGAAATTTTGCCATTTGCAACAATATGGATAGACTTGGAGGGTATAATGCTAAATGAATAAGTCCGATAGAGACAAATACTATATGTTGTAACTTATATGTGTAACCTTAAAAATAAGTGAATAAACATAACCAAAGAGAAACAGATTTACAGGTATAGAGAACAAACTAGTGGCTACCAGAGAGCAATGGAAGGAGTGTGGCAAGATATAGGTAGGGGGTTAAGAGGTACAAACTACTATGTATATGATAAATAAACTACAAGAATATATTGTATGGCACAGGGAATATAGTCAATATTTTATTAAAAAAAAACAAACAATGAACCAAGCAGAAATCCTGAAGCTGAGGAATACAATGACAAAATCTGGAAAATTCAATACACAGCTTTAACAACAAACTCAGTTATGCAGAAGTAATAACCAGGGAGGGATTTCCAGGTGGCTCAGTGGTAATGGAACTGCCTGTATATATGTAATTCGGAAAGATGGTAACAATGATCCTATATGCAAAGCAGCAAAAGAGACACAGATGTAAAGAACAGACTATTGGAGTATGCAGGGATGATTTGAGAGAATAGCACTGAAACATGTATATTACCATATGTAAAATAGAAAACCAGTGCAAGTTCAATGCATGAAGCAGGGCACTCAAAGCCAGTGCTCTGGGACAACCCAGAGGGATGGGGTGGGGAGGGAAGAGGGAGGGGGTCCAGGATGGGGGACATATGTGCACCCATGGCTTTTATGATTACATTATAGTCAGCATTCATACATATATTAAAAATGAGAAAGATAGGCCTCATTTCTGCCCCATTCTAGTATCTGAAATGTAAGGCTACTTTCTAATTCTCAAATTTATACTATACTTTTGTGGAAAAGGAAAAGGAAAAGGAAATGTTCATCAATTATTTATGTAAAGGCTAGATGTGGAACTTTCCTGGATGATTTAGATACAACAGAAACATCCTTTTATAAAATAATTGAGAGTCAGTCTTTCTTGGCTTGAAAATTCTTTTTTAAATGGTAAATCATAAATTACACATAAACAAGCAGTGATATTTTATTTTAAGCTAAATACAAAAGGCAATTTGACTGTCATTTAATACAAGGCTTATTTGCTACTGTCTTTTTTTTTTAAATTGTCATCTACACCACTTTTTCAATGCATTGTGTACAATTTTTAGTTTTAATTTTCTTTGTGAGCCATAGAAATGTAAAGCACTAGATAATACATCTCCAGCCACCCACATTCTGACTTTGGCCATAGCTCCATGGTTAATAGGAAAATGTTATTGTTGTCTTTGTCATTCTTTATGAAACTACTTGCCTCATTCATCAGCTCCCAACTGAACACATTTTCTTTTTCATAAAAGCAATAAAAGTGAGCACTCAACATAACACCTTATGGGATTCAAAGAAGAAGGAGAGAATGAGAAAGGGACAGATAACTCAGTCAAGGAAATAATGGCTGAATATTTCCAAAATCTTGGGATGGATATGGACATCCAGACTCATGTGATCAAATATTCCCAAGCAACATCCAACTAAAGATTTCCCAAAGGCACATGATAATCATAAAAATCTAAGACAAAGACTATTTTGAAGCAGCAAGAGAAATACAATGTGTGACATACAGAGCAACCCCCATAAAACTATCAGTGGATTTTTCTGCAAAATTCTTGCAGGACAGGAAGAAGTCAAATGGTATTTTCAAAATGCTAAATGGAAAATATGCTAACTAGGAATACTATTCCATGAAAAGCTTTCATTTAAAAATGAAGTAAAGATAACTGCACTCCCAAAAAACTAGAGCTGAGGGAGACTATTACTATTAGATTTCACTCATGAGAAATGCTAAAGGGAGTTCTTTAACTTGAAAGGAACCTAAGAAACAATATGCAAACATATGAAAATGCCAAACAGTGGTAAAGGTAAATACATAGTCAGTTCAGAACATTCTAATATAGTAATGGTGGTATATAAATCACTGAACTCTAGAGTAAAATTTAAAAGGCAAAAGTAATAAAAATAACTGCAGCTATAATAATTTGTTAATGGATACATAATATAAGAAGAAGTGAAAGGTCATATCAATACCATAAAATATGGGAGAAGTGTAAATATATCATATTTTTTCAAATGACTGACATTAAGTTCTCATGAGTTTAAAGCAGAAAGTTCAACGATGTCTTTTGTAAGCTTCACAGTAAAAAATAAAAACCTCTACTGCATGCACAAATAATAAAGAAACCAATGTATACATGGGAATAATTAATGAATAAAAATGGAAGATAAGTGAGGAAAAAAGAACAAACTAAAAAAAATTCAGAAAATAACGAACAAATTTGCAATAATAAATACTTATCTGTCAATAATTACTTTAAATGTAATGTATTAAGTTCTTCAATCAGAAGTCATAGAATGGCTGAATGGATTAAAAAAAAAAATAAGATCTAACAACATCTGTTGGATCATTGAAAAAGCAAGAGAGTTCCAAAAAGACATCTACTTCTGCTTTCTTGAGTATGCCTAAGCCTTTGACTGTGTAGATCACAAACTGGGGAAAATTCTTCAAGAGATGGGAATACCAGACAACCTTACCTGCCTCCTTGGAAAACTGAATGCAGGTCAAGAAGCAACAGTTAGAACTGGACATGGAACAATAGACTGATTCCAAATCAGGAAAGGAGTACGTCAAGGCTGTATATTGTCACTCTGCTTATTTAACTTATATGCAGAGTACATCATGCGAAATGCCAGGCTGGATAAAGCACAAACTGGAGTCAAGATTGCCAGGAGAAATATCAATAACCTCAGATAGGCAGATGATACCACTCTTATGGAAGAAAGTGAAGAGGAAATAAAGAGCTTCCTGACAAAAGTGAAAGAGGAGAGTGAAAAGGTTGGCTTAAAACTCAACATTCAGAAAACTAAGATCATGGCCTCTGGTCCCATCACTTCATGGCAAATAAATGGGGAAATAATGGAAACAGTGACAGACTTTATTTTGGGGGGGGGGGGCTTCAAAATCACTGCCAATGGTGACTGCAGCCATGAAATTAAAAGACACTTGCTCCTTGGAAGAAAACCTATGACCAACCCAGACAGCGTATTAAAAAGCAGAAATATTACTTTGACAACAAAGGTCCATCTAGTCGAGGCTATGGTTTTTACTGTAGTCAAGTATGGATGTGAGAGTTGGACTACAAAGAAAGCTGAGTGCTGAAGAATTGATGCTTTTGAACTGGGGTGTTGGAGAAGATTCCTGAGAGTCTCTTGGACTGCAAGGATATCAAACCAGTCAATCCTAAAAGAAATCAGTTCTGAATATTCATTGGAAGGACTGATGATGAAGCTAAAGCTCCAATACTTTGGCCACTTGATGTGAAGAATTGATTCACTGGAAAAGACCCTGATCCTGGGAAAAATTGAAGGCGGGAGGAGAAGGGGATGACAGAGGATGAGATGGTTGGATGGCATCACCGACTCGATGGACATGAGTTTGAGCAAGCTCTGGGAGTTGGTGATGGACAAGGAAGCCTGGCATGCTGCAGTCCATGGAGTCGCAAAGAGTTGAACACAATTGTGCGACAGGACTGAACTGAACTGAACAATATAGAGCCTATAAGAAATTCACATAAGATTTAAGGGCACCCACTGACTGCAAGTGAAGGGATAGAAAAAGATATTATGTGTAAATAGTAACCAAAAGGGAGTAGTAGTGGCTATCCTTAAAAGAGAGAAAATAGACTTTCATTCAACATCTGTCACAATAGACAAAGAAGGTCACTATATAATGATAATGTAGTCCATTCATCAAGAGGGTATAGCAATTATAAATATAAATATAGTCAACATTGGCGCACTTAATACATACAGGAACTATTAACCAAACTGGATGAGAAATAGAAAACAATATAATAATGGCAAGGACTTCAATAATCCACTTCAGGAAAGTTGAACAAACTAAGACCACAGTTAGCAAAAGGAAGAAATCAATGAAAATTAGAACAGAAATAGAGGCATCCCTGATGGCTCAGTTGCAAAGAAATCTGCCTGCAATGCAGGAGAAACAGAGGATGTGGGCTTGATCCCTGGGTGAGGAAGATCCCCTAGAGGAGGAAATGGCAATCCACCTCAGTATTGTTCCCTGAAAAACCCCACAAACAGAGGAGCCTGGTGGGCTACAGTCTAAAGAATTGCAAAGAGTTGGACATGACTGAGCTAGCCTGTAATGCCAATGCAGAACAGAAATAGAGACCCAGAACACAAAAATCACAATTAGCTGTTGAACAACCATGAGCAGAGGATGCTGGAGCCCATCAAAAAAAAAAAAAAAGGATACCCTACGTCCAAAGATAAAGAAGATGCTGCAATGAGATGGTAGGAGGGCCATTAACAATAAAATTGATAAAATCAAATTCCATACCCACTGGGTGGGCAACCCACAAATTGGAGAACAATAATACCAAAGGAGTTCTCCCACTATTGTGAAGGTTTTGAGCCCCATGTCAGGCTTCCCAGCCTGGGGATCTTCCAAAGGGACTGGGAATCCCCAGGGAATCTGACTTTGAAGGCCAGTGGGATTTAATAACATGACTTCCATAGGACTGGGGAAACAGAGACTATACCTGTGGAGGGCACAAACAAGATCTTGTGTGTTCCAAGCCCAGGGGAAAGGAGCAGTGACCCCATAGAAGACTGAATGAGACCTACCTGCTAGTGTTGGAGAGTCTCCCATGGAGGTGTGGGTCAGTAGAGGCTCGTCATGGGAAAGGGGGCACTGGCAGTAGCAGTCCTGGAAGGGGCTCCTTGGCGTAAGTCCTGTTAGAGTCACCATTAACCCTACCATAGAGCCTGTAGACCCCAGGACTGGATGGCCTCAGGTCAAACAACTAACAGAGAGGGAGTGCAACCCCAACCATCAGCATATAATTAAATTATATCTTTACTTACCAAGACCCCGTCCACAAGGGCAAGACCCAGTTTTTCCTACCACCAGTCCTTCCTATCAGGAAGCTTACACGAGCCTCTTAGTCTCATCCACCAGTGTGCAGACAGAGGAAGCAAGAAAAAAACATAATTCCACAGTGGCTAAAAGAAAACCACATAGAAAGTTAATCAGGATGAAAAAGAGAGGGTTATGTCCTAGATGAAGGGACAAGATAAAACTCCAGGAAAACAACTAAATGAAGTGGAGATATGCACCCTTCCAGAAAAAGAATTCAGAATAATTAGTGAAGATGATCCAAGATGTGGGAAACAGAATGAAGATGCAAGAGATGTTTACCAAAGATGTAGAAGAATTAAAGAATAAACAGAGATGAAGAGTACACTAGAAGTATTCAATAGAAGAATAACTGAGGAAGAACAGATAAGTGACCTGGAGGACAGAACAGTGGGAATCACTGCTGCAGAATAGAATATAGAAAGAAGAATGAAAAAAATGAAGATAGCCTAAGAGACTTCTGGGAAAACATTAAACATACCAACATTCACATTACAGGGGTCCCAGAAGGAGAAGAGAAAGAGAAAGGACCCAAGAAAATATTAGAAGAGATAATAGCTGAAACTTCCCTAACATAGGAAAGGAAATAGTCAACCAAGTTCAGGAAGTGCAGAGAGTTCCTAGCAGGATGAACCCAAGGAGGAACACACCGAGACACATAGTAATCAAAATGACGAAAGCTAAAAACAAAGATTAACTATTAAAAGCAACAAGAGAAAAATGACAACATACAAGGGAACTCCCATCAGGTTATCAACTGATTTCTCAAAAAGAACCTCTACAAGTCAGCAGGGAATGGCACCATATATTTAAAGTGATGAAAGGGAAGAAACTACAACCAGGGATACTCTACCCAGCAAGATTCTCATTCAGATTTGATGGAGAAATCAAAAGCTTTCTAAACAAGCAAAAGTTAAGAGAATTCATCATCCCCAAACCGGTTTTACAACAAATGCTAACGGAACTTCTCTAGGCAGGAAACAGAAGACAAGGAAAAGACCTACACAAAATAAACCCAAAACTATTAGAAAATGCTAATAAGACCATCCATATTGCTAAGTACCTTAAATGTAAATGAATTAAAGGCATCAACCAAAAGACATAGCCTGGCTGGGCAGATGAAAACTTGTGCATGTATGCACTTCCAGTTACCATATCACTCTATTTAACCCCACAGAATGTGTGCAATTATTTTATATTGTTAGATTAATCATGCTTCCATTTACTTTTTGTCTGGTTATTGATTGTGAAAACTGATAAACATATTTTATTACTGTGATTATGTAATTATTTCTCACTTAATACCATTGCATCATGATTGGTCAACAGAAAAATAATAGAATTCGGTACTGCCAAACATTTAAGAGAAAAACTTATAATCATTTTTTCTAATCCAGATGCATATCAGAATTATCATTGAATACTTTGAAAAATACAAACACCTAGGTATTGCTTTTTTTCTCCAAAGCTCCAGATGTATTTATAATGAGCAGTGATGTATAAAAACAACTGGACTATATGATGATCATTTATTTATATCTAGTTTATTTCACATTTACTGTTTCATATTCAGTTCTCCCATTTCATTTAATGTTTTCCAATTTCTCTCTTTTTCTTCTGACTTTCTTTCTCAAACTTTGATCAAGTGTCAGTCAGTTCAGTTCAGTCGCTCAGTTGTGTCCGACTCTTTGCGACCCCACAGACTGCAGCAGGCCAGGCCTCCCTGTCCATCACCAACTCCCAGAGTTCATCTGCATATCTGAGGTTATTGATATTTCTCCCGGCAATCTTGATTCCACCTTGTGCTTCTTCCAGCCCAGCGTTTCTCGTGATGTACTCTGCATATAAGTTAAATAAGCAAGGTGACAATATACAGCCTTGACGGACTCCTTTTCCTATTTGGAACCAGTCTGTTGTTCCATGTCCAGTTCTAACTGTTGCTTCCTGATCTACATACAGGTTTCTCAAGAGGCATGTCCAGGTGGCCGGGTATTCCCATCTCTTTCAGAAGTTTCCACAGTGTAGCAGAAAACTTTTGTATAGGTATGTGAGTTATGTATAAAATAACATACATTTTAGAAAACTTATGACTTCTTGCCCAGCTAAAAAGTATGACATTTTGAATCCATTTGTTTGACTTAGTATGAATAGAATGCTAGATTTCTAATTTATATTCACTCAAAATTTTGATATAGTTCCGTGTATTTTGGCATCTAGTATTACTGTTGAGAGTATAGAAAGTTTATTAAATTAGTGCTTTAAAAAATTTTGAATGAGACTTAAAAACTTTTAATCCAATTCTGAGACTTAAAAACCTCTAATCCAATTCTAATCCTATAAATACTATGCTTTTTAAAAACAAAAAAGCAGGAAATTAACATGTGATACAATATTATTAAAAATGACAGAATGATTTTGGTTGGTTTCCAAGGAAAGTCACACGACATCACAGTAATCCAAGTCTATGCTGCAACCAATGATGCCAAAGAAGCTAAAAATGACTGCTTCTATGAAGACTTACAAGACGTTCTAGAACTAACACCAAACACATGTTTTTCATCAAAGAGGATTGGGATGCAAAAGTAGGAAGTCAAGAGATATTTGAAGTAACAAGTTTGGCCTTGGAGAAAAAGTGAAGCAGAAAATAAGCTAACAGTTTTGCCAAGAGAACACACTGGTCATAGCAAACACCCTCTTCCAACAACCCAGAGACAACTCTACATATAGACATCACCAGATTGTCAATACCAAAATCAGATTGATTATATTCTTTGCAGCCGCATATGGAGAAGCTCTACACAGTCAGCAAAAACAAGGTATGGAGCTGACTGTGGATTACATCATGAGCTCCTTATTTCAAAATTCTGACTTAAAAGGAAGAAAGAAGGGAAAACAACTAAGTATGACCTAAATCAAATCCCTTATGATTATACAGTGGAGGTGATGAATGTTAAAAGATTCAAGGGATAGATCTGGTAGACAGAGAGCATGGAGAGCTATGGGCGGAAGTTCATAACATTGTATAGGAGGCAGTGAACAAAATCATCCCAAAGAAGAAGAAATGCAAGAAGGCAGTGTAGTTTTCTGTGGAGGTTTTACAAACAGCTGAGGAAAGAAGAGAAGTGAAAAGCAAGGAAGAAAGGGAAAGATATATCCAACTGAATGCAGAGTTCCAGAGAATAGCAAGGAGAGATAAGAAGGCCTTATTAAATGAACAACGCAAATAAACAGAGGAAAACAACAAATGGGAAAGACAAGAGATCTCTTCAAGAAAACTGGAGATATCAAGGGAACACGTCATGCAAAGATGGGCATGATAAAGTACAAAAATAGTAAGGACCTAATAAAAGCAGAAAAGTTTAAGAAGAGGTGACAAGAATACACAGAAGAACTATACAAAAAGGTCTTAATGACCTGAACAGCCATGATGGTGTGGTCACTCACCTAGAGCCAGACATCCTGGAGTGTGAAGTCAAGTGGGCCTTAGGAAGCATTACTATGAATAAAGCTAGTGAAAGTGATAGAATGCCAGCTGAGCTATTTCAAATCCTAAAAGATGCTGCTGCTAAAGTGCTGCACTCAGTATGTCAGAAAATTTGGAAACTCAGCACTGGTCACAGGACTGGAAAATGTCAGTTTTCATTCCAATCTGAAAGAAGGGCAATGCCAAAGAATGTTCAAACTACTATTAAATTGCACTCATTTCACATGCTATTTATAGTAAGGTTATGCTCTAATTCTTCAAGCTAGGCTTCAGACAGTATATGAGGCTGTATACTGTCACCCTGTTTATTTAACTTATATGCAGAGTATATCATGTAAAATGCCAGACTGGATGAAGCACAAGCAGGAGTCAAAATTTCTGGGAGAAAAATCAACAACCTCAGATATGCAGATGATACCACTCTAGTGGCAGAAAGTGAAGAGGAATGAAACAGCCTCTTGATGAGGGCAAAGATGAAAGTGAAAAGGCTGATTTGAAACTCAATCTTCAAAAAACTAAGGTCATGGCATCTGGTCCCATCAATTCATGGCAAACAGAATGGGAGAAAAGTAGAAGTGACAGATTTTATTTTCTTAGGCTCCAAAATCACTTCAGATGGTTACTGCAGTCCTGAAATTAAATGACACTTGCTCCTTGAAAGGAAAGCAATGACAAACCTAAACAACATACTAAAAAACAGACATCACTTTACTGACAAAGGTCCATACAGTCAAATCTACAGCTTTTCCAGTAGTTGTGTTCAGATGTGACAGTTGGACTATAAAGAAAGTTGAGCATTGAAGAATTGATGCTTTCAGATTGTGGTGCTGGAGGAGACTCTTGAGAGTCCCTTGGACTGCAAGGAGATCATACCAGTCATTCCTAAAGGAAATCAACCCCAAATATTCATTGGAAGGACTGATGCTGAAGCTGAAGCTCCAATACTTTGGCCACATGATGGGAAAAGCCAACTCATTGGAAAAGACCCTGATGTTGGAAAGATTGAGGGCAGGAGGAGAAAGGGGTGACAGAGAATGTGATGGTTGGATAGCATCACCGACTCAATGGACTTGAATTTGAAAACTCTGGGGGATGGTGAAGGACAGGGAAGCCATGGGGTTGCAAAGAATTGGACATGACTTAGCAGCTGAACAACAACAGTATCATTAACTAAAATACAGGTTTCATTCAAATGTCACAATATTTTATGCTAGTGTCCATTATTTGTTTTCATACCTTATTCAAGACTCCACATTGTATTTAATTTAATTGCATTGAGCAGCTTCAGCTACATGCAAGAAATTCTGGTAAATTCTCTTTTCATTTTTCTTATGTTACAAATATCTTGTAATGTTCTTTGTTGTGGCTTCTTTGATAAACCCATCATTTAAAAGTGGACATTTAATTTCCACATACATAGGATTTTAAAGTAAAATCACAGCCCAAACCAGTGTTTTAAAGAAAAGAAATAAATAGAGACTGGAAAGACAATAGAAAAGATCAAAGAAACTAAGT
>SJYT01042896.1:4696-15001 GCA_006410635.1 Cephalophus harveyi | reverse complement strand
TCTCTCTCAGAATCTTCCACAATTTATTGTGATCCACACAGTCAAAGGCTTTGGCATAGTCAATAAAGCAGAAATAGATGTTTTTCTGGAACTCTCTTGCTTTTTCCATGATCCAGCAGATGTTGGCCACATATAAGCAGTCTATTAATTTTTAACAAAAGTTAATACACAATGGGGAAATGATAGTGTCTTTAATCAATAGTTCTGGAAAATTTGGACATCCACATGCGAAAGAAACTGGACAATTATCTTACATCATACACAAAAATCAATTCAAAATGCATTGAAGACTTAAACCCCAAACTGTAAAACTCCTAGAAAAAAACAGAGGAAAAACACTCCTTGACATTTTCTTTGCAATTATTTTCTGGATCTGACACCAAAAGCAAATACAACAAAAGCAAAAATAAATGTGTGGAATTATATCAGACTAAAAAGCTTTTGCACAGCACACAATCCACAAAATTAAACAGCAACCCACAGAATGGGAAAAATATTTGCAAATCATATTTCTGATAAGAAGTTCTCCATAATATATAAGGAACTTATACAGTTAATTAAATAGCATAAAGTAAACAATTTGATTTTAAATTGACAAAGTACTACCTGAATAGTCATTTTTCTGAGGATGACATACAGATTGCCAAAAGGTATGTGAAAGGTGCTCAATATAACTAATTATCGGGGTAATGCAAATCAAAACTACAATGACATATCACCTGTTAAATGATCATCATCAAAGATATAAGAGGTAACAACTGTTTGTGCACTGTTGGTGGAACTGTAAACTGTTTCAGCCACTATGGAGAACCCTATGGAGGTTCCTCAAAAAATTAAACATAGAACAACCACATGTTCCAGCAATCCCACTTCTGGGTATATATCCACAGGAAATGAAAAAGGTTACTGAGAAAACATATATTCTCCCATGTTTATTTCAGCATTATTCACAATTGCTAGTATACATATAAAATACTATTGAGTCATGAGAAAAAAGGAAATTCTGCCATTTACAAAAATATGGATGCACTTTGAGGACATTATGCTAAATGAGATGTCAGAAAGAGAAAGACATATACTGTATGATATCTCTTACATGTGAAATTAAAAAAAAAAAAACATATTGTTACCAGGAGCTGCAGGGGTTGGGGGTGGGAAAATGAGACAGAAGTTGTTTAAATGTACATATTTGCATTATGTGATGTGGTACAGATGTTGGCTAAGGGTACAATAGCAATAGTACTACCAATCAACATGATGTACACCTTAAATTACACAATGTTTATTGTATACCAAATATACTCAATAAAAAATAATTGTCAAAAATGGTAACTGTGTGAGGTGATGGATGTGTTAATTAGCTTGATTATCCATAAAAATTATGTATACATTATATTTTACTCTTTTCATTCAAGTTAATAATCAGAAATCTTTGGCAGTTTGCATTTCCCAATGTAATGGCACCCCACATCCCACCACATCATTCACATATTCATTGCTGAAGATGCCTTCTTTTGCAGGTACTCTAAAAGTCAACCTATTTACTTTTCTTTTTTGTGTGGGGGGGTGGGGCGGTGGGAAGAGGTGTACCACTACACAGCTTGCAGGATCTTAGTTAGTTCCCAAATCAGGGATTGAACCCAGGACTATGGTTGTGAAAACACCATGTCTTAACCACTGGACCACCAGGGAAGTTCCTATACTTTTATTTGTCAGTTATATCTCAGAAAGATGGAAAAATATTTGAAGATATATGTCAGAACCTTAGGGCACAAGTCTAATCAGGCTATTAAAAAATAAATATTGTAATTGATATGAGCTGCATTTCATTACATCATTTATTTAATAGTATCAACCATGAATGCAACAATCTGAAAAGAAACAACAAAGTTCTTATCAGTTCAGGAAACTTACTGCATATGTAACTATGAATAAGAATAGAGAGCAACATGAGTCTTAGCAAAACTACAAATTTCTTCAGGTCACAGATCTTCATAAATCTTTGAACCTGCCTGGGTGCTCAGTTGTGTCCAACTCTTTGCGAGCCCATGGACAGCAGTCCGCCAGGTTCCTCTGTTCATGGGATTTTTCAGGCAAGAAAACTGGATTGGGTTGTCATTTCTTCCTCTAGGGGATCTTCACAACCCGGGGATGGAACCCGGGTCTCCTACATCTCCTGCATTGGCAGGTGGGTTCTATACCATTGAGTTACTTGGGAATCTTTGAACAGCAGGTATTTATCAAATTTATCAAATCTATAGAGGTTAAAGCGTCTGCCTCTAATGTGGGAGACCCGGGTTCGATCCCTGGGTCAGGAAGATGCCCTGGAGAAGGAAATGGCAATCCACTCCAGTATTCTTGCCTGGAGAATCCCATGGACAGAGAAGCCTAGTAGCTTACAGTCCATGGGGTCGCAAAGAGTCGGACACGACTGAGTGACTTCACCTCACCTCATAAATGTACAAAAGCTTGCTATACTTCTGTTATTGTACTTATGTCATTGAACATCTATTGCTCTGATGAGAACATGAGCTTCTTGGAGACAGGCCCCCTTTTGTCATTCTTTTTATGACTCCACTCCAGTACTCTTGCCTGGAAAATCCCATGGACGGAGGAGCCTGGTAGGCTGCAATCCATGGGGCTGCGAAGAGTCAGACACGACTGAGCGACTTCACTTGCACTTTTTACTTTCATGCATTGGAGAAAGAAATGGCAACCCACTCCAGTGCTCTTGCCTGGAGAATCCCAGGGACAGGGGAGCCTGGTGGGCTGCCGTCTATGGGGTCGCATAGAGTCGGACAGGACTGAAGCGATTTAGCAGTAGCAGCAACCTAACACAAAGCAACCACTCTGGAAACACTTGTTGAAATAATTGCCTTTTAATTGATGCATATTTCCAGGCTGTTCCTCTCTACAAAATCCTGCCAGTTCTTTTACAAAAATACAGCTTTGATAATGTCATTTTCATTGTCCCAAAACTTTTAATGATTGTTCAGTTCATTGTCCCCAAACCTTTAATGGTTGTTCATAATCTGCTTTACAAGATTATGTCCACATACCCTGGCAGGGTGTACTCTACTCACAACTTGTATTCCCAGTCTCATTACTGACCTCTCCTCTTCACATATTCTCTCCTCAAGCTGTGCTGAATGTTCCTTGAACACTTTTGTATTTTCATTACTCTCCAGTGTCCAGTGTCTAGTGTTAATCACCCAGCCCTGTTCAACTCGTGACCCCATGGACTGTGGCCTCCCAGGCTCCTCTGTCCATGGAATTCTCCAGGCAAGAATACTGGATTAGGTTGCCATTTTCTTCTCTAGGTGATCTTCCCGGCCCAGGGATCGAACCCGTGTCTTCCCCACTGCAGGCAGAGGCTTTAAGATCGAGCTACCAGGGAAACCCAGTACTCTCTGCCTTTGCAAATGCTGTTTCCTCTGTCTGAAAAGTCCTTCCCCTCCCTTTTGTTAGGCAAACTCTTATTTATTACTGAAGCTCGGCTTAAATATCACTACCTTGTAGTTTTCTCTCACCTCTCACAAAATTGATATCTCTCCCATTTTTTTCTGTACCAATATGTTTATTTATTCTTAAAATAAATGGACTAAGTTGACTCAGGGGGAAGGGAATTAGAGAAAGAAGGAGGGAGCTTCCTGTCATTGGACTTACCCAAGCAGCAACTGCGGCGCTACGTGTTAAGCATATTGTTCAAGCAGCAGTGGGAGTATGGGGCTGGATGATCTTTAAGTCATTAGATGCTACCGTTCATATCTTTCACACTGCGTGTCTTTGTGCTCGTGTGTGTCAGACAATAATGTGTGTGTGTGTGTGTGTGTGTGTGTGGCGTTGGGAGGGAGGGGACAAAGAAACAGAAAGAGATCAGAGCGGAGATGAGATGAGGGGAACGCAGTGCAGTAAGAGCAGATGGGCGGACCTAAATTTCTTCTGCCTAAGAGTTTTGCAGAGGTCTAGCCCTGCATCAAGTGCTGTGGCAAGGGGTGGGAGAGGAGGAAAGAGGAGGGACTGCACTCTCCACTCCCTCTGAGCGTGCCCAGCCTCGCCAGCCTGACGGATCATCTTCCGCTCCAACACCGCCTGTTCCTCCTCGCCGTGACTCATGCCTATTGTGTGTGGTGCACTCTGGCCTGCAGCCCCACAGGTGGTATCGACTAGGGGAGATTGTTCCCGCCAGGCTAGGCAGTGGAGCGCCGCACAGCGCGTCTTCCCGCCTCTCAGCCGCTGCCCAGCAATTCCGACCCAGCGGCAGCAGGCCTGCTCGGTCGATCTTCGAGCCTAAGATGCGGCGGGGCTGGAAGATGGCTCTGTCCGGGGGGCTACGGTGCTGCCGCCGTGTACTTTCCTGGGTGCCAGTGCTCGTTATCGTCCTCGTCGTGCTCTGGTCCTACTATGCCTACGTCTTTGAACTCTGCCTGGGTAAGTCGAGCTGGCACCTAAGGTGGGGAAATTATGCTTCAGCATAACCGTCTGCCCTACCCTTCACACTGGTGTCCCCTGTGTTCTTAGCCTTCACACTGCGGTTTTCCTTAAGCTCCCTGGAGATCTTTTGATCTCCAGCCTATGGCTTCCCTTAGTATTTCTTGCACCCTCCCACGAGTGTCCCACCATGTCGCTATCATCTCCTAGCCAGGGTTTCTTACATTACTTCCTGGCCATACCCACAAGAATTTCCGTGTTTTTTTTTCCCCACTGGGATCCCCTTTTCTCAAACAGGACTTGTGCCTTGTGCTCTGGTTCTAGGGGTTGTCATCCTACCGAGTTGAGTAAACAACGTACCCTGTGTACTTAAACTGGCCACTTACACTATGAGTCCCGCCAATTCACCCAATTAAGAGCCCCGTATTTTCCAATTTCTTCCTACTTGAAACCCCCAAATATTTCCTGTACTCTCTTATTAGCTCTCCCTTATCTAACACTGCGATTCCCCCTTTTCCAGTGATCCTCTCAAGCCAGCTGAAGTGCATTTTCTGCCACTTGTGACCCCACAGTACACCTTGTTCTATCCCACTGTAGTCTCCCCTTTTCACAAAGTAATGCGCCTTCCATTCCTCTTTCCCTGTGGGACTAAACTAAAAGTTTGATTAGTTTCCCTTCCATTCCCCATTTTCTCATCTTCTCTAATGGAATGGGAATCCTACAATACATCCCATCCTTTCTACTCATACAAGAAGCCCTGATTTTGTCACACTGGAGCTCCCCTTAGTCTCCTGCCTGCCTGCTTTGAGGTACATTCTCTCTTTCCCATTCATGGCCCTACATTATTTTCTGACACCTCATACTAGTCACCCTGCTTTTTATCACACTATGGTACTGCTTTGTCCACTGTCTTCTCACACTAGGGTATCCTGTTCACCCTCCCACAAGGGCTTCCCTGGTGGCTCAGACGGTAAAGAATATGCTTGCAATGCAGGAGACTAGGGTTCGATCCCTGGGTGGGAAAGATCCTCTGGAGAAGGGAATAGCTACCCACTCCAATATATTTGCCTGGAGGATCCCATGTACAGAGGAGCCTGGTGGGCTACAGTCCATGGGATTGCAAAAAGTCAGACACAACTGAGCGACTAACATTTTCAATTTCAAGGGTTCCCACAATATCCCCTATACACCTTCCAAAGGCCGTTAGTTTTCTAATGGTGATTTCCTCTTGCCATCTTTTCTGAAATATACTCCCCACCTCCTGCAGTCCTCTTCCACTGTTAGCCCCACATTTTGCTATCCTCTTCCTCTGAGGTTTCTTATTATTTTCACTTTCTTTCTTCTAGGATTACACTTGTCCCTTGTCTTCTCAAACTAGGGAAACACCATACTTTCCTTCAGGGGTTTCTAATATTTCCTCTCCTTACAATGGGAGGCTCATTTCTTGTCCCTTCTCATTAGACCATACTTTTATAAATCTAGGGTCTCCTCTTATACCCAGTCCTATAACACCAGGGAACATTTCATCCCCTCCAGTGTATAAAATAGTTCCCACAGTATATCTCATGCTCTCAAACTCAGAATTCCACACTATTTACAGATGCAAATCCCAAGACTCTATCCCACTTGGATTACCCCCAGTCTCCTATAGTGTTATCAGTTCACAATGGAGTCTTCATAGTATGTCCTGTCTCCTCGCAAAAGAACCTCTGCTTTTCTCATGGTGAGTTCTCTCTTTGCCTCTCACATTGAAGAATCCCCATCTCTTCTCAAAGGAAGTTCCACTAATCTTGTCACTTCAGTATAGAATCCCACTTCTAACATTCTTAAAATTGTGTCCTGTAATGTTCCCTATTCATTTAATGTGAGGTCCCAGTATATTTCCAGTCCCCTCACATTAGGACTCCTATTTATCTCTTTGGACATCCCCTCACTTTCAAATCCTTTGAAGACTCCTATATTTCTTTATATCAGATTCTTCTCCTCTTAAAAATTATGGTTGAGGTCCTGCTTTTTCTAACCCTAGGACCTGACTCCACTTATAATTTCTGTTTCTTGCATATTTAGCAAAGCAATAGTCTACTCCAGGTAGACTGGGATTAACTAGGGAGACAGAAGATAGCTATATTTTCTAATATAGAAGTTTCTTATAGATTCTGTGCATCAGAGTTTGAATTTTCCTGGTCCATTTCTTAGATTTACTAAGGAAAATACAGAAAGGTTATTTCAAATTCAGTTAGTTGCCTTCATAGATACAAATTTAGGCTATATTTCTTTTTTATCACATTCTGATATGCAGGTGCATTAAATGGGCTGTACAATGACTGGGAAGTTTTTCTATTCCCAGAGCTCACCACTTTGCTCTTTTGAATGATTGATTGAAGGGTTAAAAGTTCAGCTTTGTTATTGTTGCTCCTAGGATCAATGCCATATTGTAAATATATCAGACATATTTTGGAGTTTTTCAGTACTGACCTACATGAGCTTTGCCAAGCAATTATTTTAAAAATTAATAATGGCTAACACTTACATAGTGCTGGATCTGTGCCAGGCAATGTTCTAAGTACTGTAGATATATGAACATTTTAATATATTAACTTATTTAATACTAACACTAACCATACAAAGCAGATATCATTACTATCCCCATTGTGCAGATGTGCAAAATGATGTAAAGACCAAATTAATAATTAGCTTTCTACCAGTTCTTAAGTTATATAATATTAAAAGCTGAAAAGAAGCTTATTTATTTTGTTTATTTAACATATTTGCAGGGCATTTACTACATTCTAGGCACTGTTTTAAGTGACTGCTGCTGCTGCTGCTAAGTCACCTCAGTCGTGTCCGACTCTGTGCGACCCCGTAGACGGCAGCCCACCAGGCTCCCCCGTCCCTGGGATTCTCCAGGCAGGAACACTGGAGTGGGTTGCTATTTCCTTCTCCAATGCATGAAAGTGAAAAGTGAAAGTGAAGTCGTTCAGTCGTGTCTGACTCTTCGCAACCCCATGGACTGCAGCCCACCAGGCTCCTCCATCCATGGGATTTTCCAGGCAAGAGTACTGGAGTGGGGTGCCATCACCTTCTCCATTTAAGTGACTACACACACACAAACATACACAGACACACAAACTTAATCCTTATAACAACCTTATGAGGCACACATTATCATTATAACCATTTTGAAGATAATAAAACTGAGGCACAGAGACATTGTGAAACTTGTCTAAAGTCATGGAGCTAGTAAATGTCCAAGCTTGGATGGCAACCCAGGCAGTATAGCTCCTCAGTCCATGCTTTAACCTCCACAGTATCTTACTTAACTCCATCTATTTTCAACCAATACAGAGGCCTAAACTTGTGACTCAGGCCACATGTAGCCTACAGATGTGTTTCATTTGGCCTGCACAGTGCTTTCCTTAACATTTTGCATCAGATACCATTATTTAAAAACTAGGAAAGTAAGATAGCTTTTATTTCCAATTCTGGCTCCACCAATCCATCCTGTCATTCCACCCCCTGCCCCCCGCTTTAATAAGTCTTTTATTTTTTTAATTTAATTTTTAATTGGAGAAAAATTGCTTTACAATGTTGTGATGGTTTCTGCTGTACAAAAATGCAAATCAGCCATAATTATACATATATCATCTCCCTCTTGAGTCTCCTTTCCTTACCCCATCCTACCCCTCTAGATCACTACAGAGCACCAGGCTGGGCCCCCTGTGTCAATAGAAACTTCCCACTAGCAATCTATTTTACACATTATAGTGTATGTATATCAGTGCTACTTTCTCCATTCTTCCCACTCTCTCCACAAGTCTGTTCTCTATGTCTGCATCTCCATTCCTTCCCTGCAAGTAGGTTCATCAATACCATTTTTCTAGATTCCATATATATGCTTTAATATATGATACTTATTTTTCTGTTTCAGACTTCACTCTGTATAGCAGGCTCTAGATTCATCCACCTTACTAGGACTGACTCAAATTCATTCTTATTTATGGCTGAGTAATATTCCACATCCTCACCAAAACTTATTTTCCTTTTTAAATTATAGCCATCAGAGTGGCTATGAAGTAGTATCTTACTGTGATTTTGATTTGCATATCCCTGATGACTAGTGAAATAGATTATCTTTTCATGTATTTGTTGGCCATTTGTATATCTTCTTTAAAGAAATATCTATTTAAGTCCTTTGCACATTTTTAACTGGGTTATTTATCTTTTTGTTTTTGAATTATAAGATTTCCTTATGTATTTTGAATATTCAACCCTTATCAGATAAATGATTTGCAGATACTTTCTCCCATTCCGTGTGTTATCTTTTCACTTCTTTGATAGTATAATTTGATATCTGCTCAGTTGCTCAGTCGTATCTGACTCTGCGATATCATGGACTGTAGCCCACCAGGCTCCTCTGTCCATGGCATTGTCCCAGCAAGAATACTGGAGTGGGTTGCCATTTCCTCCTCCAGGGGATCTTCCTGACCCAGGGGTCAAACCCACATCTCCAGCGTCTCCTACATTGGCAGGTGGATTCTTTACCACTGAGCTACCTGGGAAGCCTGTCATTTGATACATAAAATCTTTAATTTTGATAAAGTTTAACTTACCTATATTTTTACTTGTTGCCTGCTTTTTGGTATCATATATAGAAGCACCCATTGCTAAATGCAAGGCCATAAAGATTTACCCCTGTATTTTCTTCTAAAAGATTTTTAGTTTTACCTTTTATTAAATATGATTAGATCTTTGGTCCATTTTGAGTTGATTTTTGTACATGGAGTGAGGGAGGAATCCAGATTCATTCTTTTGCATGTGGCTATGAAGATGTCCCAGCATCATTTATAGAAGAGACTATTCTTACACCATTGAATAGCCTTGCCATGATTGTCAAAAACCAGTTGATCATAGAGGTATGGATTTATTTCTGTACTCTTAATTCTGTCCCACTGATTTGTTTGTCAGTTCTTCTGCCAGTACCACACTTGCTTTGATGACCATATCTTTGTTTTAAATTTTGATGTCAAGAGTGTGAGTCCTCCAAATTTCTTCTTTTTTTTTTTTTGGCATTGTATTTTTTAAATTTATTTATTTTAATTGGAGGCTAATTATTTTACAGTATTGTATTGATTTTGCCATACATTGACATGAATCAGCCATGGGTGTACATGTGTTCCCCATCCTGAACCCCCCTCCCACCTCCATCCCCATCCCATCCCTCTGGGTCATCCCAGTGCACCAACCCTGAACAACCTGTCTCATGCATCAAACCTGGACTGATTCACGATATGATATGTTTCACATATGATAATATACATGTTTCAGTTCTATTTTCTCAAATCATCCCACCCTTGCCTTTTCTCACAGAGTCCAAAAGACTATTCTATACACCTGTGTCTCTTTTGCTGTGTTGCATATAGGGTTATCATTACCATATTTCTAAATTCCATATATCAGTTCAGTTCAGTCACTCAGTCGTGTCCGACTCTTCACGACCCCATGAATCACAGCACGCCAGGCCTCCCTGTCCATCACCAACTCCTGGAGTTCACTCAAACTCACGTCCATCAAGTCGGTGATGCCATCCAGCCATCTCATCCTCGGTCGTCCCCTTCTCCTCCTGCCCCCAATCCCTCCCAGCATCAGGGTCTTTTCCAATGAGTCAGTTCTTCTGATGAGGTGGCCAAAGTATTGGAGTTTCAGCGTCAGCATCAGTCCTTCCAATGAACACCCAGAAATCATCTCCTTTAGGATGGACTGGTTGGATCTCCTTGCAGTCCAAGGGACTCTCAAGAGTCTTCTCCAGCACCACAGTTCAAAAGCATCAGTTCTTCAGTGCTCAGCTTTCTTCACAGTCCAACTCTCACATCCATA
>SJYT01042895.1:398457-448865 GCA_006410635.1 Cephalophus harveyi | reverse complement strand
ACAAATAGCTGAGAAGAGAAGAAAGAGGCAAAGGAGAAAAGGAAAGATATACCCATTTGATTGCAGAGTTCCAGAAAATAGCAAGGAGAGATAAGAAAGCCTTCCTTAGTGATCCATGCAAAGAAATAGGGGAAAACAATAGAATGGGAAAGACTAGAGATCTCTTCAAGAAAAACAGAGATACCAAGGGAACATTTCATGCAAATACGGGCACAAGAAAGGACAGAAAGGTATGGACCTAATGGAAGCAGAAGATAGTAAGAAGAGGTGGCAAGAATACACAGAAGAACTATATAAAAAAGATCTTCATGACCCAGATAACCATGGTGGTGTGATCACTCACCTACAGCAAGACATTCTGAGGTGTGAAGTCAAGCGGGCCTTAGGAAGCATCACTATGAACAAAGCTAGTGGAGGTGATGGAATTCCATTTGAGCTACTTCAAATCTTAAAAGATGATGCTGTTAAAGTGTTATATTCAATATGCCAGCAAATATGGAAAACTCATCAGTGGCCACAGGACTGGAAAAGGTCAGCTTTCATTCCAATCCCAAAGAAAGGTAATGCCAAAGAATACTCAAACTACCACATAACTGTGGTAGTTTGATTACACACTAATAAAGTAATGCTCAAAATTCTCCAAGCCAGGCATCCATAGTACATGAACCGTGAACTTCCAGATGTTCAAGCTGGTTTTAGAAAAGGCAGAGGAACCAGAGATCAAATTGCCAACATCCATGGATCATCAAAAAAGCAAGAGAGTTCTAGAAAAGTATCCATTTCTGCTTTGTTGACTATGCTAAAGCCTTTGACTATGTGGATCACAACAAACTGTGGAAAATTCTTCAAGAGATGGGAATACCAGATCACTTTACCTGCCTCCTGAGAAATCTGTATGCAGGTCAAGAAGCAACAGTTGGAAATGGACATGGAACAATAGACTGGTTCCAAATTGGAAAAAGTACATCAAGGCTGTATATTGTCACTCTGCCTATATAACTTATATGCAGGGTACAGCATGCAAAATGCTGGACTAGGTGAAGCACAAATTGGAATCAAGATTGTTGGGAGAAACATCAATAACCTCAGATAACCAGATGACACCATCCTTATGGCAGAAAGCAAAGAACTAAAAAACCTCTTGATGAAAGTGAAAGAGGAGAGTGAAAAAGTTGACTTAAAAGTCAACATTCAAAAAACTAAGATTATAGCATCTGGTCCCATCACTTCGTGGCAAATAGATGGGGAAACAATGGAAATAGTGACAGACTTTATTTGGGGGGCTCCAAAATCACTGCAGGTGGTGATTTCAGCCATGAAATTAAAAGACTCTTGTTCCTTGAAAGAAAAGCTATGACCAAACTAGACAGCATATTAAAAAGCAGAGACATTACTTTGCCAACAAATGTCCATCCTACCAAAGCTATGGTTTTTCCTGAAATTAAGTATGGATGTGTGTGTATCAGTCACTCAGTCGTGTCTGACTCTTTTGAGACCCCATGGACTGTAGCCCACCAGGCTCCTCTGTCCATGGGATTTTCCAGGGAAGAACACTGAGTGGGTTGCTATTTCTTTCTCCAGGGGCATGGATGTGAAAGTTGGAGTATAAAGAAAGCTGAGTGCCCAAGAATTGATGCTTTTGAACTGTGGTGTTGGAGAAGACTCTTGAGAGTCCCTTGGACTGCAAGGAGATCCAACCAGTCAATCCTAAAGGAAATCAGTCCTGAATATTCATTGGAAGGACTGATGCTGAACCTGAAACTCCAACACTTTGGCCACCTAATGTGAAGAACTGACTCATTGGAAAAGACCTTGATGCTGGAAAAGATTGAAGGCAGGAGGAGAAGGGGATGACAGAAGATGAGATGGTTGGATGGAATAACCAACTCGATGGACATGTGTTTGAGCAAGCTCTGGGAGTTGGTGATAGACAGGGAAGCCTGGCATGCTGCAGTCCATGGGGTCGCAAAGAGATGAACACAGCTCAATGACTCAACCGAACTGAAGATACATTGTGTGTTTAGAATAGTGTGCGTGATAAGTTGCTTCAGTTGTGGTCAGCTCTTTGCAACCCTATGGACTGCAGCCCATCAGGCTCCCTGGATTCTCTAAGCAAGAATATTGGAGTGGGCTGCCATGTCCTTCTCCAGGGATCGTAATTGCAGGCAGATTCTTTATTGCTGAGCCACTGGAGAAGCCCCAGAATAGTGCCTCCTGCTACTGCTGCTAAGTCACTTCAGTCGTGTCCGACTCTGTGTGATCCCATAGATGGCAGCCCACCAGGCTACCCTGTCCCTGGGATTCTCCAGGCAAGAACACAGGAGTGGGTTGCCATTTCCTTCTCCAATGCATGAAAGTGAAAAGTGAAAGTGAAGTCGCTCAGTCATGTCCTACTCTTCGCGACCCCATGGACTGCAGCCTTCCAGGCTCCTCTGTCCATGGGATTTTCCAGACAACAGCACTGGAGTGGGTTGCAATTGCCTTCTCCGAGAATAGTGCCTAACACATAGTAAATGTTCAGTAAATGCTGAGTGTCTGACACAACTGTCCATATTATTACTAGCAGTACTGATACTACTACTGAGTACTGAATTGTATACAGAAGTTGTAATGATCCTGGGCCTTAGGAAGCATCACTATGAACAAAGCTAGTGGAGGTGATGGAATTCCATTTGAGCTACTTCAAATCTTAAAAGATGATGCTGTTAAAGTGTTATATTCAATATGCCAGCAAATATGGAAAACTCATCAGTGGCCACAGGACTGGAAAAGGTCAGCTTTCATTCCAATCCCAAAGAAAGGTAATGCCAAAGAATACTCAAACTACCACATAACTGTGGTAGTTTGATTACACACTAATAAAGTAATGCTCAAAATTCTCCAAGCCAGGCATCCATAGTACAT
Organism: Cephalophus harveyi; assembly: GCA_006410635.1. NCBI lineage: Eukaryota > Metazoa > Chordata > Mammalia > Artiodactyla > Bovidae > Cephalophus > Cephalophus harveyi. The sequence goes on along the minus strand of SJYT01042895.1, from coordinate 445,961 downwards.
GAACCGTGAACTTCCAGATGTTCAAGCTGGTTTTAGAAAAGGCAGAGGAACCAGAGATCAAATTGCCAACATCCATGGATCATCAAAAAAGCAAGAGAGTTCTAGAAAAGTATCCATTTCTGCTTTGTTGACTATGCTAAAGCCTTTGACTATGTGGATCACAACAAACTGTGGAAAATTCTTCAAGAGATGGGAATACCAGATCACTTTACCTGCCTCCTGAGAAATCTGTATGCAGGTCAAGAAGCAACAGTTGGAAATGGACATGGAACAATAGACTGGTTCCAAATTGGAAAAAGTACATCAAGGCTGTATATTGTCACTCTGCCTATATAACTTATATGCAGGGTACAGCATGCAAAATGCTGGACTAGGTGAAGCACAAATTGGAATCAAGATTGTTGGGAGAAACATCAATAACCTCAGATAACCAGATGACACCATCCTTATGGCAGAAAGCAAAGAACTAAAAAACCTCTTGATGAAAGTGAAAGAGGAGAGTGAAAAAGTTGACTTAAAAGTCAACATTCAAAAAACTAAGATTATAGCATCTGGTCCCATCACTTCGTGGCAAATAGATGGGGAAACAATGGAAATAGTGACAGACTTTATTTGGGGGGCTCCAAAATCACTGCAGGTGGTGATTTCAGCCATGAAATTAAAAGACTCTTGTTCCTTGAAAGAAAAGCTATGACCAAACTAGACAGCATATTAAAAAGCAGAGACATTACTTTGCCAACAAATGTCCATCCTACCAAAGCTATGGTTTTTCCTGAAATTAAGTATGGATGTGTGTGTATCAGTCACTCAGTCGTGTCTGACTCTTTTGAGACCCCATGGACTGTAGCCCACCAGGCTCCTCTGTCCATGGGATTTTCCAGGGAAGAACACTGAGTGGGTTGCTATTTCTTTCTCCAGGGGCATGGATGTGAAAGTTGGAGTATAAAGAAAGCTGAGTGCCCAAGAATTGATGCTTTTGAACTGTGGTGTTGGAGAAGACTCTTGAGAGTCCCTTGGACTGCAAGGAGATCCAACCAGTCAATCCTAAAGGAAATCAGTCCTGAATATTCATTGGAAGGACTGATGCTGAACCTGAAACTCCAACACTTTGGCCACCTAATGTGAAGAACTGACTCATTGGAAAAGACCTTGATGCTGGAAAAGATTGAAGGCAGGAGGAGAAGGGGATGACAGAAGATGAGATGGTTGGATGGAATAACCAACTCGATGGACATGTGTTTGAGCAAGCTCTGGGAGTTGGTGATAGACAGGGAAGCCTGGCATGCTGCAGTCCATGGGGTCGCAAAGAGATGAACACAGCTCAATGACTCAACCGAACTGAAGATACATTGTGTGTTTGGAATAGTGTGCGTGATAAGTTGCTTCAGTTGTGGTCAGCTCTTTGCAACCCTATGGACTGCAGCCCATCAGGCTCCCTGGATTCTCTAAGCAAGAATATTGGAGTGGGCTGCCATGTCCTTCTCCAGGGATCGTAATTGCAGGCAGATTCTTTATTGCTGAGCCACTGGAGAAGCCCCAGAATAGTGCCTCCTGCTACTGCTGCTAAGTCACTTCAGTCGTGTCCGACTCTGTGTGATCCCATAGATGGCAGCCCACCAGGCTACCCTGTCCCTGGGATTCTCCAGGCAAGAACACAGGAGTGGGTTGCCATTTCCTTCTCCAATGCATGAAAGTGAAAAGTGAAAGTGAAGTCGCTCAGTCATGTCCTACTCTTCGCGACCCCATGGACTGCAGCCTTCCAGGCTCCTCTGTCCATGGGATTTTCCAGACAACAGCACTGGAGTGGGTTGCAATTGCCTTCTCCGAGAATAGTGACTAACACATAGTAAATGTTCAGTAAATGCTGAGTGTCTGACACAACTGTCCATATTATTACTAGTAGTACTGATACTACTACTGAGTACTGAATTGTATACAGAAGTTGTAATGATCCAGAATATGATCATGTTAAATCTTTTAGATTCTCTTCAAAATGGTAACACAAAATTTTAAAGAAATCAAGGTTCGGAGAATACAGGAATACCAGTCAGATTAGTCGAAAGTAGAAAGTTTGTGCCAGTAATATGCTGACCCAAGGTGATCTTGGGAAAGAGAGACTGGAAGACTACAGGAGGAAGCAGGAAGTCAGAAGGTTTAACTGGGAAAAGGTTTGGTGGTGGCAGGAACCTGAGACGGTGAGAAATGGTACCTTTTCTTGATCTCAAACTGACTTGATAGCTGACTACAGCCCCAGAAAATGTTATTAGAACTGCAGCACCAGTGGAGTTCAAATGCATTTTTAATATCTTCTAAATGCTTAATTTGGTTTTGCTGGAGATGTGTTTCATCATTCCCTCCTGTCCCTTAATTAAGCTAATGACTTTATTTCTTTTCTCCTTTCTGATCAGCTCATAACACATTTCCCAGGCTGGCCTCCCTCCTCATGCCTGTCGTTTTTGATCTGGTTATTAGCTTTCATGCTCACATTATTTTCCATGTGTTTGAATGTTACTGACTGAAACTGGTCCATTCAGGAAACTCCAGGACTGGAGGGACCTGAGCTGGCACAGTCCCACCCATTCTTACAAAGAACGAAAGTTGTTATGTGTGCTACCACCTAATAATTTACCCAACAGTTGCATATTATCTCAATCTATCCTTGAGAGAAAGCACTGAGGCAGGCATTGTTAACTCTGCCATTCTACAGATCAGGAGTGTGAAAGCCAGGAAAGCTAACCACTGACAGGTCAAATAGCATGAAGGCATCAGAGGGGAGATGTCCTACTTACCAGGCAATGCCCTTGTTCTTCTTTCTACCCCATTCTGCTCACCCCACATCCTCCATCAAGACCACTCTGCTTCTCTGGGCACTGCAAGGTACACACTCAGGGCATTTCAGCCTGGCAAATGTGGACCACTCAGGATGCTTCTCGAGGGTCAGAGAAGAGTCATGCTCTGAGTAGGATGGCATCACTGTGTTTGTTCTCTTGTCTCCGTGGATAGCTGCACTTTATCCATGATGGGTCAGTTAAAGGAAGCTCTGAGGATGCCCCGATTTTCAGAAATGACTTTGTGAAAATTATCTGCAAATTCTCCTAGCCTGACTCAGAAACTCCTTTTGGACTGGGTGAATGAAATGGGAAGAGTACTCCCTCCAGAGAGAGCCAGACCCTCACCATTAAGAATTCCTGGAAATAAGAACTTATATACTTTTGGGGAAATGTATGTTTCAGAGCCATGGGAAAAGTCAACAATGAACTAAAGGATGATACAAAAATCTATAAGGTCGCTTTAACATATATTCTGTGGGCTGCATTAATTAAATCAAATCACTGTACAGTGAGGCGCTGATGGACAAGTGACTTGTCCAAGATCACTTATTGAGTTAGAGATGGCTGTTTGCACAGGAATCGTATGCATAAAGAGTAAGCAACTTTTTAGACTAAGAGATGGCTTGTAAAGTGGTGAGGAGAATTAGAATGTTTTCAGGTAACTTATATCCTTCCCCCTGTTATAAGAATTGCCAAAGAGACGATGATACCATCCAGGCAGGAGAGAACTATTCTGTTTGCTTGGGTATCTTTGCACTTGATCAAAACTGAATTACTTGCAAAACACCATTTTCCCCTACTACATAGGAGAATCTGAAAGATTCCTAGGAGACGCTGGCTATAAGAATCTCTGGTATAATTATCCAAGACGGGACAGGCGTCTGGGAGCGTAGCTATTTGTTGCACCAGATAGAAGTCCATGGTGAGTGTGCTCTTGGGGGCCTCTCTCCACGTTCCACTCCCTTAGCCAGAGCTGCACGGCAGTGGTTCTTGGGCTGAGGAGGATCCTGACAGTTAAAAGTTCTGTTCTGTCTCCCTGAAAAACTGGGGAAATTTAAAGAGACTTAGTGAGCCAACCATGAGGCAAGAGAAGAAAGATAGGCTTAGACATCTGTGCTGAAAAGCCGAGAATCAGAACAAAAGGAAGGAAGTTCCCCCAGGCTCTAAAACAGTCAGGCTGTCACTCAATATGCTAAGAGATAGGGCAGCCACAGAGGCAAATGAGGCTTGGCCGGAGATGCTGCTGTGGACTCACAGGCTGGAAGCTCTTCTCTCTGGCCTGAAGTTCACCATTTCTGGGTTGCACGAGAAGCTGAATGGGCTCTTTCTGGAATGAATTGAGCACTGTGTCCAAGCTAATTACTCCTTAATAACCTGCCTCCTGCAGACACAAATTGGGCACAGAGAAGGCAAGTGGCTCGCCCCAAATCGCAGAGTCAGTCAGTGGCAGGGACAGAAGTAAGGCTGAGTAACCAGTGAGGCTGTCCTGGCCAAGAGGCAAAAGCCCTGCCAGAGCAGCGGCTGATTCTCAGGTGCCCTGAGACGGGCAGGGGTTCCCACCCCACCCACTCCTCCCCAGCTGCCCAGGTGAGCTGAGGCTTGCAGGTCTGCAGATCTGCTGTGCTAAGGAGAACCTCCGTGCTGCAGGATGATGTTAGCTCACTTTATTGCCATGAGCCGGGCATCCTCCAGCAGCTTGGCTGTAAACCTTTGGTCTGCTGGGCTCCTGGAGTGGCAGACTCCCACACACTCCACAGGGAGGAATTTGACCCTCCAGGCAGCAGCACTTTGAGGCAGTCAGGTGATGAGTGAAAGTGAAAGTAGCTCAGTCGTGTCCGACTCTGCGACCCCATGGACTGTAGCCCACCAGGCTCCTCTGTCTATGGGATTCTTCAGGCAAGAATACTGGAGTGGGTTGCCATGCCCTTCTCCAGGGAATCTTCCCAACCCAGGGATCGAACCCAGGTCTCCTGCATTGCCGGCAGATCCTTTATCATCAGGAGGAGAAAGAGACTCCCTTTTCACTATCACCCACTCTGATGCCCACCAGGGTCTGCTTCCCAAACCCCAGGTACCTGTATACCACACTCACCATTTGCCACGTGGTTCCTGTGTTATTTGATATTTTTCTTCACATTAATTCACCATTTAAAAATTTTCAATTTTATTTTGAGATATGTTTTATAATACTTCCAGAAGTAGAAAACTAATACTGCTTGCTTTAAAAATCAATATAAGAAAAACAAAAGTACTTGGTAAACTTCAGCCAGAGCTTCATGCCAAAGGCTCTGAGCCCGCAGTCCAGCATGTTAAGACATGCTAGCACGTTCTCCTTGGCATAATGAGGTGAGTTGATAAAGAACTGCAAAGGCAAGGGAGCCAGGCACCACCAAACCAAGCAACTCTAAGTTTCACAGCCCACCCCTCGGGAGACACTGGCCTAAAATCAAGCACCACCTCTCCCATGAAGCTGCCCCTGATTGACTATCAGGAAACACTCTCTTCTTCTGGCTTCCCCCAGTCCTTAGCTCCTGGAGCAGTCAGAACTTCCTACCTAACATATGGGGATATATTCTTTCTCATGGTATTGAAAACTTCTTAACTTCCAGTCAACCTCTAATATAGAAGCAGGAGTTTGAATTGAAACAACCAGCCAGACATCCAGCAGGCAAAAGGATAAGCATTTGATATTTTTTGTGGATTTGGTTTGGTTCATCCTCGATCCTCCCAGAAAAAGAAAGCACAGGAATTTGCAACAGATACAGATGTGTTGGCGGGTAGTCGTGGGGGGACAGGTGGAAGGATCAGCATAACTGAGCCAGGGCAGGGCCAGTTGCGATGAGAAACAGTGAGCTCCCTGACACTGAAAGTATTCAAATGGAGGCTGGTAGGCCCCTTAGGCCTTATAAGGGTTTGGCTGAGATTATTCAGAAGGGCCTTCTGGTCTTCAAATGCCATGACTCTGAGACTCTGGACTCAATGTTAGTTGAGAGCCATGCATAGCCAGGTTTGGTGGATAGGTGGGTGTGTACGTGCATGAGTGCATGTGCACGGGCTCACTTATGCACTTAGGCCTGGCATTTGCTCATCTGGCAATGCCAGATTAACCCCTTAGTGGCAGGCACTGGGCCCCCATGCTCTCTCTCTGCTGACAAGCTTACTTGCAAAGGCCCCAAGGGGTTAATTAAATTTTATTGAGCCAGAGTTTATTGCAGCTGGCTCTTGTCTCTCTCCTTAAACTCCTCTGCTTCCTGGGAAGCCAGAGTCCCCCGGGACAATATTTCCAACGCTGTTTAGTTTGCCTGTAACCTATATTTTATTTTATTTGTTTTTCGAGATACTCTGAAGGGACGGTGGATGAGGTCATCCCCGCTTGCTCTGCTCGTATCTCTCAGTGACTCCATTAAATCAGGTTGTTTAAATGGAGCGCAGATGTTGCCGATTTTTCATATAAAGGAATGCATATTCATTTACATAAATTTCAGTGAATTACGGCAGTTTGAGTTTAACACCGCATGTATGTTTGTGTGTGGGACACAGACTAGCAGGGCTCCCACCAGGAAAGAGCCATCAAAAGGTTTAACTAGGAAATCCTTCACATCCATGATATGTTCATTTTCCTGCTTTATTTTATTTTATTTTTGAGTCTACCATCCTGCTTCAGTGATCTCTAATAGCTTAATACGATTAGAGATTTCCTCTAATCGCCGCTCAATGTGTTTCAGCTCTATTAAAGATTTATATGAAAGCTTTATGGAACACACCTTTTTAGAATTCAGAAGGATTTTGCAGGTTATTATTCATAACATCTGCCACTTACTGAAAAGAGCCTTAAAACCCCCCTTTAATGTGTATTTAATGCTTCTGATACAATATAATATCAAATAAGACGTGCTTTATTATGGCGCCTGTGTTTGTGTAGCCTCACTGAAGCTCTGCTACTGTTGTCAGCCTGAGGTGGAGGGTTTATAACAGCCATAAAAACCTGCACAGAGCTCAACTTGGCATTTAAGGACACACAGAGAGAAATGGTGTTTTGTTTTTTCTTCTTTTACTTGACTTGGTGCAACGTGGAGAGAAGCAGTTTGACAATTTAAAGAGCCACTGAACATAATCTAGACATGAAACAGTGGTCCTTGGAGAAGTATTAAGGTCAACTATTGTTTGAAAGTGGATCTCGCTGGCCTGCACGCTTAGATCTGAGTGGTAGCTGGTCTGGCCAACAAAGGTTATGGGCTTCTGCTGATTCATCCACTACTTTCTCTGATCAGGAGACTATAACACACCTTCTATTATTCTTTATCCGTTAATCTGACATTTTTACTAAGCAGCAGTTATTAACAACTCATTTGCACATTTTAATTTATGAAGGATGTACATGTATGTACGTCTTTAACTAAAAATGTGTGAGACATAGTTATCAAGATGCCAACAGGAGTTGTGTCGGGGTTGCTGGCTTGATTTTTCTGGAGTTGGAGGTCATGTAGCAGAGAAGAAAGAATACAACCCTGGACTGGAATCATAGCTCATTTCCTAACCAGCTGGAGGGCCTCGGGCAAGGTATTAACTTCTCCAAACCTTGCTTTGCTCATCTGTGATGTGGCGATGATGCCTATGAATGAAGGCTGTTTAGTTAAATGAAGTAATACATTCAGAGAGCTTAGCAATGACTTTGGCACATTGCAGGTGTTCAATATTGCGTCCTATTTTTGGAAAGCATTAATAGCATTGATTTATTTAAGTTTATTTTTGGCTGTGCTGGGACTTTGTTGCTGTGCCCAGGTTTCTCTAGCTACGGTGAGCTGGGGCTACTCTCTAGTTGCCGTGTGCAGGTTGCTCACGGCAGAGGCCTGTCTTGTTGCAGAGCACGGACTCAGTAGTTGTGGCCCACAGGCCCACAGGCTACTGCCCTGTGGCATATGGAATCTTCCCAGATCAGGGACTGAACCCAGTGTCCCCTGCATTGGCAAGTGGATTCTTAGCCACTGGACCACCAGGGAAGTCCAATAGTATATTTTTTAATAAAAGAAATACATTTAAAAATTCTTTGAAAGAAAAGACACTTGTAAGTGCTGATGAGAACATTGGATCTGCAGGTGACCACCACTGCTACCACACTGAGTGGACCCCATTCCTGGCACAAGCAATGACACCTACTGCTTTATTAACCTGTGCTGCCCAGCTGCCCAAATGTCTCTTAGGTTTGAGGGAATATGGAAAATACATCACAGAGTCTTAACAGTCCCAAGTTGGGAAACCATCTCACAAATCTACCTTTGTTTTGCAGAAAGGGGGTCCAGATCCAGAGAAGGGAAGGGATTTGCCCCAAATCACGCAGGGAGACAGGTATAAACCATGGCTCCTACTTCCCTCTTAGAGCTGTCCCACCACCCCCCAATTCCACTTAGAAGCAGACTTTGGCTCTCATTGCCTTGGAGCTAGTGCCTCTTCCCTTTAATGAGAGAGCACTGCAGCAGCCCCTCGGAATCGCAGGATCTGCTTTTCCATGAATTTGTTTATCCCTCTAACTGCTTGTCTCTGGTGGGTTCAATCCAAGAAGCCCGATGGCCCAGGATATGTGGGCTTCAAGGAGGATGCAGAGACAGGCGCAGGGTATATGCTGGGAGTGGGTACAGCAGGTGGAAGGGGATTCTCCTGGTGCATGCACGACTCTGCTTGGTAATTCTGAGGTTGGAACTCCCTCAGTGCCCACTGGCCAAATTTGCTGAACACTTGACTTTCAGACAGCCCTCATTACAGACCCACAGCCATCTACTTTCTGACGGGTTTGGAGTAAATATGTAATCAGGGAGTTTTTAAGCCGTGTTCTGTAAAGTGCCGTCTGCGTCTGCTGTTTGGTTATTTTATATGGTCATCAAAGCTGTTCTAGAGGTGGGAACAGGAACGCAATACCGGGTGGGTGTGGGGTAGACAACAATACAGGACACTGACAGCCTGTTCTGCAGAGTTCAGTGACCAACGTGGTCATGAACGTGCAGACCTTGATGGTCTGCAAAGCACTCATTCACATTCTAAAGGTTACATATCCTTTCCATACTCCTGGAGGACTCAGAGACATCAAGGTCACCTGGAAAGCCAATGGCAGTTTTGGAATTTTTTCTTTTTCTAAAACTGTTTTAGTGTTCTTTTGTTGCCAACATTTTATTATGAAAATATTCAAAGATACAGTAAAGTTAAAGGAATTTTACAGTGAACCAAGGTATCTAGAATCTATCACTAGCATTTTACTATGCTTGCTTTATCACTTCTCTGTCTACTCATTAATCCACCTTATTTGGTACTTCAAAGTAAATTGAATACATCATATATTCCCTCCTTGATAGTTCAGCATGGATTTCATTAATTAGAGTTCAGTATTTGTTTACAGTTTCTTTGTTTTGATGTAAAATTTACACATAAATGAAGTGCATAGATCTAAAGTGCATTCCAGGAGTTTTAACAAATGTGTACACCTGTGCAACCCACACCCCCTTCCATGATGCTGCCATCACTACCAGAAAGTACTCTCTTGCATCTTCCAAGTAAATTCTTGCCTCCACTCCCCAACAGGCAAACCATTGTTCTGATTTTTCCCCCACTGTAGATTAGTTTTGTCCGCTCTATAATTTCACATGAATAATTCTAGTACCCACACTTTCATGTAAGGCTTGTTGCACTCAGAGTAATATGCTTGAGATCCATCCATGTTGTTGCATGTGTTTGGAAATTAATTCCTTTTTATTTCTGAGTAATGTAGCAGTGAATGACTGGATCAGTTTGTTTATCCATTCTCCTGCTAGTGGACCAACCAGGCTCTTTCCAGTTATAGCTATTATGAATAGAGCTGCCATGAGTGTTGTGTACACATCTTTTTATGGATTTATTTTTTTATTTATTGTGGGACAATACTTAGAATTGAAATCGCTGGGTCATAGGGTATGTTCAGTTATGTAAGAAACTTGTCAGCCTGTTTGAAAAATCATTAGGTCATTTTATATCCCCACCAACAATACATAAGGGTTCAAGTTGCTCCACAACCTTTATAATATTTGATGTTGTCATTCTTTTTAATTTTAGCTATTCTGATAAATGTGAAGAGGTACCTCATTATGGTTTTGATTTGCATTTCCCTGATGACTAATGATGTTGTCCATTTTTCATGCATTTATTGGCCATTCATATATCTTCTTTTGTGAAGTGCCTTTCAAATCTTTTGTCCATTTTTAATTAGGTGGTTTGTCTTTTTTATTAGTGAGTAATAGGAGTTATTTATAGATCCTGAATACCAGTCCTTTTCCAGAGATATGTTTTAACAATACTTTCTACTTGTCTGTAGCTTGTCTGTTTGTTTTCTTAAGTTTAACTTTAGATGAGCAAAAATTTAAATTTTGATTAATGCCAAAGATCTTTTTTCTCTTATTAAAATTGCTTTCTGTGACCTGCTTATAAAATCTGTGCCTACTTCTCTACAGGCATTATGGTTTTAGCTCTTGCATTTACATCTAAGATTCATCTTGAATTAATTTTTGTATATGGCATAAAGTAGGAAATGTAATCACTAATGTGAGTGTAGAGTTATCCCAGTACAACTGGTTGAAAATAACTTGATTTCCCCATTTTATTGCTTTGTTGCCTTTATTAAAAATAAAACAGTTACATAGACATCCATTCTCTATTCTTTTTTACACATCTGTCAGTCATTATGTCAATATCACCATGTCTTTATTACTGTAGCATTGTACTAAGTCTTGAATTCAGGTAGAAGTCCTCCAGTTTTTCTTCTTTCTAAAGATAATTTTGGATATTTTAGGTCTTTTTTCTTTCCACATATATTTCATCAGCAGCTTGCCAGTTTCTACCAGAAAAATTAAAAAGCCTGCTGGAATTTTGTTTGGGATTACATTGAATCTCTAGGATTATTTGAGGATAATTGACTCCTTAACAGTATGAAGTCTTTTCATCTCTGAACATTATTTTGTTCACCATTTCTTTAGATATCTATTAATTTCTCTCAACAATGGCTTCTAGTAGAGGACTTACATATTAAATTTATTCCTAAATATGTTATGCTTTGACTTTTTAAGATGAATTTTTTAAAAATTTCATTTAACCCTTTACGCGAGATAGCAAAAGAGACACAGATGTATAGAACGGACTTTTGGACTCTGAGGGAGAGGAAGAGGGTGGGATGATTTGGGAGAATGGCATTGAAACATGTATACTATCAGGTAAGAAATGAATCACCAGTCTGTGCTCGATACAGGATACAGGATGCTTGGGGCTGGTGCACGGGGATGATCCAGAGAGATGATATGGGGTGGGAGGTGGGAGGGGCATTCAGGATTGGGAACTCATGTACACCCATGGCTGATTCATGTCAATGTATGGCAAAACCAATGCAGTATTGTAAAGCAAAATAAAGTAAAAATAAAAATTAAAAAAATTTTTCATTTCTAATTGTTTGCTATGTGTGTTAGTCACTCAGTCATGACCAACTCTTTGTGACCCTATTGACTGTAGGCTTCTCTGTCCTTGGGATTCTCCAGGTAAGAATACTGGAGTGACTTGCCATTCCCTTCTCCAAGGGATCTTCCAGATCCAGGGATGGAACCTGGGTCTCCTGCATTGCAGGCAGATTCTTGACTGACTGAACCAACAGGGAATTTGGTTTTTGTATATTAACTTTGTATCCTGCAAACATCCTAAAAGCATTTATTAGTTTGGACAGTGTTTTTATAGATAACTTTTGGGTTTTCTACCCAAACAATTTTGTCACCTGCAAATAACTACAGTTTTGCTTCTTTCTTTTTGATCCTTGTAATTGTTATTTATTTTACCTGCATCATTGCACTAAACAGACCTCCAGTGCTACATTAAATAACAGGGGTGAAAGCTGACAGATATTGACTTCTTAGGGAAAATGCATTCAGTACTTCATCAAGAAGTGTGATAGTAGTTGAGGGTTTTTTGATAGATATCTTTTTTTCTGATGAGAAAGATCTTTTCTATTTGTAGTTAACTGAGAATTTTGATCAGAAATTGATTCTGAATTATCAAATGCTGATTCTGCATCTACTAAAATGATTGGGGATTTCTTCCCTTTTATTCTGTTAAGTCAGCCTTGCATTCTTGAAATAAACTCCACAATGTTTTCTTATAACTTAATTTTTGTTTTATAGTATTAAAAGCTTGATTTTGTACATTTAGGTATGAAAATCAAATATCATCTTCAGTTCATTCAGTCGCTCAGTCATATCCGACTCTTTGCGACTCCATGAATCGCAGCACGCCCAGCCTCCCTGTCCATCACGAACGCCAGGAGTTCACTCAGATTCACGTCCATCGAGTCAGTGATGCCATCCAGCCATCGCATCCTCTGTCGTCCCCTTCTCCTCCTGCCCCCAATCCCTCCCAGCATCAGAGTCTTTTCCAATGAGTCAACTCTTCACAGGAGGTGGCCAAAGTACTGGAGTTTCAGCTTCAGCATCATTCCTTCCAAAGAACCGTTGATCTCCTTCAGAAAGGACTGGTTGGATCTCCTTGCAGTCCAAGGGACTCTCAAGAGTCTTCGCCAACACCACAGTTCAAAAGCATCAATTCTTTGGTGCTCAGCCTTTTTCACAGTCCAACTCTCACATCCATACATGACCACAGGAAAAACCAAAGCCTTGACTAGACGGACCTTAGCCGGCAAAGTAATGTCTCTGCTTTTCAATATGCTATCTAGGTTGGTCATAACTTTCCTTCCAAGGAGTAAGCGTCTTTTAATTTCATGACTGCAATCACCATCTGCAGTGATTTTGGAGCCCCCCAAAAATAAAGTCTGACACTGTTTCCACTGTTTCCCCATCTATTTCCCATGAAGTGATGGGACCAGATGCCATGATCTTCATTTTCTGAATGTTGAACTTTAAGCCAACTTTTTCACTCTCCTCTTTCACTTTCATCAAGAGGCTTTTTAGTTTCTCTTTACTTTCTGCCATAAGGTTGGTGTCATCTGCATATCTGAGGTTATTGATATTTCTCCCAGCAATCTTGATTCCAGCTTGTGTTTCTTCCAGTCCAGCGTTTTTCATGATGTACTCTGCATATCAGATAGGTTAGATAAACCTAAAATGTTTTCACATTTGGAGTCCACTTTGCATCTCTGAACTATCAATGCCTCTGTTTTTCCACATAGTGCTGTCTTCTTTGCTATCAAGAGGACTGTTGATAGATAATTTTTTTAAATAGTGCTGGATTACTATCTTTGGGATTTTATTCCAGCCTGCTGTTACCTCTGCTACAGCCTTTGATTGGCATGCATAAACACTGACAGCCATATAATGACTGCTGTCTGCCAATGACAATTATCAGACCCATTCTGATTTGGGAAATGTTAAGATGTAAATAAAATGTAGATGTTAGAACTGCTTAAATACAGTAACAACTTCAATTTTCCCCTTTGTTACTGGAGGGATTTGTAATGAGGGAATTTCATTTACTACATAACACATTACCAGTCATGTTTAAAGTTTTACAAGGAGGAAATAATACTTTTATAATCAGAAAATTTTAATAGATATTTTTAAGAAAATCAATTAAAGACTTTCAGGAATCATTTATAATTTTAATGCCTACTTTTAACTTTAAGAAGTTTATAAATAAAGAAGGCTTTGGAAGATCCCCCTGGAGAAGGAAATGGCAACCCACAGTATCCTTGCCTAGAAAATTCCAAACAGAGGAGCCTGGTAGGCTACAGTCCATGGGGTCACAAAGAGTCAGACATGAAACTTCACTTTCACTTTGGAAGATCATCTAGTCCACAGAACTCATTGAACAGATGGGAATATTGGCCCTTTGACTAGTCAGCTAGACTTGTAAGCTCCATGAGAGCAGAAACCAAGTGTGTTACAATCATCACAACAACCCCCATGTCTTCATATTTCCTAGTAAGAAGCTGGCACTCAAAAAATACTTTTCTGAAAGAATGAGTGAGTGAATGAGACAGGAAATTTTGACCCATATTAACTGGTTGGACTGTGAAGAAAGCTGAGCGCCGAAGAATTTATGCTTTTGAACTGTGGTGTTGGAGAAGACCCTTGAGAGTCCCTTGGAGTGCAAGGAGATCCAGCCAGTCCATTCTGAAGGAGATCAACCCTGGGATTTCTTTGGAAGGAATGATGCTAAAGCTGAAACTCCAGTACTTTGGCCACCTCATGCGAAGAGTGGACTCATTGGAAAAGACTCTGATGCTGGGAGGGATTGGGGGCAGGAGGAGAAGGGGACGACAGAGGATGCGATGGCTGGATGGCATCACTGACTAAATGGATGTGAGTTTGAGTGAACTCCAGGAGTTGGTGATGGACAGGGAGGCCTGGCGTGCTGCAATTCATGGAGTCTCAAAGAGTCGGACATGACTGAGTGACTGAACTGAACTGGTCAAAAATCACATGGAAGAAACTTACAGCCTGCAATGGTACATTAAGTTGAGTTTCCTGATGCCGTTGGTCTATACTTGATCATCTGCCATATCCAACTAAGACCTGGAATGGTTGGCTTACTTAGGTTTTCTGACCTTGCAAAGACTATGAAGTGTGTGTGTGTTTGTGTGTGTTATAATTTGGGGATCATGCTGTGTGCACCATGGATCTTGCCTGATATGGCAGCAATTACAAAGTCTAGACCTTGTTGTCATAATATAATAGGAATTTCTGTCTCCTCCTTCCCCATAACATTACTGAAAACAAGTCACAGATGCAGTATGTGGCTATTAATCACTCCTGTTAGCCAGACTGCATCTCAGTGGCATGTTGTGCATTATTAAATTATACCATCGCTCACTCTTGGGCTGCTGTGTTTAACTGCATGGAAAGAATTACTGATCAAATCTCCCCAAATATTTTTTCCCCTAGCACAAATCAAACCTTGTTTGTTTGAGCAAAGGTTACATGGCTAAATCCCAGGGATAATCGAAACTATTTTGAGGCTCTGGCTCAACCACCTTCAAATACCAACAGGTGTTAGCCCCCTGCTTATCATCTCTCCTGAACTCAAACACTTTCATATTTTCCCTTGTCCAAATCATTTATTCTTTTCAAGGGCCACACCAAGTCATCAAGGCGAACTCATGATCCTCCTGCAGCCAAGCACACCGTCCTGCCCTCTCCTCACATCTTCCCCATCTCAGTGAGTGGAACTGCCATGGACCAAGATGCTGAAGCTGGAACCTAGGAGACATCTTTGCCTCTGCTCTTTCCTTAATTCCTAATCCATGAATCTGTCATGTTTACTCTCCTTCCAAAGAGATTCCAAATATGTACACTTATCTCCATCCCTAAAATCTGCTCTGAAAGACCACATTTCACCCAGAAGCTTCTTAAATAACTTCCTGATACTGCTCTTGTTCCTGACAGCCTATTCTCCCCACAACAGAGTGAGCTAAAAACACAAATCAGATCATGTCATTTCTCTGCTCAAGACCTTTCTGTGCTTTCCAATTTTGCATGGAGAAAACCCAAATCACAACCTCTGCATATCAGATAGGTTAGATAAACCTAAAATGTTTTCACATGTGGAGTCCACTTTGCATCTCTGAACTATCAATGCCTCTGTTTTTCCACATAGTGCTGTCTTCTTTGCTATCAAGAGGACTGTTGATAGATAATTTTTTTAAATAGTGCTGGATTACTATCTTTGGGATTTTATTCCAGCCTGCTGTTACCTCTGCTACAGCCTTTGATTGGCATGCATAAACACTGACAGCCATATAATGACTGCTGTCTGCCAATGACAATTATCAGACCCATTCTGATTTGGGAAATGTTAAGATGTAAATAAAATGTAGATGTTAGAACTGCTTAAATACAGTAACAACTTCAATTTTCCCCTTTGTTACTGGAGGGATTTGTAATGAGGGAATTTCATTTACTACATAACACATTACCAGTCATGTTTAAAGTTTTACAAGGAGGAAATAATACTTTTATAATCAGAAAATTTTAATAGATATTTTTAAGAAAATCAATTAAAGACTTTCAGGAATCATTTATAATTTTAATGCCTACTTTTAACTTTAAGAAGTTTATAAATAAAGAAGGCTTTGGAAGATCCCCCTGGAGAAGGAAATGGCAACCCACAGTATCCTTGCCTAGAAAATTCCAAACAGAGGAGCCTGGTAGGCTACAGTCCATGGGGTCACAAAGAGTCAGACATGAAACTTCACTTTCACTTTGGAAGATCATCTAGTCCACAGAACTCATTGAACAGATGGGAATATTGGCCCTTTGACTAGTCAGCTAGACTTGTAAGCTCCATGAGAGCAGAAACCAAGTGTGTTACAATCATCACAACAACCCCCATGTCTTCATATTTCCTAGTAAGAAGCTGGCACTCAAAAAATACTTTTCTGAAAGAATGAGTGAGTGAATGAGACAGGAAATTTTGACCCATATTAACTGGTTGGACTGTGAAGAAAGCTGAGCGCCGAAGAATTTATGCTTTTGAACTGTGGTGTTGGAGAAGACCCTTGAGAGTCCCTTGGAGTGCAAGGAGATCCAGCCAGTCCATTCTGAAGGAGATCAACCCTGGGATTTCTTTGGAAGGAATGATGCTAAAGCTGAAACTCCAGTACTTTGGCCACCTCATGCGAAGAGTGGACTCATTGGAAAAGACTCTGATGCTGGGAGGGATTGGGGGCAGGAGGAGAAGGGGACGACAGAGGATGCGATGGCTGGATGGCATCACTGACTAAATGGATGTGAGTTTGAGTGAACTCCAGGAGTTGGTGATGGACAGGGAGGCCTGGCGTGCTGCAATTCATGGAGTCTCAAAGAGTCGGACATGACTGAGTGACTGAACTGAACTGGTCAAAAATCACATGGAAGAAACTTACAGCCTGCAATGGTACATTAAGTTGAGTTTCCTGATGCCGTTGGTCTATACTTGATCATCTGCCATATCCAACTAAGACCTGGAATGGTTGGCTTACTTAGGTTTTCTGACCTTGCAAAGACTATGAAGTGTGTGTGTGTTTGTGTGTGTTATAATTTGGGGATCATGCTGTGTGCACCATGGATCTTGCCTGATATGGCAGCAATTACAAAGTCTAGACCTTGTTGTCATAATATAATAGGAATTTCTGTCTCCTCCTTCCCCATAACATTACTGAAAACAAGTCACAGATGCAGTATGTGGCTATTAATCACTCCTGTTAGCCAGACTGCATCTCAGTGGCATGTTGTGCATTATTAAATTATACCATCGCTCACTCTTGGGCTGCTGTGTTTAACTGCATGGAAAGAATTACTGATCAAATCTCCCCAAATATTTTTTCCCCTAGCACAAATCAAACCTTGTTTGTTTGAGCAAAGGTTACATGGCTAAATCCCAGGGATAATCGAAACTATTTTGAGGCTCTGGCTCAACCACCTTCAAATACCAACAGGTGTTAGCCCCCTGCTTATCATCTCTCCTGAACTCAAACACTTTCATATTTTCCCTTGTCCAAATCATTTATTCTTTTCAAGGGCCACACCAAGTCATCAAGGCAAACTCATGATCCTCCTGCAGCCAAGCACACCGTCCTGCCCTCTCCTCACATCTTCCCCATCTCAGTGAGTGGAACTGCCATGGACCAAGATGCTGAAGCTGGAACCTAGGAGACATCTTTGCCTCTGCTCTTTCCTTAATTCCTAATCCATGAATCTGTCATGTTTACTCTCCTTCCAAAGAGATTCCAAATATGTACACTTATCTCCATCCCTAAAATCTGCTCTGAAAGACCACATTTCACCCAGAAGCTTCTTAAATAACTTCCTGATACTGCTCTTGTTCCTGACAGCCTATTCTCCCCACAACAGAGTGAGCTAAAAACACAAATCAGATCATGTCATTTCTCTGCTCAAGACCTTTCTGTGCTTTCCAATTTTGCATGGAGAAAACCCAAATCACAACCAGCTGATTTACCACAACCAGTAAGATGCTGTGTGATCCAGCACTTGCCTAGCTCTCAGGACACACTACATACTTCACTAACCATGCCAGTCCCACTGGCTATTGCTTTCCTTGAGCCTGGCAAGTGCATCCCCACTCCAGTTACCAGCACATTCTGGTTGCCTCATCTGGGTGCCCTTAGGTTGGCTCTTCACGTGGCTAGCCCCGTCATGATTTATATCAGCTTAAATGCCACTTCCTCAAAGAGGAAGTTTCTTGAACTCTTTATACAAAAAAGTGTCTTTCCATGAGTTTTTTGTTTATTTCTGTCCTAGCACTCACTACAGTAATCTCTCAGTTACTTTGTCTGGTTATTTGGGGCTTTTTCCTTTCTTTTTTAATTGAAATATAGTTAATTTACAATGTTGCATTCGTTTCAATCATATAACAAAGTGATTATATATATACACACATTCTTTTTCAGATATTTTACCATTAGATTATTACAAGATATTAAGTATAGTTCCCTGTGCTATACAATAGGTCCTTGCTGTTTACCTATTTTATATATAGCAGTACGTATATATCAATCCCAAATTCTAATTTGAAAAGATAGATGCACCCCAGTGTTCATAGCAGCACTATTGTAAATATATATGTTGGATATATATATATATAGTAATATTAGCCATAAAAGAATGAAATAATGCTGTTTGAAGCAACATGGGTGAACCTAGAGATTATCATATTAAGTGAAATAAGTCAGACAAATACAAATATCATGTGATAATGAAACTAGATCACTCTCTAACACCACACACAAAAATAAACTCAAAATGGATTAAAGATCTAAACGTAAGACCAGAAACTATAAAACTCCTAGAGGAGAACATAGGCAAAACTCTTTCTGACATAAATCAAAGCAGGATCCTCTATGATCCACCTCCCAGAATACAGGAAATAAAAGCAAAAATAAACAAATGGGATCTAATTAAACTTAAAAGCTTCTGCACAACAAAGGAAACTATAAGCAAGGTAAAAAGACAGCCTTCTGAATGGGAGAAAACAATAGCAAATGAAGCAACTGACAAACAACTAATCTCAAAAATATACAAGCAACTTATGCAGCTCAACTCCAGAAAAATAAATGACCCAATCAAAAAATGGGCCAAAGAACTAAACAGACATTTCTCCAAAGAAGACATACGGATGGCTAACAAACACATGAAAAGATGCTCAACATCACTCATTATCAGGGAAATGCAAATCAAGACCACAATGAGGTACCATTTCACACCAGTCAGAATGGCTGCGATCCAAAAGTCTACAAGCAATAAATGCTGGAGAGGGTGTGGAGAAAAGGGAACCCTCTTACACTGCTGGTGGGAATGCAAACTAGTACAGCCACTATGGAGAACAGTGTGGAGATTCCTTAAAAAACTGCAAATAGAACTGCCTTATGACCCAGCAATCCCACTGCTGGGCATACACACCGAGGAAACCAGAATTGAAAGAGACACATGTACCCCAATGTTCATTGCAGCACTGTTTATAATAGCCAGGACATGGAAACAACCTAGATGTCCATCAGCAGATGAATGGATAAGAAAGCTGTGGTACATATACACAATGGAGTATTACTCAGCCATTAAAAAGAATTCATTTGAATCAGTTCTAATGAGATGGATGAAACTGGAACCTATTATACAGAGTGAAGTAAGCCAGAAAGAAAAACACCAATACAGTATACTGACACATATATATGGAATTTAGAAAGATGGCAATGATGACCCTGTATGTGAGACAGCAAAAGAGACACAGATGTATAGAAAGGACTTTTGGACTCTGTGGGAGAGGGAGAGGGTGGG
This sequence comes from Cephalophus harveyi, assembly GCA_006410635.1. Lineage (NCBI taxonomy): Eukaryota > Metazoa > Chordata > Mammalia > Artiodactyla > Bovidae > Cephalophus > Cephalophus harveyi. Next base: position 426,349 of record SJYT01042895.1, on the reverse strand, counting down.
ATGATTTGGGAGAGTGGCATTGAAACGTGTATACTATCATGTAAGAACGAAGCACCAGCCTATGTTTGATACAGGATACAGGATGCTTGGGGCTGGCGCACGGGGATGATCCAGAGAGATGATATGGGGCGGGAGGTGGGAGGGGGATTCAGGATTGGGAGCTAATATACACCCATGGTGGATTCATGTCAATGTATGGCAAAACCAATACAGTGTGTAAAGTAAAATAAAGTAAAAATAAAATTAAAAGTAAAAAAATAAATAAATAAAATGAATTAACAATATAACTTTTATTCTCAAATACAAAAAAAAAAAACAAATATCATGTGATATCACTTATGAAAGTAAAAGTATTAGTTGCTCAGTCGAGTCCAACTCTTTGCAGTCCCAAGCTCCTCTGCCCACGGAGTTCTCCAGGCAAGAACAATGGAGTGGGTTGCCATGCACTTCTCCAAGAGATCTTACTGACCCAGGGATCAAACCTGGGTTTTCTGAATCACAGGTGGATTCTTTACTAACTGAGCCACCAAGGAAGCCTCCTCGTATCACTTATATGTGAAACCTAAAAAAAAAAAAAAAAGATGCAAATGAACTTATTTACAAAACAGAAATAGACTTACATACATAGAAAAAAACTTATAGTTACCAAAGAGGATAACGGAGAGGAGGGTAGGAATAAATTAGGAGTTTGGTTAATTTGTTTTTGGTCTGTCTCCCTTCACTAAAATATAACCTCCTTGATGTTAAGACTTTGTATTGTTCAAAGTGCTCAGTGCTAGCACGCTTCTTGGTATATGTTATTCCCTCTCCCTCCCTTACATGAAAAGAAAGTATTTATATGCAGAGGGGTTAGAATCCCACTCACAAGAGAAATTGCAATCATATTGGGTAGATGAGAGGTACCCAGGAAAGGAGTGGAGGTGATGAAGTATACAGCTGTAGGAACTTACGCTGGGTGCAGCGAAGATGAATAAGAAGAAGGGAGACACAGGGAACAGGCTTGGAAGACTTAATGGGGAAAGAATTTTATTCATTTATTCTTATATCCATATATATCATATAGGTATCTATGAGTGAGTGGGGTGTGTATACATGTATATTTCTCTTCCCCAAATTGGTTCCAGTCTCAAACTTTACCTGGTAGCAAGATGGCAGCCAGATGCTCCAGCCACGTATTCTCTTTACCGGAAGCTCTCACAGAAGCCCTGAAGTCTACTCCGTGGGGTAGGATCACATCACCTGCTCTCCCTTGAACCACCATTGGGGTCTGGTTGTCTGTGACCTGGAGGGGTGCACCCCAAATCAAAGCCAGGGACTGAACTGAAAGAACAGGAAATATATACTTGGAGATGGTTGGTTCACTCAGTAAATATTTCTGGGACTCTTCTGTGAACCAGATGCTGGAGATACAAAGATAAGTAAATGCTCATGTCTCAGCTGAATAGAGAAGTGATCAAGCACTGTTTTACAGTGAGATAAAACTAGGAGAAGGCAATGGCACCCCACTCCAGTACTCTTGCCTGGAAAATCCCATGGAAGGAGGAGCCTGGAAGGCTGCAGTCCATGGGGTCACTAAGAGTCGGACACGACTGAGCGACTTCCCTTTCACTTTTCACTTTCATGCATTGGAGAAGGAAATGGCAACCCACTCCAGTGTTCTTGCCTGGAGAATCCCAGGGACAGGGGAGCCTGGTGGGCTTCCGTCTATGGGGTCGCACAGAGTGGGACACGACTGAAGCGACTTAGCAGCAGCAAAACTAGGATAGAGGATGGTTTGGAAGCTTATATGAGAGAAGAGGGCTTCAGGCAGGCAGTTGTATTTGATCTGGGCCTCAAGGAACAGGAAGCAATTGCCAGATGAAGAAGAGGGTAAGGCAATAAGTTTCAAGCCTGTGGCCAGGTGAGATAACATAACTCTACATGGATGAGTGGTTTGTGTGCCAATCTAAGGTATTTAGAGTTATCCTACAGGCAGTGAATATCCACTGACAGCTTTAAAATACATGAATGCCATGACTAGTTCTTATCCATCTTTATAGTTTCTCCAGCAATTAGCACAATGGCTTACTCAAAGCAGGTGTTAAGTCATTATTGAATGAATTAATTAAAGGAGGAATAAATCTTAAAAATTAATGAGTAACAACCACTTTGGAAAACTTTTTGGCAGTAAATACCAAATCTGAATATGCACCAGTCAATGACCCAGCAATTCCACTCCTAGGGCTACATCCTGCAGGAACGCATCTGTGTGTTTACTGTAAGGCATAGACTAGAATGTTCACAGCAGCCAAACATGGAAACAAAAACCCAAATGTTCATCAATGGAAGAACAGACTGATAAAGGGTAGTATATTCACATGGCAGAATACTACTACAAGGCAGGGAGAATGGATGATGCCAATACATACAGAGTATGGATGAATGTTAAAAGCATTATTGTTGTTGTTCAGTCACTCACTCATGTCTGACTCTTTGAGACTCCCATGGACTGCAGCACACCAGGCTTCCACATCCTTCACTATCACCTGGAGCTTGCTCAAATTCATGTGCATTGAATCAGTGATGCCATCCAACCATCTCACCCTCTGTTGTCCCCTTCTCTACCTGCCTTCAATCTTTCCCAGCATACCAGCATACTTAATACTTAAAACATAGTACTGAGTGAAAGAAACAAAACAGGGCATACCATATGATTTTATCGAAAGTACAAAAGCAGAGAAAACTGTTCTTCCATGAAAAGTCAATACTGTGGTTACTCTTAGAGGAGGGTTTAGTGAAGAGGACCCTGAAGGGGACTTTAGTGCCATTGCCATGTTCTGATTCTTGAGCTGGGTGCAGTTACATAGGTGTGTAGCTTGTGCCATAAAAACTGTGCCATACCTTTATGTGTGAGGTCAGTACCTCAGTTATATCCAACTGTTTGTGGCCAGGCTCCTCTGTCCAAGGAATTTTCCAGGCAAGAATATTGGAGCAGGTTGCCATTTCCTATTTCATGGGATCTTCCCAACACAGGGATCAAACCCACATCTCTTGTGTCTCCAGCACTGGTAGGTGGATTCTTTACCACTGTGCCACCTGGGAAGCCCATGCTCTTAGGATCTGCACAATTCCTGTATGGAAGATCAGTTTGTGAGTCCCTTTCAGAAATTGTCTTCGATCCAGCATAGTAGTTTTTCAGTGAATTCTGAGTGATCAATTTAAGCCAACTTTGTGGTCTTCCCTTAAACTATTCTAATAACCTAGTAAATGTGTTTTGTGATAAATTTGTTCATCAAGGAGAATGGAAGACCCCTCATCAGTGTGGGGACCTTGGGAAAAGCTAGTCTAAAAACAAGCTGCCAGATTAGAGCAAGAAGTGAGAGACCATAAACTCCAGGCTTGGTGGGCACTGGACAGGACCACCAGACTTCATTAAAGCACTTGGTGAGAATTAACACTCTTCAGAACATCAGCAAAGTCTGAGAACACAATTAGAAACTGCACACTTCATGAGAAACTTGTTTACTGCCAAGCAAATCCATTTAATAGAGGTCTACTGAGTACTTAAGAACAAAGCTGACTGCATCCTCATGGGTAGCATGGATGGAAAGGCAGGAACCTGCCCTGGAGATGTTCCTGCTTTGGTGCAAGAGAGTCCAGCAAAAAGGCCAATGGGTAGCTGAGAAGCAGTGAAGAGGGGCACGCAAGTCACTCTGGAGTGCTATCCTGATTGAACAGCCAGAATGGACAATGGGAGATGGCCCTGAAGGGTGGAGAAAAGTTCTCTGGGAAAGGATAAACAAGGGATAAGCTTTCTAGGCTGAAGGGATTGTGGCATCAAAGTCTGGGTGGTGAGAGCAGCTGCGTACATCCATGTGGGAGGCAGTCCAGAGTAGCTAGAGATCCGAGTGCACGGGGCACTGCAGGTGATGAAGCAGGGCAAGTGAGAAAGTCAGGGTCACAGAGGGTTCCAGATGGCTGCACGGGCTCCAGAATCGCTGCCGATGGTGGCTGCAGTCTGAGTGAGGTGGGGGCCACCTTCTCCCAGGCTCCCAGCACAGGGAGTGAGGTCTCCTGGTAGGCCAGCTTGGAATGGCTTAGAGCTGGGTGTTAGGTGAATCCTCCATAGGAAAACTAAGGAAGGGTCCTGACCTGCCATTCCCCTGTGACTGAAGCTGTGGTCAGCTCTGTTTTGCTGCCGTTCGTGAGATCCTTGGGAAAAGGTGAAATCATTATTTACAAAACAGAAGATTTCGTATAAAGATCCAGATTTAGACTTCTTTAGACAAATGGGAACATCTGGCCAGCCCAGGTTCCTATGCCCACTGGGCAAAGAGCAGCCAGGCCGGAGGGCATGGGGCCCATGTGAGCAGTTTTTCGTGACTCTCACCTGGGCCACTTCACCTACATACCTGTCAGGGCCAACCTCAGATGTGTTTGTGAGAAATGAAAATAAGGAGACCCAGTTCAGCCTCAAATATGGGAAGGCCTTTCCCTGCCCCATTCCAGATTTGAACCCGGTTCTTACTGGTTTCATTTTCTCGGCTCTTACTTAGGAAGACAGCATCAGAAATGATTTCTCCTCCCCAAGTCCACTGGAGGATGTGCTGCCTCATCTAGCAAACCTTATTGACATCTGTTCCAGGACTGGGGTACAGGGCTTACAGTGTGGAAAGGGTCAGACACAAGTAAAACCCCTGGACAAGACAGGGGAGGTAGAACTGACTCACTCCATGGAACTCTGAGGACAAGCCGCAGCATCCAGTGCCAGGGATGCAAATGGACTTTATGAGGAAGGGCAGCCTTGATCAAGCAAGGAGTCCTGAGGCCCAGGTGGCGCTCAGGAGGAGAGATTCCATGATTACCAAATACAGGCTGCCCTGGACACAGGAGGAATGGAGGGAAGTACACAGACTGTGTCCCTGAAATCCTTGGTCTAGTGAAAAGAATAGCAAAGTAAGACTCAGGAGACCCGGCTCCCAGTCCAGTTTCTGGAACCTGCTTGTCATGTGACCTGGTGATATGATTGTCAGATATAATATAGAATTTGAATTACAGGTAAACAAGTATGCCCCATTTGGGATGTGCTTTTGTAGAGATGACATTTTTAAATCTGACATTCAAATTTTACTGGCATCATGTATGTTTGTGGCTACATCTGGCAGCCTGACTTGGGAACATAAGTGTCTTTCCCTCTCTGCTCTCCAGTTTCCTCATCTATCAGATGGAGTCAAGCAAGATCAATGGTTATCAAGGAGCTTAGCTACAGAATAATCCTTCAAAATTAAAGTATCAGTACGAACAAAGCTGGCTTCCCTGGTGGCTCAGATGATAAAATGTCTGTCTGCAATGCTGGAGACCTGGGTTCGATCCCTGGGTTGTGAAGATCCCCTGGAGAAGGAAATGGCAACCCACTCCAGTACTCTTGCCTGGAAAGTCCCATGGATAGAGGAGCGTGGTAGGCTACAGTCCATGGGGTTGCAAAGAGTCGGACATGACTGAGTGACTATACTTAGGAACAAAGCTAGCGGAGGTGATGGAATTCCAGTTAAGCTATTTCAAATCCTAAAAGATGATGCTGTGAAAGTGCTGCACTCAGTATGTCAGCAAATTTGGAAAACTCAGCAGTGGCCACAGGACTGGAAAAGTCAGTTTTCATTCCAATCCCAAAGAAAGGCAATGTCAAAGAATTCTCAAACTACCACACAATTGCACTCATCTCACACGCTAGTAAGGTCATGCTCAAAATTCTCCAAGCCAGGCTTCAGCAATACGTGAACTGTGAACTTCCAAATGTTCAAGCTGGTTTTAGAAAGGGCAGAGGAACCAGAGATCAAATTGCCAACATCCGCTGGATCATCAAAAAAGCAAGAGAGTTCCAGAAAAACATCTATTTCTGCTTTATTGACTATGCCAAAGCCTTTGACTGTGTGGATCACAGTAAACTGTGGAAAATTCTGAAAGAGATGGGATCCTGACCTGTCTCTTGAGAAACCTATATGCAGGTCAGGAAGCAACAGTTAGAACTGGACATGGAACAACAGACTGGTTCCAAATAAGAAAAGAAGTACATCAAGGCTGTATATTGTCACCCTGCTTATTTAACTTATATGCAGAGTACATCATGAGAAACGCTGGACTGGAAGAAGCACAAGCTGAAATCAAGATTTCTGAGAGAAATATCAATAACCTCAGATATGCAAATACCACCACCCTTATTGCAGAAAGTGAAGAACTAAAGAGCCTCTTGATGAAAGTGAAAGAGGAGAGTGGAAAAGTTGGCTTAAAGCTCAACATTCAGAAAACTGAGATCATGGCATCCAGTCCCATCATTTCATGGCAAATAGATGGGGAAACAGTGGAAACAGTGGCTGATTTTATTTTGGGGGAGCTCCAGAGTCACTGCAGATGGCGATTGCAGCCATGAAATTAAAACATGCTTACTTCTTGGAAGGAAAGTTATGACCAACCTAGACAGCATATTAAAAAGTAGAGACATTACTTTGTCAACAAAGGTCCGTCTAGTCAAGGCTATGGTTTTTCCAGTAGTCATGTATGGATATGAGAGTTGGACTATAAAGAAAGCTAAACACCAAAAAATTGATGCTTTTGAACTGTAGTGTTGGAGAAGACTCTTGAGAGTGCCTTGGACTGCAAGGAGAACCAACCAGTCCATCCTAAAGGAGATGAGTCCTAGGTGTTCATTGGAAGGACTGATGCTGAAGCTGAAACTCCAATACTTTGGCCACCTGCTGTGAAGAGCTGACTCATTTGAAAAGACCCTGATGCTGGGAAAGATTGAGTGCAGGAGGAGAAGGGGACAACAGAGGATGGGATGGCTGGATGGCATCACTGACTCAATGGACATGGGTTTGAGTGGACTCCGGGAGTTGGTGATGGACAGGGAGGCCTGGCGTGCTGTGGTTCATGGGGGTCACAGAGTCAGATATGACTGAGCGACTGAACTGAGAAGCTGACAGTAGGACACATATAACTGAGGCTCAGGGAAGACACTGCTGACATTCACCGAAAAGGCTCTGTGATATCAAGCATCACACAGTGAGACAGAGCTCACCTAGGTTCATAATAATAGCAACGACAACAACAATCCCCTGTAACAATTCACTAGGCAATTGCCGTGGCCAGGTGCTTTGTGTACATCACCTTACTGAGTACTTACAACCACCTGAGACTTACCACAATTACTCCTATTCAACAGATGAGGAAATGGAAGCACCGAGAGACTCAGGAACAAGCTAAAGCTGTAGTTGATCCAGGATTTGAACCCAGAGAGTCAACTCTAGAATCCATGCTCTTAATACCAAGGGGCTATCTAGAAATAATGAATTCATCTTCAACTCAATGTATGTGCCTCCCTCTGCTGAGGGTGGGCAAGCAAAACCTGGGTGACTGTCTTTAAGTCTTTCTTGGGGTGGTTTCTATTGATTTCTCCTGTGGGCAGTTATTTGACTCAGCTGATCTACAGAGTCTTTGCTCTAATACCTTGTGGACCTGTGGTTCTTGGGGATTTAAGTGATGAATATGAGACCTTGATCTTCATTCCCAAATATTTTTTAAAGAAACAATAAAACTCTTCACTAACACAGAAGCCCATTTATTCCCAAAGTGATTATTTGGTAATTACTGTCAACCCACTAGAAATCTTAATACAGCTTCCCTGCCACTTTTGACTTCTTATACTAAATTATAATTGTGCTTAGAGAGACCATTAACTGAGGCTAAATTGCACCTGTCCTGGCTGGCAGTAGTTGCCATAGCTACTTCCCTCTGACTACCCCCAATCTAGAACTGGACTGGACAATTTTGAAACTTACCAAGAGTTGCAAATGCTACTTAGGCTAATCTTGGGGCTATTTCTGCAGCAGAGGAGTGTGGTCCTGCCCAAGTTCAAGGGAGACAAGGAGAGACAATGGAGAAATGGTCCAGAAAGATCAAGTGTGAAGACCCACAGAAGTGTAGGGCTAGAAGGACTCCAAAAGACAGCTGCTCCAACCTGACGTCTGATGGAAATGGAATCAGAAAAACCAAGACCCAAATGCCTTTCAACTGCTTTCCCTATGACCCTGTTTAAGTTACATAACTTCTCTGACCTCTGAGTTTTCCTTTGTGACACATACCACACACTCATAGTGAGGAGTAGGAAGTGGCTGCCATGACATGCACAGTATGCCTAGTCCATCAAAATCATCTGAGTGATGGTGGCTATCTTGATCATTCCCTGGGAAAGTGCTCAGAAACTCGGCGTTCTCCACCACCATTTTGTTCTCTGCATGAATGCGGTTATTGCTGGGGTCCTTTCCAGCTCTGACATTTGAGGCTCTCTCTGTCTAGGGCCAGGGTCACATGCAAATCAATGGCCAGGCAGTAAGATCAGTGAGAGAAGCCGGCATCCCCAAGTGTGAGGTCACAGAGCTGGTGAGTGACAGAGGGGTCCCGGTGAAGCTGAGAGCAGGCGTCCTGCCCCCCAGCTGGAGTAAGACAGCACTATTTGATACAAACTTCTTAGATCTTCTCAGTTTTTCAAGAAAACCCAGAAATAGGATTTTTTTTTAATGAAGATGGAATTCCCTGATTCTTTGAAGTTGGAAACTTATTTTTAACATTCTTAAATTTTTAAACATTCTTTGGACCAAATAAGACAAACATTTGGGCTCAATTTGACTAGTGGATCCTCACTTAGGAACCACTCACCTAGATAATTAAAGGAGGCTTGGAATTATTCTTTCTTGAAAATGAGACAGGAGGTAAATGGGCCCCCAGAGTAAAGCAATTGGAGACTCATGCCCTATGGACCGATACTCCAAGACAAGAATGGCAGGACAATTGAGAGAGGAGGTTGGGCCCTTCTCAGACCATATATTTCTTATTCTTAAAACCAGAGTATGAGAAATTTGAGATCCTGAACTGCATAGATGCAGAAGGTCTCCTGGCAGCTCAAAAGGGGAGTGATACTAACTGATGCTCACTATGCATATGCCTCTGCGGTGCAATCCATCTTGGCTAAAAGATGCATGTGAACACATGGGAGGACCCTGATATATACCAAGTATGTACTCTGAACCAGGCAAATCAAAATGATTGACCAAAGGAAAACCAGAAGAAATGCCCCATAAAAGTGATTCAAACTACTAGGAGGGCACAAGTCAGGAACACTCTTGGAGTCTGTCTGTGTGTCTATCCACAGATACTGTACTCTTTTTTCCTCCTAATAAGTTCTTTCCTTGTTTCACTACTTTCCATCTCTGTGGAAACTCTTTTTATGCAAAGCTGAAGGGCCAGGGCCTTGTTACTGACCACTGGTCCAGTGGCTAGGATTCAGTCACTGCTGTGACCCAACCTCAATCCCTGGCCAGGGTACCAAAGCCCTGCTTCAAGTCTCTGCAGGCCGAGGCCACTTGAGATGAAAAAAACGTAAGAGCAGGAAAAGGTGGTGCATAGAAATGTGGGCCCAGGGTTGGTTATACCAGCTCCGTGATTCAGGGGTACCATTCATCAAGATGATGGGGGCAAGCCTGGCCCTGAGACTCGGCCACTGCACAGCCAATGTGGAAAAGAAAGAAAGAGCCAGCATCTCGCAGACCCCAATCCAATGTCACCTCTGCCATAGCTCCAGAACCTGCAGCCCAGGGCCCCCTACCACAGTGCAGGCCCATCTGAGCCCCAGCATGGTGTACTTCACCCTCCACACATACACACTACAGGCACACCCAGAGACACGTAAACACACAGAGACATAAAGAGAGAAACATACACACACGGACACATATACACAGACATATACAGACCCGTATACACACACATATACACAGACACACAAGCAGCTCTTGACCCATGAGCCCACGAGGAAGAATAGGCTGGGTGCAGAAGTCACACTTTGAGTTCCCATTAGAATGGAACTGGCTGGCTTTGGAGAGAGGCACCTGTGTCCTTTCCATGGAAGTGACAGTAATCCTGCTCAGGTTTCAGCAGTAGAAGGATTAATCTTAGCATATCCAAAATCTCCAGAAGTGTTGCAGGTACGGTTGGATCCAGCAATCTTGTCAGGAACCTCCCTCCCTGTATCTCAGTTCTGCTTTCTTCTTTGTGGGCTTGATTCTCAGACAGTGTGGCCAACAACATCCTACCAGGTTAGGATCCCCAGAAAAGGAAAAACACTTCTTTTTTGATGGTTCTTCAAAAATCCTATCACCCTTATTGATGACACCTGGGTCCTATGCCCACCATTGAGCTGGGGATGAAGTCAGCCTCAGCCATACCTGATGGATAAGAGTGGAAAGGAGTCCTTTAAGGAAAAATGAAAGGGGAGGATTAGTGCTGGGCAGGCAGAAATGACTGATGTCCCCAGCAGTACCCCACCCCACATGCCCCAGCTAGATCGTCCAGTGGCTTCTATTTTCAGATGTTCTCTGATAGAATTCTTCTGCTTTCTGGTTCCGGCATTCCTAGGTCATCTCAACTTCGGTCCTCCCCCACTAATATCATGTCAATTCAGCTGGAGCAAAGTCTCCAAATAATACCCCTAAAGTGCCCCATTCAGCCCTCAGTGGGTCCCCTCACCCACCCAAGCTAAGGTCAGTATAATGTTGCAGATACACTTGCAGCCAGACTGCCTGGGTTCTGATACCTGTTTGTACACTGACTAATACTAAGATAGGCTGGGACCTGGAATCCCTAGCCAGAGAGCTTGCTCCTGGACAAAGACTCATGGAGCAATAGGGTACAAAAAAACTATGTATGTGTGCTAAGTCGCATCAGTTGTGTCCAACTCTGTACCCTATGGACTGTAGACCACTGGGCTCCCTGTCCATGGGATTCTTCAAACAAAAATACTGGAGTGGGTTGCCATGCCCTGCTCCAAGGGATCGTCCCACCTCAGGGATCCAACCCACATCTCTCATGTCTCCTGCTTTGGCAGACATGTTCTTTACCACTAGTGCCACCTGGGAAGGCCACCAAAAAACTATAAGTAACTAAAAATGACTGCATGCATCAACCATTGGGGCAATTTCGAACAACAGGATAAAAAAAAAAGGCCACAAATCAACTGCCATACCTGAGGTGCCAAAGCAGACACTACACATGATCCCACCCACCAAGAGGGTAGAGAGCTTCAGCTTCATCTCCTGCCCGATCCATGAACCTCCCCACATTGTTACCCCATTTAAGGATCCAAGCAGTTCCTCTCTGGGATTGGGCAAGGTTTCTTGCTTTGGCTCCCTTGTGCTGCAGCACAAGTCCCTGCAAAGCCGTGCCTGACATTTTCAGCTTACTTCATCAATTTCTATTAATTAAAGAGTCCAAAGGCCAGGGCCAGTAACAGTATTATGACCCTAGACTCTGTTTCCACATCTGTAAAATAGGGATAAGAATAGTATGTATTTTATAGATTGTTGAGAGAACCAAATGAGAAAATATACTTAAAGGGCTTATGGGTGCTAGCACTTAGAAGTGACCACAATTGCCATAAAAATAATACTGAGAATATTTCTACCCTGACTACCCCCTTCTTAACCTACAGAGTTGTGAGTTGAAAGCTGTATTACCGAAGAGCAGATAGCAGGCATGTCTCTGTCTCCTGCTGCTCAACCCAACTGTTTCTCCATTCCTCACAGCTGGGAGATGGCCGAGCTGATGTACAGAACCCGAAGGGAGTGCTTTGCCAGCTGGTTGGGCATGCTGACTCCAGCATCTCTTGTGGTGGATCAGAGAAGCCCAGAAAGCTGTGTCCTCAGCAGGGTCTGTCGGGTGTCCAACCTGTCTGAGAGAATGCCTTTCCTTCATCCCAACTCAGCAAGTCACCCGCAGCTCCAGAGGCATCAACTGCCCCCTTGCTGACCTCTTAGAAACATCAAGTCCTAGGAGCACCCCTGGGAGGCTCTTTCCCATTGTGCCCAGGCCTCCCTGTGCCCCCTAGCCCCTGCCGTAACACAGACCACACCACCAATGAGGGTCCTAGTTCCTGACTTCCAGGACGGCAGCTGTGGGATGGGGCCCAGCATGGCTCCAGGGACCAGAAGGGCTGGAAAATGAATTGCCAGTTCCAAGAAGACACCCCAGGAACCCACCCTGGATGCGTGCAGCACCACGGCCACCTGCCCCCATCCTCTGCAGTCTCCTTGCTGCCAGTCTTGGCCCCCTGCAGTCAGTCCATTCTCCTCACCACAGCAGGCCCTGTGAACTTTTCAAATCACCAAGCAAAGTCTATGGCATCCCTTGAAACCCTCCCTCTGCCCTCTCCATGGCCCTCAAGGCCACAAAGATCTGGCCTCACTCACTAGCCTTGCCTTCCTTGTCATTCGATACTGCCTCCACTTGCCTGGACTTTACAAATCTGACCTGGTTCAGTTTCAGGGAATTTGCTCTTGCTCTGCCTGGAACATTCTAGAGTCATGTTATTATGATTGATTTTTCAATATCCCTCTCCAGAGAAGCCATCTCTGACCACACTATGCAGCCCAGCCAATCATTGCTTCCTATTGCTTCAAACCCTTTCTCATGGTGTATGTTTATCTTTTTCTACATTTCCAATTGTTTAGTCCCTGACTTCTGCACCAGAACACAAGCCCTGTTTCAGAAACTGCTGCATCTGCAGGTCACAGACCGGTATCTCCTCAGATAGTGGATGCCCAGTAGATATTTATCAAATACATGAAAATGCCCTCTGCTGAGAATGATCCTCTTTTGCATGCCTCCATCCAGATTCCACACTGACTTCAGTTCTTTAGGACTTGAGTCTGGACAGCGATTCCTAGGCAGTGCTCTTCCAGGGAAATTAGGGTTGTGGAGGCAAACTGCTACCTTCTCACTGAAGCCCTCCCTCGGCCCTGCCTGGAGCCCTGCCCTTCACACCTTCAGCTCAAGAGGAAGAGGGAGGCAAAAGGTGCACACAGGTGGGCAGGAAGGTAAGGAGCTGGTCTGAGCTGTCCTCCTAGTGATGCTCAAAGCAGGGCTGAGCCCCCACCAAAGGATGTGGGACCTTTGACAATAGTAAGATTCATGGGACAGGGCGGAGAACTCAGCCTTAAATATTAGCTGCTGATAATGAAGTGAAAATGAGACCACTTTTCCAGGGAACCCTGTTGAGATATTGTGATTTGTAATGAAAAAATATATATTTGGTCTTCATCTCATTTTCTGGCACAGAGCTCCTAAAACCCTTGGAATTTGTTAGGTGAGGGAAGCAGTAAGGGTTTGTCATGTTAATAAGATGACTTTTAGGAAGTGCTTAAAAATGGGCACTAGTAGTCCAAGGGAGTCAACCAGGTGATTTGAGACTTGGAACTTTCAGTCTCACCCCATTGACTGCTGGGGAGTGGAGAGGAGTTGGAAATTGAGTTCAATCCCCAGTGGCCAATGATTTTATCAGTCATGTCTCTTAATGAAGCTTCCATAAAATCCCCAAAGGATGAGGCTTAGAGAGCTCATAAATACATGCAGATTTGAGAAGAGTGGAGCACCCAGAGAGCATATGGAAGCTCCATGCACCTTGCCCTGTACATCTCTTCCACTTGGCTATTCCTCAGCCATATCTTTTTATAATAAACAGTAATCTTGTGAGTAAAATGGTTCTCTGAATTCTGTAAGTCACACTAACATTAATCAAACCCAAGGAGAGGAGATCTTATAGTCATTCAACCAGAAACACAAGTGACAACCTGGACTTGTGACTGGCACTTGAAGAGGAAGGCAGTCTTTTAGGATAAAGCTCTTTACCTGTGGGATATGATGCTGTCTCCAGCTAGATGATGTCAGAATTGAGTTGAATTGTAGAACACTCAGCTGGTGTTGGAGAGAATTGCTTGGTAGTGTTGGGGAAACCTAGGGCTTCCCAGGTGGGTCAGCGGTAAAGAATCTGCATGCGAATGCAGGAAACACAGATTTGATCCTTATGTTAGGAAGATCCTCTGAAGGGGGAAATGGCAACCACTCCAGTATTCTTGCCTGGATAATCCCATGGACAGAGGAGCCTGGTGGGCTACAGTCCATGGGTTGCAAAGAGTCAGACATGACTGAGCACATACGCACGCATATTGGGGAAAGCTACACACACACATGCACAAACACACACACAAAGAGAGAACCTGTGCAGCTGGAAGTTCATAGTTCCTTTCAACAGTGAGAGCAAAAGTCATCGGAGGCTGTTATTCTATGAGGGTGTGTAGGGTGGACCCCAAGCAAGAGGAGCAAGACAGGAGTCACTGATGTGCTTACCTGCATGCTGGGGAAAACACTGAAGAAGGGGCATGAACAGATACTGTGTCCAAAATCCCCAGCCACATTTTGCCATATTTTTATACCACCTCCCTGGTGGCTCAGACAGTAAAGAATCTGCCTGCAATGCAAGAGACCTGGGTTCGATCCCTGGGTTGGGAAGATCCCCTGGAGGAGGACATGGCAACACACTCCAGTATTTTTGTCCAAAGAATCCCCATGGACAGAGAAGCCTGGCAGGATACAGTTCATGGGGTCAAAAAGAGCTGGACACGACTGAGTGACTAAGCACAGCACAGCACTATTATTTACTTATTAGTTTGTGCAAATCAACTAACTTGACTTTGACTACATTTATTTTTGAAAATAAACTTTATAATACTTCTGAAAGTAAAAAAAAGCAGTATCATTTGCCATCTGGAAAAGGTCACTGTCTGACAATTACATAGTTATTAAAATAAAAATATCCATCTCTACACCTCCTGAAATCTCTTGTATGATATTTAGGGGAACACTGGTCCAGTGGAAAAAGGACTTGATTAAAAATAACTGGTATAAGTCCTAGGGCTGCCTCTATAAACCATAAGGGCTGTTTGTGTGTTAAGCACTGTACATAAGTCGCCTCTATCTCATACTATGTATGTGTTAGAATAACCATTTCTCAGAAGAGAAAAATTGAGTCTCGAGGAGGCTAAGTAATTTGCCCAAAGTCACATAGATAAAAAGTATCAGAAGTAGAATTAACACTCAGGCCTGACTGACCCCTGGCCCTGGATTTTTCCTATGACATCACCTTGACCTCTCACCCTGATGGCCTCTCTGGGCTTCAGTGTGGTCACCTGTAAATGAAGGTAGCAGACCAGACACCCTCTCAAGGCTGTAGACTCCAGAGGCTGACGATGGAACCTGGGACCACAAGCCAGGAAGCATTCCCACCTCTGACTTCAAGGGATCTGGGCAGCTGTGAAAATGATTGGATTGTCCTGATTAATAAGGATGCTGGCATCACTGACTATATGCCTGGAAGGAAACAGACCTGACAATTTAAGATCAAAAAATGTAAGCACTAAGTTATATCTATTTCTATTGCCCACAGTGTATTAAGTGAGGGCGTGGGAGGGAAAGCTGCTGAAAAACATATATAGTAAAATCCCATTTTGGAGAAAAAAAGGCAAAAAAAAAAACAAAAAAACACCCCACATTAGAGTATCAGTTCAGTTCAGTTCAGTTGCTCAGTCATGTCCGACTGTTTGCAACCCCATGAATCGCAGCACACCAGGCCTCCCTGTCCATCACCAGCTCCCGGAGTTCACTCAGACTCTGGTCCGTCGAGTCAGTGATGCCATCCAGCCAGCTCATCCTCTGCCGCCCCCTTCTCCTCCTGCCCCCGATCCCTCCCGTTAGAGTATATGTGTATGTAAGTGTCTGTTGGGCTTGGAGAAAGACCTGGAACTATAGACACTAGGAGTTATCTTATCTCCCTCATGGAGAGAGACGGATGAGGGAAAGGAGGAGGGAAGAGGGTAGAGAAAGAAAAACGGTCCATTACAAACTGGAAAAAATTAGCAGGATAAGTAAAAATGCAAGATATAAAACACTATCTACAACAATTCTGCAAAAACTTACAAATGAAGTAACCATATAAGGATTGTAATGCAACAGACAAAAGTACTAATTTGATTAGGTAATAGAATTGTGGGCAACTTTTATCTTAGACTCGTGCTGTTTGGGTGCCTTCTCTGCCTGCCAGTGCAGAAGATGCCAGAGTTGTGGGTTCATTCCTGGGTCGGAAAGACCTCCTGGAGTAGGAAAGGGCAACCCACTCCCATGTTTTGGCCTGGAAAATTCCATGAACAGAGAAGATTGACTACGCTACAGACCATGTGGCCACAAAGAGTCAAACACGACTAAGGAGTGAGCACACGCACATGCTTTTTATTTTCTATTTTTTGCAGTGTTACAGCACAAAAATAATATACTGCATAATGCTGAAAGTCATTAAGAGTAAATGTTCCCCAATTTCCCAGATACATCCTGAAAAGAAAGGAAATAAAAGGCTCTGTCATGTGCATTGTGCGGAGCGCTGTCCTATGGGGCAAACAGGCAGGGTGAACAGAGGCAAACAGGCAGGGTGAACAGAGGCGGCTCTGAATTCCCAGGCGAAGGCTCTCTTTGCACCTATCCTTGATCTGAATTTCTACAAGATTTTCCAAATTAAAGAAAAAGCCCCTCGTGAACTATGGTTTCATCTTCAAGGCTTTCATTTTAGCCATTTAATTTGGATTCAAATGAGCATGGCAAAGCTGATGACAGAAATTCCTGAAGAGCACAGTTCTCATTGGCCAGGTTGGAAATATCCCCACTGATTGACTTTTTGGTTTTGACTCCTTCAAGGCACCCCCAAGTCTGTGTTAATAAGATGAAGGGGGGTCACAGCCCTCCTTAACTGGGAGAAATAAAGGTTTTCATCCTTTATTAAACACTGGAAATGACTAAAAGTGCTACCTCTGAGAGGCAAGGTTTAAAGAAGCAAACTGATATATTTTGCTAATTAAACCATTAAAAACCTCATTTAGGTGTAAATAAGGAAGGCACATTAAATCTTAATGTACAGCATGGAGTGTGAGCTTGGATCTTGTGCTAAGTGCCCAGGCTCTGACCCCAGGAAAGTGATTAAAAATAGAACTCCCACCAAAGCACTTTCTATCCCCTACTGGAATAGGAGGTGCTCCCCTAAAATAAGACATCATTTCAATATTAGCTCCCCACACCCAACATCACACACACACACACACACACACAGATCACAGGGAAGGGAGGGTATTTCCCTCAGACCTCCCTCCACCTGCCTGGCTACTTGCAATTTAGGGAAGGGCAGCTTTAGGACCCAGTTGAAGTCAAAGGGTCCCTGAACAACTAGGAAGAGCTTGAGCTGGGAAACCTGTGGGTCTGAAACTGGGCCCAGCTTGGTGTAGATTCTGGTGCAGCCCCTGGCAGTCCTTTAGATCAGGGGTCCCCAACCTCTGGGATCTAATGCCGGATGATCTGAGATGGAGCTGATGTAATAAGAATAGAAATAAAGTACCCAATAAATGTAAGGCGCTTGAATCATCCTGAAAACATCCCCCATCGCATGGAAAAATTGTCTTCCATGAAACTGGTCCCCGATGCCAAAAAATGTTGGGGACCAAGCTGTGACCTATCATCCTGAGTTGTGCCGCCTGCATTAATCACAGAGGATTACGCAGAGCCAAACTCTCTGCACGGAAATTAGTGAGGATTAAATGAGATCACATGTCTGAAACCAGCAAGTGCTGGGCTTGGTATACTATATATGCTCAATAAATATTTTAGAAACCTTTTCCAAAAAATAATAAAAATTCTGAAAATATAGACTAAAATTGTAATCATATTATTCTCTAAGTGCTTTTGATTTTCTATCATTTCTTATCTTTTCTTACCTGTATTTTCTGTCATGATCTCTATCATCACTCATCTGTATTGCCTGGAACAAATTGATACTACTGTGAAAACTTTTAAAGTCCTTGAAAGATGTTAATTTCCTGCCAGCTTACCACTTGTTATGTGAAGCTACTACTATTTACTCTGGAAGGTAGGATTAGTTTTATACTCTGTACACTTCTGTATCTTTTTTTCCCTACCATATGTATTAATTAACTTTTTAAAAATGAAGAAATGAATGAACTAATTAATTTTTAAAAAGAAAACCTTTTAATGTATAAATGAGGACATAAGATGCTGAAGGATGAAGTGCATTTTCAAGCTGGTGAGGGCCCCTTCCTCTGAGTCTGTCTTCTTTCCCCTCAGGTCAGTTTTACTTTCTTTATGACCCTATTGGCAAAACCAATACAATATTGTAAAGTAATTAACGTCCAATTAAAATAAATAAATTTATATTTAAAAAAGAGAAAAACTTACTAGAAAAAATTCTCTTATTTTTTAGAGAAAGATGTCTTGTAAGCAACATGGGACAAATGGTAAAGAAGGAAAAAGAGCCAGTGAGTCTTGGAATTTGGCTATGCAAGGTGAGCGTGGGAATAGATGGCGGTGGGCTGTGCAAAAGGCCATAAGGACTATGGGGGAAAAAATACCAGAGGCAGGGGTACAAATGCATCCAGGTACCGATTTGACAGGATCACTCATTCATTCAACAAACATGTGTGAGACATCTACCACATGCCAAGCATAACACACAAGGTACAGAGGTGAACTAAGAGGGCCTTCATGGAGCTTAGCATCTAGTGGGGGAAGCAGCAAGTTTCAGTGAATGCATTGCATCTTATGGTCAGAGCTGTGCAGGACACACTAGGTGATCAGCTTGGAGGAGGTCAGTGAGAGGCTGACTGGAAAAATGACATGTAAAAGAGAACTAAAGGACATATAATGATCGGTCAGGCTAGGTGCGAAGGAAAGGTCATTCTACAAGGAGGAAAGTGCATATGTAACATCCCTAAGACAAGAACAGGTATAATTTCAGTTATACAAAATGAGTTTCTTCTATGATTCTGCTGTCTAAGCTTGTGCCTATAATTAACAATACTGTGTTTTGCAATTAAAATTCTGTTTAGAGAGTAAATCTCATGTAAGTGTTCATATCATCTCAAGGAAGGAAGGACAGAGGGAGAGAGGGAAGGAGGAAGGCTGAAAGAAAGGAAGGAAGGAAGGAAGGAAGAAACGAGAGAGAAAAAAAAAAACAAAGAAGGAGCGATCAAATGGCCAGGATGGTTGAAGTGGGGAACAAGGTGAATGGGGTGAGGTTGGAGAGGGAATGGGGCAAATCAGGGATAGGGCAGGGCTAGGGGCTAGAGCAGCAACTTGGAGATTATCCCAAATGCCATGGGAAGCTATCAAGGTTTTAAGCAGAAAAGTGGTATTATCTGCTTTCCATGATGAAATGATCTCTGTCTACCAGCTGAGAGTGGAGCAGTGAGAAATCTGTTGTTACAGTTCAAATAAAGGCTTTGGAAATAGAAAGAAGTGGATAGATCCACAATGTATTTAAGAGGTAGAACTGTCAGAGTTTGTTGCTAGAGTGGGTATGGAGTTGAGGGAGGGAAAAAGAAGAGTCCATGGTGACTTCCAGGTTACTGCCATGAGAACTAATAGAGAAGCCCAAGAGAGAAACTGATAGGGGGCAAAATTTATCCCCTAATATGGGGACCCCAATGAAGAAGGCAATGGCATCCCACTCCAGTACTCTTGCCTGGAAAATACCATGGACGGAGGAGCCTGGTGGGCTACAGTCCATGGGGTCACTAAGAGTCAGATACGACTGAGCGACTTGACTTCCACTTTTCACTTTCATGCATTGGAGAAGGAAATGGCAACCCACTCCAGTGTTCTTGCCTGGAGAAACCCAGGGACGGGGGAGCATGGTAGGCTGCCGTCTATGGGGTTGCACAGAGTCGGACATAACTGAAGCGACGCAGCAGCAGCATGGGGACCCCAAAGCAGCTGAGAAATTGTTCAGAAAGTCTGTAGGTGCTTGAGCCTGCTGGGGAGAAATACCCCCCAAAACACACACCATGAGCAGTTGAATTAGGGAAACAGCCTGAAGTCCACTGAGGCAACAAGCAGATAGATGCTACATAGGTCTGGTGGAACTACCTTCATGACATTCCAGAGCCAGGTTTTCTTTGACCTCTTTGACCTCCGGGCATTGACCCATCTGGGCCCCTATCACACACAGACACACAGCCTGAGTTGTCACTAAGATCTGTGCAGGGAGTAACAAGATCCAGGGGTGAGGGACTCTCAGTCTACGAGGATATCAGCTAAGTGTTTATTGCACGCCCAGCATGCCCTAGGCTTTTGGCAGAAGATACAAAGATTCCAGACCTAAACTTCTAATCCTGTCAAAGAAACAAAATACTTGAAACAAGGTGTCCCATTCAGATCCAGCTCTGCTCAGAAATGGGTGGCTCTGTGCTCATTCTTTCAAGCCCAAGTAGATAAAGTATGTGTTAAGGCATTTTGCACAGAAGGCAATGGCACCCCACTCCAGCACTCTTGCCTGGAAAATCCCATGGACAGAGGAGCCTGGTGGGCTGCAGTCCATGGGGTTGCTAACAGTCGAACATGACTGAGCAACTTCACTTTCACTTTTCCTTTCATGCATTGGAGAAGGAAATGGCAACCCACTCCAGTGTTCTTGCCTGGAGAATCCCAGGGACGGGGGAGCCTGGTGGGCTGCCGTCTATGGGGTCGCACAGAGTCGGACACGACTGAAGCGACTTAGCAGTAGCAGCAGCAGCAGCAAGGCATTTTGTCTCATATCAGTCATAATTCCTGCATTTAAACAGGGTTGGGTTAATGTTGTTGTTAAATCTAGAGTGACCACTGCTGGGTAGTAAGTTTCCAGGATAGAGACTGTGATAGGAGAGTCCCTGCTTTGCCTGCGCAGGGCATTATTCCAGGCCCCAGGAAAGCACCCTTCAAAAGGCATTGCTGTGTCAGGCGCTTCCATCCCACCTCTCCTCCCACTTTTTTTTAAGCTTTTTTTTTAATGTGGACCATTTTTAGAGTCTTTTAAATTGTTACAACATTGTTATAATATTGTTTCTGTTTTATGTTTTGGTTTTTTGGCCATAAGGCATGTGGGATGTGGGAACTTAGCTTCCTGACCAGGAATCGAACCCACACCATTTGCATTGGGAGGCAAAGTCTTAACCACTGGATCACCAGGGAAGTCCCTCGTCTCTCTCTTTTCTTTCAGCCACATCAGCCTTACTTTCATTACTGAAAAGTGCCAAGCTCTTCCATGCCTCTGGACCTTTGCACATGCATTATTATTATCCTCTTATGCCACTCAACTGACTTAAATTGTTCATCTCTCAACTCAAGCCTCACTGCCTAGGCTTTCTGCTGTTGCCAGCAAGGTTTTGTTGTTAATGCACACTTAGAGCACTCTACCTCCCCTTCACAAGGAATTTCCAATTCCCAATAAAACACTGATAAATGTGACCATTTCATTACTATTTCCTCCACGCATCAATAAAAGCATCAAGAAAGTGTTTTGTTATTATCCCCAGCGCCTAGCACAGCGCTGGATCCGTATTGAAGTGAAAGTCCCTCAGTCATGGCTCTTTGCGACCTCATAGACTATACAGTCCATGGAATTTTCCAGGCCAGAATACTGGAGTGGGTAGCCTTTCCCTTCTCCAGGGGACCCGTATTAGACCCTTAAATAAAGGATGAAAAAAGAAATGAATGGGTGAATGAATGGGTCAATGGATAAATAAGTGAACTTCTTTATGGCGTCATAATAGATGTGCTTAGTAGTCTTGGCACTGGAGCCATGCCCCTGGTAGATCTCCCAGGGCAGTCAGGCAGAGTCATCCTCGACCAGAGTAATATGGGAAGTCCTTTCCCAGAGAGGCTAAACTTGCCCTGCAAGTGCTTGGAAGGGCCTTTTGTTTTTTAGCTCGCTGAGGACAGAAATGAGCCAGCTGCTGAGCCAGAAGATGATTGCTGGGGTCAGTGCCCCTGAATCCATGATATTGAACAATTCCATCATTTCTGGCTGCTAAGTGATTCAAGACCAGTGATTCATGATGGAGGAATGGAAGAAAGTGCTGGATAAACACCTACAGCAATTCTCCTGCTCCTGACAAGCCCTGAGCCAACGTGGAATTTCAGTTGTCAAAGCAAGCCAGTTTCCCATTTTGATATCCTCATCCAGGACCAGAGATCTTCCTCCAGTGGAAGAGGTTTGTTTGGGCACTGTTGCTTTGTGCACAAAATCCCAACAGCTTTGCCTGCTCATCTCCTGAGTCTCTGGTTGTCCAAGACCTGCTACAGGAGCAGGACAGCCCACCAAGCACATAGCAAAGCCAAATGGGTTGGGAAACAGATCAAGCCAGAATCCAAACTAAAGGCCAGCACATTAGGGATTTTCTAGAAGGGGTGAGGTTTCTAATCATATCCTACAGGAGAAGGGGCAATTAGAAGTTGGAGAAAGATAAAAGGAAAAAGACAAAGGTCTCAAGCCTGTGCTTGTGTGATGACTGGTCCAGGATGACAGAGTGCTGGGGACTTGTTGTGAGCATCATCTGCTTTGCTCTTAGAAGCACAGCAAGTCAGCTAGTGTCCCACAGAGAAGGAAGATTTTCAGATAGACCAGTAGGTTATGTAGTATCTAAGCTACTTTTGGTGATTTTGGTTGTCTGCCTTCAGGAGAAAGCTAAGAATGGCACTCATTGCCTCCATTTCTGAGGCATTTTTGATATCTAGCTAACACTCAGAAAGCTCCACTGTGCTCTGCATCTCACTCACCCAAGATGAGCTGTAATTTTTCAAGAGCCAGCCACTCATCATATAATAATCAAACCAAGATGAACATAGGAGGAATGCAAACAGCACTGCTTTGGCCCAAAGTCAGGGTTGGCGGGAGGTGCGGGGGCGGGGGGGGCATTCCCTAGTGAGAGAGACAAACAGAAGAAGAGGCTTAAGTAATCTCCCACTTTCCCAGGATGAGTGGAACTAATGTTTGTATTTCTACTCAATGTGTTCAGTTAGAGAAGACCTAGAGCCAGGGTGCTGGAACCCTGGCCTCTCATCCTGAATCCTACTATACTCTCCAACTCTATGGCCTCAGACATATTGCTAAACTTCTTGGATCTTTCTTTTCCCATTGTCACATATCTACTGGTCCAAGAAGCCTTCTCTGAAGAGGTGATATTTGAACTGAAACCTAATTTTGAGAAGAATCTAGATGTGAATTTCTGGGGAAAGTGCTTTCCAGGCAGAGGAAATGGAAGGATCCCAGGGCTTGTGGCAGAAGCAAGCCTAGTTTATTTGAAGAGTAACAACAACAATATTTGAAGCTGGTGTGGCTGAAGCAGAGGGAAGGAAGGAAAGACAATAGGAGATTATGTCAGAGAAGTAGTGATGAACCCATATGTATGACCTTAAAGGCCACAGTTTATATGAGGCATGATGAGACCAATCAAGGTGTTTTAGGCAGGAGAGCAATATGGTTTACATTTGTAAGAGATTATTCTGGCTGCTGCATAAAGAATGAATCAGGATGGGCAGGAGGCAAGGTATAAGCATGAAGAATATTTATGAGGGTACTGAAGTCACTTCAGCAAGAGATGGTGGTAGCCAGGATTAGAGGAACAGCAGTGGAAGGAGATGGATTGGGGATATATCACAGAAGTAAAGTCAACAAGACATGGTTATGCATGACATGTACAATCCCAGAAGTCCAACAGTCTTCCTTTGTTTTGTACCATCTTCGTCCTCTTCAGTCCAAGCTGGCAGCATTGCTGCTGAGATGGTCAACTGGATTCCTAAGTCATACAGCTAATTGTTTTAGCAAATGGTTGTCCAGCTACACACTTCTTCTCTCCAGAGCATGCCTTCTTTTTTTTTTTTTTTGTAATATGGATAGGCTGATAACTTTCCAAATTTCAAGTTCTAGTTTCTCTACTTCTTCAACTTATTTCTTTCCTCTTGTTCTTTGTAACTATTAATAGAATTGGTATATTTGATTTCTTTTTTTTTTTCTGTGTGTCATTAACATCTTAAAATTTCTCCCTCATATATTGTTTACTTTTAATTTTTAAATTAATTATTTATTTTAATTGGAGGCTAATTACTATAAGAAGCCAAGGAGAAGCCATGTTACACTTTCAACAGTTTGTTTAAAAAACAAAAATCTCTTTAGCTAAATATCTGAGTTCATCACATTTTTTTTTTTTTACTTTATTTTGCTTTACAATACTGTATTGGTTTTGCCATACATTGACATGAATCAGCCACAGGTGTACATGAGTTCCCAATCCTGAACCCCCCTCCCACCTCCCACCCCATATCTTCTCTCTGGATCATCCCCGTGCACCAGTCCCAAGAATTCATCACTTTTAAGTTATACCTCCCACAAAAGAGTAGAACAAAATGCAGCCAAGTTGTCTGTCGCTTTATAACAAAGGTCACTTTTCCTCAAGTTGCTAATAACAATTCTCATTTCCATTCAAGACTATAAGCAATTTTAACTTTTATATTTCTAACAATAGTCTCTTGGACTGCAAGGAGATCCCACCAGTCCATTCTGAAGGAGATCAACTCTGGGATTTCTTTGGAAGGAATGATGCTAAAGCTGAAACTCCAGTACTTTGGCCACCTCATGCAAAGTGTTGACTCATTGGAAAAGACTCTGATGCTGGGAGGGATTGGGGGCAGAAGGAGAAGGGGACGACCGAGGATGAGATGGCTGGATGGCATCATGGACTCGATGGACGTGAGTCTGAGCGAACTCAGGGAGATGGTGATGAACAGGGAGGCCTGGCGTGCTGCAATTCATGGGGTCGCAAAGAGTCAGACATGACTGAGCAACTGAACTGAACTGAACTGAACTGAGTCTCTTCAAGGAAATCTAGATATTTTTTCCTATCATGAACCTCAAAACTCTTCTAGGTCTCATAGGATTCTAGTAAGATGGTAAAGTAGGAAGCACCAGAAATCTGCCTTCCCACTTAGACAATAATTGAAATGGCAGAATGTGTCTGATATGACTATTTTGGAACTCTGGAATCAAAATCTTGGAACTCCCAGGGAAGGATTTAGAGAACAAAAAATTGCCATTAATTTCTGTCAGTTTTAGTTCTCAGCACAGTAACTGCTAGTCATTTCCCACCCTTGTCCCATGGAAGGCAGCTGTGTGTGTTTCTGTGTCAGCTTGCACACAGCTTGTGGGAGCCAGGGTAGACAAAAGAGACCCTATCCTCCACATATTAAGGATCTATGCTCTGACTGCTGGTTGCTGCTTCTTATCACAGTGCTGTAAACAAGGAGGTGGGCAGTCATTGTTGTACCACTCATTGTCACAAGCCTCACCCCCTTCAGCTGAGGTGAATTCCAGGGGATGTAAAAGGCTGACACACTTCTCTCCCTTTCATTTTTTCTTTTTTTCCATTTGCAAGTCAAATATTAAAGATTAGGACATTTTTTAAACTGCATGTGTGGGGAAAATTAGAAAATAACCACACATGCCTAAGGAAAGTTTCAGAAAAGATCTGAGAAGACCTCAAGTTTAAGTTTATATCCACACTGGTCTTCTACACAGAGATAGCTACAATAACCAAATAAGCAAAATAATATAAACAAAAGCCCATCCAAACAAAAAAACAGCAAACACTGGGAAAGAGAGAGAATCTGATTTCTAGAGATATTATATTATTATATTCAAATGTCCAGTTTTCAGTAAAAAGTCACAAGCCATACAAAGAGACAGGAAAGTATGGCCTACTCAGTGGGAAAAAATAAGGCATTTTCTCTGAAAAGGAACTGATGACAGATATACTAGACAAAGATATTAAAACAAGATTCATAAAGTTACTCAAAGAACTACAGGAAGATGTGTACAAAGTCAAGAAAATAATGTATGGACAAAATGAAAGCATCAATAAAGATGTAAAGCTCTTAAAAAAAGTAAATAAATTCTGGAACTGAAAACTACAACTGAAATAATTTACTAGGAGGATTTGAAGATTTGAACAGGGAGAGTGAAAAAAAAAAAAAAGAATCTTCAGGCCTGAATATAAGACAATGGAAATTATCAAGTTTAAGAAACAGAAAAAAAAAATCAAACTTGTTAAGAGAAGGTAGCAGAGAGAATTTTAAGAAATAATTACTGAACATTTCCCCAAATTTGATGAAATACATGAATATAAACATCCAAGAGGCTTGAAATACTCCCAATAAAATGAATTCAGAAGATTCACACCAAGACATATTATAATCAAACTTTCAAAAAGCAAAGAAAAAATTTTTGAAAGCAGCAAGAAAGAAGAGATCTTCAATAAGATTATCAGCAGATTTCTCTTCAGAAATATTGGAGGCCAGAAGGCACTGGGTAGATAAATAATCAAAGTGCTAAAAGAAGAAAACTGTCAACCAAGAATGCTATATCCAGCAAACCTGTCCTTCAAAAGAAAGGGAGAAAAGTAAGACTTTCCCAGATAAACAAAGTCTGAGGGAGTTTGTGACCACTAGATCTATCCAGCAAGATAAGATCAAGGGAGTCCTGCAATGTGAAAATAAAGACTACTAGACAGTAACTTGAAAGCCAGATGGAGAAATATAAAAAAGACAAACAGATGGGCTTATAAAAGCTAGTGTTATTATAATGACAATTTGTAACTGTACTTTTTTGTTTCCTACATGATTTAAGAGACTGAAACATTTTTAAAAACAAGTATTAGTCTTGTTGTTTTCTACATAATTTAAAAGACTAATGCATTTGAAAGAACTACTGGTTTATTTTTTGAGGGCACAATGTATAAAGATATTATTTTGTGACATCAACAACTGAAAGGGATGGGACAAAACTGTCAAGGAGCAGAATTTTATATATTATTGAAATTAAACTGATATAAATTTCTAATTATATTGTTATAACTTTAGGATGCTAAATGTAATCTCCAAGGTAACCACAAAGACAATGGTTAGAGAACATACACAAAAGAAAATAAGAATGGAATATAAGCATTTCACTACAAAAAAAAAAAAAAAAACTCAACCCAAAAGAGGAGAGTAAGAAGAGAGTAGGAAAAGGAGGGGTGGGGGGGGGGAGGTAAACTGTGTAAAACAAGTAGGAAAATAGTAGAAGTCCCTCCATCTCATTACAGTAACCCCCACCCCAACTTATCTGTGGTTTTGCTTTCTGCAGTTACCTGCAGTCTAAAAAAAAAAAAAAAAAAAACCTCAACCCAAAAGAAGAGAGTAAGAAGAGAGTAGGAAAAGGAGGGGTGGGGGGGGGGAGGTAAACTGTGTAAAACAAGTAGGAAAATAGTAGAAGTCCCTCCATCTCATTACAGTAACCCCCACCCCAACTTATCTGTGGTTTTGCTTTCTGCAGTTACCTGCAGTCAAAATCCTTAGCAAAATTCTAGCAATCAGAATCCAACAACACATTAAAAAGATCATACAACATGATCAAGTGGGCTTACCCCAGGGATGCAAGGATTCTTCAATATCTGCAAATCAATCAATGTAATATACCACATTAACATATTGAAAAATAAAAGCCATATGATTATCTCAATAGATGCAGAGAAAGCCTTTGACAAAATTCATCATCCATTTATGATAAAAACCCTCCAGAAAGCAGACATAGAAGGAACATACCTCAACATAATAACGGAGAAAGCAATGGCACCCCACTCCAGTACCCTTGCCTGGAAAATCCCATGGACGGAGGAGCCTGGAAGGCTGCATTCCATGGGGTCGTGAAGAGTTGGACACGACTGAGCGACTTCACTTTCACTTTTCACTTTCATACATTGGAGAAGGAAATGGCAACCAACTCCAGTGTTCTTGCCTGGAGAATCTCAGTGGCGGAGCCTGGTAGGCTGCCGTCTATGGGGTCGCACAGAGTCAGACACGACTGAAGCAACTTAGCAGCAGTAGCAGCAACATAATAAAAGCTATATATGACAAACTCACAGCAAACATTACCCTCAATGGTGAAAAATTGAAAGCATTTCCCCTAAAGTCAGGAACAAGACAAGGGTGCCCACTCTCACCACTAATATTCAACATAGTTTTGGAAGTTTTGGCCACGGCAATCAGAGCAGAAAAAGAAATAAAAGGAATCTAAATTGGAAAAGAAGAAGTAAAATTCTCACTGTTTGCAGATGACATGATCCTCTACATA
>SJYT01042895.1:369158-398393 GCA_006410635.1 Cephalophus harveyi | reverse complement strand
TGGAAGTTTTGGCCACAGCAATCAGAGCAGAAAAAGAAATAAAAGGAATCCAAATTGGAAAAGAAGAAGTAAAACTCTCACTGTTTGCAGATGACTTGATCTTCTAC
The DNA here is from genome assembly GCA_006410635.1 of Cephalophus harveyi. Classification (NCBI taxonomy): domain Eukaryota; kingdom Metazoa; phylum Chordata; class Mammalia; order Artiodactyla; family Bovidae; genus Cephalophus; species Cephalophus harveyi. Next base: position 398,286 of record SJYT01042895.1, on the reverse strand, counting down.
ATAAAAAACCCTAAAGACTCCACCAGAAAATTACTAGAGCTAATCAATGAATATAGTAAAGTTGCAGGATATAAAATCAACACACAGAAATCCCTTGCATTCCTATACACTAATAATGAGAAAATAGAAAGAGAAATTAAGGAAACAATTCCATTCACCACCGCAACGAAAAGAATAAAATACTTAGGAATATATCTACCTAAAGAAACAAAAGACCTATATATAGAAAACTATAAAACACTGGTGAAAGAAAGCAAAGAGGACACTAATAGATGGAGAAATATAACATGTTCATGGATCAGATGAATCAATATAGTGAAAATGAGTATACTACCCAAAGCAATCTATAGATTCAATGCAATCCCTATCAAGCTACCAACGGTATTTTTCACAGAGCAAAAACAAATAATTTCACAATTTGTATGGAAATACAAAAAACCTCAAATAACCAAAACAATCTTGAGAAAGAAGAATGGAACTGGAGGAATCAACCTGCCTGACTTCAGGCTGTACTACAAAGCCATAGTCATCAAGACAGTATGGTGCTGGCACAAAGACAGAAATATAGATCAATGGAACAAAATAGAAAGCCCAGAGATAAATCCACACACCTATGGACACCTTATCTTAGACAAAGGAGGCAAGAATATACAATGGAGAAAAGTCACTTCTATAATGAAAAGTCTCCTAGAGAATGTGGAAAATTTGGGGAGGGAGATTGGTAGCCACTCCTTGGGTTGATTTCTCTTTTCATGTTCTAACCTTCCCCATGGCCACTTGGGGCCTGCCTTAGTGAGTGGCTGGCAGACTCTACCAAGGACATGCTGTTGTCACTGCCTCTGGAATTATCTCATCAAGGGTTTCACATGGCTATGCAGAGTCTGTGTCACAGCTGTGAAGTTTTCGCCCTAATCTATAAAACAGTAGAATGGGGAGGGTCTCTGGGATGCTTAGCTGGCTTCCTAAGCAGTAAACAGTAAATAGACTTCTGTCAGACCTATCCCTGAATATTTCATATTTTCTTATAAAGGACATTGCTTTTAAAATTTTAATTCCTGGTTGTGGTTGGTATTAAAAGTTTTCTTCATTTATGAAAAATACCACATCACTGGGAACTTTTAGAAGATTAGATATTAGGATTTGTTAAACATCCTTTAGAGCTTAAGAACTTTTTTCAATAAAGGCTATTTTCCAAATTCACTCTGGTTGTTTGTGTTATGTTAAGTAGGTCTAGCAGATAGAAGGATGGAGATTGAAACACTGGTAATCAGCCTATTTGATTGACCAGAATCTGGGGTGGGGTTCAATAGAGTGTGCAATTTGCTACCATAACGAGAACAAATTCGTTACCTACATTTCAATTCAAAAGAATTGAAAATTCTTTTCAACATGTGGTGGGAATAATCATTAATATCATTGGAAGATGTATATCTGTGAAAATAGAGGGACATGTTACATTAGGGGTTAAATTCTCCTGTTATTTCCTTAGTAGTAAATGAGCCCATTGTTGATTTCCATGACAATTTAAGGCACAAGAGATTGTAGATGTTAATATAAAATTTCTAGAGGATGACTTTTACATCCTATTATGTCCTTAGTGACAGATGGACAAAGCCTTTTTTAGATAGTTGTGACCTGTTGAAGGTGATACCAAAACCCACCAGGCCTCTGACTTGAATTCTGCATTCATCTGAATAAGTCATAAAGGATGACTCATTTCAACAACATGCCATAGGGCAGTGAAGGTTCTGAAGTTCATCAATGGCAGATGCCAAAGTGCCATTGCTGATATCTAGAGAATCAAATTACATAGAGCAGCAAAACCAATACAAAAAAAAATTAAATACAAATGAAATGGACACACTTTAAATGAAGTGCTCTGATTTGATTATATGGGTGATGTTTTGCTGATGAAGCATCGCTCACTGTAAATGTAGTCATGACTACTTCAGTGTGAGTCTTTTGGGTTGGAAAGCCTATAGCCTCTGCCCCTTGTTAACTGCTCTTCTGAACTTGGCTTATTAGTGCACGTCAATTAAACTAGTGTCACTTGGCACCAGTACAACAGTCAACACAAAATAAGGACTCTGAAATCATGTGGTAGTAGTAGGTTATAAGGTGTTCGTTCAGCAAAAAAGATAGACATGGAAGTGCCAATAAAGAATTTAAATTCTTTGTGAACTTTGAGACAAGGTCCGTAGGACTTCATCTATTTAATATTTTATGTAACTAATATTTATTGAGGGCTTAACATGTGCCTTGGAGGCACTATGAACATAACCATGGGTAAGACAAACTCCCTGTCCTTATACATTCCAGTGGGGTAGACAGACCATAAGCAATAGTAGGTAACAGTTATTGAATGTGTGCATTGTTCCAGAGAATAGTAGTTCCATGTTCTATCTCTTTTTTTAACTTTTATTTTGTCTTGCTTTTTTTTTTTTTTTTTGGCTGCACTGCATGGCTTGTGGGATCTTAGTTTCCAGACGAGGGATTGAACCCAGGCCCCCTGCAGTGGAAGCCTGGAGTCCATTAGGACCACCAGGGAATTCCCTCCCATGTTCTATCTCATTACAGTCTTATAACAATGTCTTTGAAGCAAGTATCAATTCTGTAAAGCTCATGAAACTTTCATGACTCATCAATGATCACACCACTATGAAGCAGTATGGTTGAAATTCGAACCCAGACCCCAAACACTTATCCATTATACTCTACTGCCTCTTAACCTCCTAGAGATATAGTGTCAAGTCATGATAAGCGCTCTGCAGAAAAAAAGAGAGAGAGAGAGAGAGAGAAGACAGGACAAGGAGAGAAGAGAATAACTGGAAATTTTACTTTTAGGTGGTGGTCAGGGAAGGAGTATTAGCCTTCTAGAGCTACTGTAACAAAATCCTGCAGATTGGGTGGCTTAAACAACAGAAATTAATCTTTTCAGTTCTGAAGACTGGACATCCAAAACCGAGGTGCCAGCAGAGCTGGTTTCTCTTGAGATCTCTCTCATTGGCTTGTAGATGGCTGGCTGTCTTCTTGCTGTATCCTCACATGGCCTCTTCTCTGAGCTCAGGCAACCTCTGTGTCTCTTCCTCTCCTTATAAGGATTGGATTAGGGTCTCACCCTTACAACCTCATTTAACCTTAGTTACCTCCCTAAAAGGCCCTATCTTCAAATAAACTCACTGGGGGCTATGGCTTCAACATAGGAATTTAGGTGGGGTACTCAATTCAGTCCATTATAGAAGATCTCTCTGAAATGCAGGCTTTTGAGCAGAGGCTTGAATGAAATGAAAGATGGAGCCCATGTGCATACGTAGAAGCATGGTGTTCTAGGCAGAGGGAACATCGAGTACAAAATCCCTGAGTTAGGACTGTTTTCAGCTTGAAAGGAGGTGCAGAAGTAGACCCATTGTGGCTGGGTCACACGGAAGAAGGGGGGAATTGGTAGAGGATACACTCTTGGGGCTTACCTCATAGCTCAGTTGGTAAAGAATCTGCCTGCAATGCAGGAGACTTGGGTTCAGTTCCTGGGTTGGGAAGATCCCCTGGAGAAGGAAATGGCAATCCACTCCATTATTCTTGCCTGAAAAATCCCATGGACAGAGGAGCCTGGCAAGCTACAGTCCATGGGGTCGCAAGAGTGAGACATGACTTAGAGACTAAACCACCACCACCACACTTTTGAGAAACTCTGATCTGGAAATGGGACAACACTGATGGTAGCTCAAGAAAATGTGCCCACAGGATGGTCTGTGAAACTCTCATTCTACCGCATTTTATTAGACATTGCTTGGAAATGGATAAATGTAGAGAATACTGGGATAAGTAGATTACTGTAAGGTTTCTTGGAGACTTTAATTCAATAGAGTGTATTGTGAATCTCCAAGAGGGATATAGTATGAGCCTTTTCAGACTTACTGGACCATTGAGGGTTTTTTTGCCAGAAGAATCTCAGGAGATTATGGCTTACAGAACATGCTTCTGGGTATTGGGCACCAGGTAAGGAGATTTTTCCAGGTGCTCTGAACATAAAGCCTTCCCCTAAGTATCATTTGTGCATGTGTTCTAAGTTGCTTCAGTAGTGTCCAACTCTTTGTGACCCCATGGACTGCAGCCCACCAGGCTCCTCCGTCCATGAGATTTTCCAGGCAAGAGTACTGGAGTGGGTTGCCATTGCCTTCTCCAAAAGATGACTTAGGGACATTTAATTTTGATTTAGGGGAATATTTATGTGTTTTGCAGCCCTTTCTGTATATAGTTAAGTTGTAGCTAGTTGTCTTAGGACAGCAATGACTTTCAGGAATACTGATACCACTGCCTGTACTATAATTCACCTTGCGACCCAAATTTTCAGGGACAAAAGGTTGTATCACAATTTAAACTTGTCTTATGCATTCAACTCAGAGAAGGCAATGGCACCCCACTCCAGTACTCTTGCCTGGAAAATCCCATGGACAAAGGAGCCTGGTAGGCTGTAGTGCATGGGGTCGCTGAGGGTCGGACACGACTGAGCAACTTCACTTTCACTTTTCGCTTTCATGCATTGGAGAAGGAAATGGCAACATACTCCAGTGTTCTTGCCTGGAGAATCCCAGGGATGGGGGAGCCTGGTGGGCTGCCGTCTATGGGGTTGCACAGAGTCGGACACGACTGAAGCGACTTAGCAGCAGCAGCATGCATTTAACTTCATCAGTGTGTGGAAAGTGGGAGAGCAATCAGATTTGAAATGTTAGGAGCCACATTCTGTTGTGGAAAATTCTTCCAAACCTCATGCATGTAGAATTATAAGTGCAAGACTGAATTTCACTCCTGCTCTGTCAAAATGAAAGTTTTCTCCTGCAATGTATTCAGCTACGTTTTGGTGTTAATTGAGTAGAGCAGAATTTGCCAGAGCTCCTGTGTTTGCAGAAGTACTACAAACAGTAAGTGCATCTTTGTGTGATATTGTACATTTTAAAGATCCCAAAGCATTGGGTTACATTTTAGGGCGTACGATAGATCTTATCTTGACAAAGTGTGGCAGTTTGAGTCAAAAGAGAGCCCTGAATTGGGATCTAAGGAAACCCGTGTTCCAGTAACAAATATATATATTCATGAAAGTTCAATGTATGTAATATAAGGAAATTTGATTATATGACTATATAGCACAACATAATGGCAATTTAAAAGCACATTTAATTCCTCATGGAAAGCCTTATTTTAATTCAAATATGATGAAAAGGAAGCTTCCCAGTAAAGGCCAAAATTAAAAAAAACAAAAGAAGGATTGACAGAAGTTTCAGAATAAAAAAATAAAAAAACAACAACAAAGTTTGTTAGCTTTTTAAAATCTGTGATTTATTTCATTTCCCAGTCTATGTAATTATTCAGTTTCATTCAGTATTTTGTATTTGCAATTTTGTATTCTTTTCTCTGGGGACTTTCAAAACATATATGCTATAGACCTGCATTATCTGGGTCTGCTGCTGGTAAGAAGAGAAATGTTCCTAAAGAACAAAGGTTGAGACAAGTACTGAAGGACCTTGCTCTAAATTCTCTAGTTTATCCTTCTTGCCATCATTTCAGGATACTGACCCCTTCTTCTTGGTCTCTCTGGCTATTTGGGCCTCATAAGTTAGAGGGAGGTGGTGAAAGTGATGCTGCAGACTATGTCAGAGATGAGCTTTACCCAAGCAAGAATGAAATTTATCCCAGATATCATCAATCAATCCTATGTATTTTTTTTAACTTGAGTCATCCTTTCCCTGCAATATAGTATTATACTTGAAGAAACATTCCAGAGAAGATAATCCAACATAATGCCATTCCACAGATTTTATAGCTAACTTTTAATATATAAATCTGAATTTTCTTTTTTTTTTTAATTTATTTCTGATTCCCTTTAGAAGAAAATTCCTTATGACTTCAGCAATATACAAGCAGTAAATCCAGTGTTCATTAAAGTCTAGGAGTTTGCAGTTGACTGACAAATCTATCATTTTGCACGAGCCCTGCTTTCTGTTGGAGAGCTGCAGTTTAGAGATTCACTGTTACAACAGAGGTGAAGCTCTTTCCTTAGCAGCTGAGTCGTTATAATGCACAAGTCTGTATTAATCACCAAGGCTAAACTATCAGGTCATTAGTAGAATTCTGGGCCAAGGTGGTACAGGAAAATAACAGCTGTTTGTATAAAGAAACTAGGAGCTCATTTGCACAGCTACTGGAGGCAATAGGGAGATTAATACATGTTGTCATTTCTACAGGTTTAATTTGACTTGCGTTAAAATAGCATCAATACACATCACCCCTTTGCCATTCATTCTTCCTGAATGCTGATTAATTTACTCTCATTTCCCCCAGCCTGCTGCCAGGCAGTAATGAGTTGTAGCCATCTGGCAGGCCTATTTTATGTTGCCCACTGCCCCTAAAAAAAAGCAGAGATGGGGACAGTCTTTCATGGGCATCCATCCAGCTGCTCAGAGTTCCCAGCCCTCCTCTTGGGGAATGTAGGGCAGATTGCCATCCAGACAGTGGATTCCTGAACTGGCATGCTATGGAGCTGGTGATACAAAGCCTCCTAATTTCAGAATTGGGAGGGACGTGTAAGAGAGCCTGTATGTCAGAGTTAGCATTAAGTCACATAAAAAGAGATTTGTAAAGTACAGCTACTGCTATAAAGTGGTATTTTATAGATGCATACTAATACAATGTACACAGAGGTAAGGCTCTTTACAGACATATAAAGCAATACTGTTAATAATGTCTAACTCCTGAAAGAACAGGAAGCCATCTGGTCTCAGTAATTGCTTCCAAATATAATTTTTTTTTCAAGATGTCTTCAGAAAAATCAGACCAATTACCTCATTATGGGTAAAATAATAAGTAAGACTGACATAAATTTGATTCTATTTCAAGGACACTGTTTTTAAAAATCCAGTTTATTGAGGTATAGTTCACACACAATAAAGTCTATATTAAGAATATAAGAATTTAAGGGACTTCCCTGGTGGTCTAGTGCTTAAGACTTCTCTTTCCAGTGCAGGGAATATGGGTTCAATCCCTGTTCAGGGAGCTTAGACCCCACATGCAAGGCCAAAAATATTGAAAATATAAAACAGAAGTAGTATTGTAACAAATTCAATAAAGACTAAACATGATCCACATAAAAATCTTTTTAAAGAAAGAATATAAGAAGTTGTCTATATTTCAATGTATTTTGACATATTCACATATTCATAGGATCATCACCACCATCAAGATACAGAATATTTCTGTCAGCCTTCCAAATTGCCCTTGTGGTCCTTCCTGTAAACCTACCCCAACACCTAATAACCTGTGATCATCTGTCAGTGTAGATTAAATTGACCTCTTCTAGAGTTTCACAGAAATGGAATAGTATGTATGCTTTTGCTTAGCATAATTCACCCGTAGTATTTCACTTTTCAGTAATTGATTCTTCCTTATTGCTAATTAGTAGTTCACTCCATATCCATTCCGTATCACCATGGATTTGCCATAATTTGTTTATATAGTCACCTGTTGATGGACTTGATTTCTAAGTTTTATTATTATGAATAATTTGTGTACATGTCTTTGTGTAGATACATCTTTTCATTTCTTTTGAGTAAGTTCAGAATTAAGAACAGAATTTCTGGGTCTAATGGTAAATGTAACTTTAACTTTATAAGGTACTATCAAACAGCTTCCTGAAATGATTATGCTATTTCACAATCTCACTAGCAATGAGTGAGGAGGATTCTAGTTTTTCCACATTCTCATCAACTCTAGGTATTGTCATCTTAAAGCATTTTTATCTGTGCTAGTGAATACAGAATGATATTTCCTTATGTATTTAATTTGCACTTCTCTGTATTTTAAAATACAGATTTTATTATTTGTCAGGTATAGTAAGGTCAACAGATCAGGAAATGATTGCCATTAGGGTCAGCAAGGACCTAAAATATTAAAACAAAAAAAATTGAATAAATGGCATGATTAATACACCTGCGGACTAATGATGTTCAGCAATTTTTCACATGAGTATTAACCACTCATACAGCTGCTTTTGTAAACTGTTCAAATTTTTTGCCTATATAGTTTTATTGTGTTGCCCTCTTAATGAGTTCTAACTAAATTCTTTATAAATTCTACACACAAGTCCTTTGCCAGACATTTGTATTGCAAGTATTTCTCCCTATCTGGGATCTATCTTTTAATTTAATAATGTCTTTCAAGGGACTTAAGTTTGAAATTTTGATGAAGTCCTACTTATCAATTTGTTCTTTCCTGCTTTTCGTGTTTTAAAAATGAAATCTTTGCCTACCCTGAGATAAATAATGATTTTTCTCCTATGTTTTTTCTAGTTGAGTTGTTCTAAACACTGAATTTAGGTCTGTGATCCATTTTGACTTAAATTTTCACATTGTCTGAGGTAGTGTTCACCCTTCCCATCCTGTAGTCTAGAGATTGTCTTTCAGCAGAAAACTTGGATAATGGGTAGGACTCACCTTATTTTTTACCCTACTCCTAAAGATTACAGTCATCCACTGTCCAATGTTTGAAAATATTTGCGTGTGTGTGCTTTATCAATTTTTCTAGTTGTTTACAACAGAAGGGTAATATTAGACCCTGTCACTCCTTCGTGACCAGAAACAGAAGTAGATACTATTTAATTCTAATTATCTACCAGTTTTAAATTATTACTATTAATTTACTTAAACTTAGCTAGTTTTGTTCTGTTAAGACAGGGGAGTTTTGACCAGTGGTTTTCAACCTGTCTCCCATTAGCTTTATTTGACAGTTCCTTCAACATTCCAGTGTTCAGGCTGTTCCTTAAGAGGTTCTGACTTAAATGGCATCATTTTCTTTAAAACTCTCAAGTGATTATAAGGTGTCACAGAAAGTTGAGAACTACCAATTTACTTTTGAAACTTGACGAAACTTGCCAACGACTTGTTCCTCAGTATCCTGGTGTGACCAAAACGGCTTACAGGTGTATCGAGTCACAGATCTCTTCATCCCTGGGGACAGAGCCCTTGCCCAGCAGGAATCTGCAGCCTCAGTTTACCCTGGCATGCCACACAAATGCCATCATTCCCCTGTGTTTGTGAATGCAGAACGTTGGTGTTTTAGAAGTCAATCCTTCAGTCTCTCATCTTTAGGTCCCAGCTCAAATGTCACAAAACCTTTCTTTGACCCCTCAGGGACCATTCTTCCTCCTTCCCACCATTCCCTTCATGACACACATATGCCTCTATGACAGCAATATTAGGATTTTAAGATCTTACTGAAGATTTTAGTCCCTGGAGGATAGGGGATTCTTTAATATCTTTTTGTCCTTCCTATTACCAAGTAGAGTGTTTTGCATTTAATATTTATTATATTTGGGTAGGCCATTTTGGAGTTTAATGTTTGAAAATGTTTTATGGGCAAAAATATTTCCTGTCTCATTAAAATTATATTCTGTCAAAATATGCTTTTCAGATTCTCCATAAGTCAGCTGGGTGAGAGAAGAATGAAAACCTTGTATTATATTATTTTTACTGGCACTTGCACTGGATTCAGGTCTCTAATCTTTTTTCATGATTAATTTTGTCCTTAAGGAGAGAATTTGGTAGTGCCTTTCTATCTTCATCATACTTCAGAAAGTAAAACAGATTTTGATGAATTTTGCTCTTTATACATTTCAGTGTTTTAAGTCCAGAAATTTTTTATTAGATGTGATTATTTTTTCAAATTAATACACAAATAAGTTGGATGGAAAATGATTTTCCACAGGGATAATTTGTAAGAAAATGGGGACATTCATTGATATTATTATTGGAATAATCTATTTGGCTACATAACACCCAGCTTCATGTTTACTCAATTCTTTTTTTTTACATTAATATTGACATGTCCAGGATCACTCTGTTCACTAGGGTATCTATTCACAAATTAGGGGAAATCTCCCTCTCTGGGCACTGCTTGGCAAACAGAGCAAAGGCTAGATTGTAACCCAGTCACCTGGGTCAGAAATCCTTGTATAGGGCAAAATTTGTACAATCTGACATCATGACTCTTTTGATGACCTCTTTATGTTTAGGACAGTTTATTTCTGTATAATTTGGCATGGTTCCAGGAGATAAACACAAACTTAATATCCTCCGCTGAGTATAAGACACATGAATACTAATTGTGAATTACATTGAAGGCAGAAATTTAGGACATCTTCACTAGAAATCTCAGTTGCACAGTTGTTCCTGTGGGAAAAGGCCCAAATGAGATCAAGGATAGAAAATGAGGTAAATATTTACCATATATTAAGGCAGGGGTGAGGGGACCTGTGGGAGCCAGGACGCTCTAGCCGATGTCTTCCATTAATGGCATGTTTTGGTTGGCTAAGACACAAAGGAAACAGCACAGTTGCCAAGGGGATGAATATGCACTCTCTTAGCTTCTGGCCACGAAGAGAAATGTTGAGCTGTCAGCTGCCAGGGAGGAAGAGCCGAGGACAATGCCAGAAAGTGCCAGGGTAACAGTAGGAAAGGACCACACATAGAGTCCCTTTGTGACCTGATGACTCTGAAGTCTTGAACTTCTCAGCAACCATGAAATTTAATTTTGAAGGGATGAGTGATACACTTACCACCAACCATGGTCGTGATGCCTTGCCTTGGAGCTGCTTCTCAGATTGCTCGCAGGGAAGGGAATGGAACAGGAACACTTATTGAATAGCCCCATTTTATCTCCAGAGCATCAGATGCCTTTACATACATTGTCTCACTTAAAACAAATGTTAAATTGCTCCACTATACCTAACAAGATGTTTTCATTGGCAGGAAGGACTAGTTGAATATTTCTGTGACAGGTTTTACTTGATGGAAGTAATGAATTTTACCTAGGCATGACTATATTTTTCTAGTTGCAAATCACAATGAATATTGCTCTTAAACAAATGACCTCATTCATTAATGCATAGGTTCCTTTCTTTTCCCACCTACCAGTCCTGATTCTGTCTTCTTTCCCCCTGCTGATATCTGTTTTCCCCTTTCTCTCTTTATCTATGGTTAACATCATGTATTGGTAGCCTACTTGTGTTCTCAAGCCCACAGACCTCGTTTGTTGTTAAGTGCTCTCTTCCAGTCAGGGCCCCATGCGGGGCTCTCTGGGGTTTTTATTTAATAGGCTTCAATTAAGAGACATATTCTGCAATTTTTTTTTTTTTTTTGCCTATTTTTCCTTTTAGTTCTCAAAGTAGAAATATCATCACAGCAAAAGAGGAATCTCTGTCTCATCCTCTCTCCTGTTTTATCACAATATTCTTGTTAAAACTGAGTCTGGGCTAATGGATATTCATCTGGGGGGTTAAGTAAACAATTTAAGGGAAGCATTTTGTGTTGGCTATTGTAATTGCTTTCATTCTATTAAAGAAATAGAATAAATATAATGTACCACTCAGCTCATACAGGTGATGGAGGGCCTGGTCCATAGGCCTATAGAAGTCATATCTCAAGAAGGGCTTATGGGTCTTAGGACTCTGCAGGTGCTGCCTGCCAATGGCTGACTGCATAGGCCTCATATACAAATATTCCCAGTGCAAAATCATCACCTTAAGGTTGTGATTTGAAAACTCTGGCCAGTTCAGCATGAGGAGACTATTTAAAATATTAATCTCTGTTGTTGTTTTTTTTGGTCAAGAACAATCTGCCTTCACTTTTTGCTGGTTTACATTTAGATCTTTGTGCATTCAAACTCCAAAAGTGAGACCTCTGTTCTTGAAGAGCAAGCAATTTAAATATAAAATGTTATAAAGGTACAACACAATGTAAAGTAGGGCAGGGGGTATTAATCATGCTTTTTTATTTTCTGTAATTTTAATGCTCTGATCTCTTGGAGCCTGCTGATGCTGAAAAGGCTGCTCTTCCCTGAGTGGCCACTTCCTAGAGATAGGATACAGCCTCACTCCCAGAGAACATGCCTTTTGTATGCAAACTCACCAATCCAGAGACCACATAACCCTCCACCTCTGCTATTGGGTGGGTGTTCATACTAAGGGCCAATATTCCTCTGCCCTGATCACTCCAGGGCCAGGTACTAGACAACTAGAGACAGCCCCTGTATCGCAGAGCCTGATGAAATTGGTCAAACTAATCAACCCTAAGCCTGCTTACCTTGCCTTGTCTTGCCTTTCTGGCAGAAACCACAATAAAGGCTCTTGGCGACATTTTCCCCTCATTTCACTGACCCTGGTGCTTCCCCAGGTGGCCCTCTCTGACATGGTCTGCCTCCTCCTCTTGGGGACTGTTGAATAACAAGCCGTCTTTTCAATAGCAATCATCTCCTGATTTGCTTGGCCTTACTTGAATAGTGGCTTCCCTGGTGGCTCAGAGGTTAAAGCGTCTGCCTGCAATGTGGGAGATCTGGGTTCGATCCCTGGGTCAGGAAGATCCCCTGGAGAAGGAAATGGCAACCCACTCCAGTATTCTTGCCTGGAGAATCCCATGGATGGAGGAGCTTGGTGGGCTACAGTTCACGGGTCGCAAAGAGTCAGACACGACTGAGTGACTTCACTTTTGACTTTCTTTACTTGAATAGTACTGAAACCTGCATTTTAAAACAAGGGGCTGCTCTGTCCTATAAGCTTGGAAACAGTGACCCCAAAGATCTCTAGGGTTTGAAAGGACCCTGAGTGTCAGGTGACTCTGATATTACCATGGAAATGTAGGAGTCAGGGAAAGCGAGAATCCAGAAAGTAGAAACTGCCCACAGGAAAGAAAAGGTGTGGGTTCAGGGTGGTGAAAGGGTGGGACAAGGGGAGAGGTGGCAAAGAAGATGGAAAGATTGGTAGCATTAGATTGCTGAGGGCCTTGTTAGCCCTGCTAAGAGGCTAGATTTCATCCTATCTGTTTGAGATGGTAGCAGATGTTTGAATCATGGTAGCAGCATGAATACGTATATGTGACAGAAAGATGACTCTGGCAGCTGCATGAAGGGTGATTGTAAGCAGAGAACAGATTGGAGCAGGGAAGGCTAGTTCAAGGCTGTCTCAGAAGTTTAATGATAAATGTGAAAACTAGACTCAACAAAAGGTGAAGATCAGGCCCCTGGGAAGAGAATCAGAGGAGGGTGCATGTTCAGTCACTCAATCATGTCCAACTCTTTGCAACCCCTTGGACTGTAGCCCACCAGGCTCCTCTGTCCTTGGAATTTCCCAGGCAAGAATATTAGAGTGGGTTGCCATTTTCTTCTCCAGGGGATCTTCCTGACCCAAGGACTGAACCCAAATCTCCTACATTGACGGCGAATCCTTTACCACTGAGCCACCTGGGAAGCCAAGAGAATCAGAAATAGCATTTAAATCTCTCTCTTTCATTACCTGTTGCGACAGTAAACTTTCTGGTTTCAAAAAAGCCTTCCCCAAAAAAAGTGGGTGAGTAAAAGTACTTCTAAGGCACACATTACTTGAGTGCCTTCTAGTTTTTATTTGTTTCCAGTTGAATTTGGAAAGTTAAAGTGAATTAGAAAGGTTGATGTGTTAAAATCCAGGAGAAAGAAGTGTTTTACATCCAGATTATTTTCATGCTTATGTAAAACACTATATTCTTCCTTTTTTCACTTCTATTTCTCATTCTCCTTTTTTCTCCTCCCTCCTCCCCCTGAAAGAATTGTTACATTCCCTTAATACCTTAGCTGCATATTTTTGATGTGTTCAATAATGACTTCTTGAAAGCCAAAAGCATTTAATAGCCAACAGGAAAGAGCTCTGAGTATCTGCATGACAGATATTTAGAACTCTGTACTTTTATAAGTGTAGCGTCAATACCATGACTAGAAAAAGAAAGTTCAATGAATAATGATCATGGTTTGCCAAGAAGAGGGGAGCGTAAACAACAAAATAATTTAATTTGTCTCACTATGAACTTATCTTATTCAAAGGTTTCTTGGCTGAAGAAGGGCTTATTGGGTTCTCTGTTACAGTGCAGATAAAATGACATCCTAGATTATTCACACCAGTGCTGAAAATTGATTTTATTTCTCCAGCTTGCTGAATTCCAAACTAATGAGACTTGACTGTTATACAACTGTAACTGTTGTCATGTAGCTTTACAATTACCAGAACTAGACCCTTTTATGAAAAACCAGATGTTAGACTGCTCTTTAATATCAATATTTGACACTTTTTCTTTCTCTGATCACTCTTCTTTAAACTTCCCCAAATTACATTCTCTTTCTTCATCAATGGTATACCAAATAAATAGCAAGAATTTTTCCCTATAAGAAAAAAATTTTTAAAGGAAGGCATTAAATATTGACGTTAAAAATGTGACAGCACAAATATTTTCTTCTGAAAGAGTCATAAGGATTAGTCAGTTTCTGTTTCAGATTCAATTAAAGGAATTTATCACAAGCTCCTTATGCCATTTTATGGTGTCTCTGAATGTCCCATGTAAGTGTAAAAATTCATAATTCATGGAATGGTGACCGGCAGTTTGTGGACATTTGGAATGACCAACCTGGACAGCATATTCAAAAGCAGAGACATTACTTTGCCAACAAAGGTCCATCTAGTCAAGGCTATGGTTTTTCCAGTGGTCATGTTGGATGTGAGAGCTGGACTGAAGAATTGATGCTTTTGAACTGTGGTGTTGGAGAAGACTCTTGAAAGTCCCTTGGACTGCAAGGAGATCCAACCAGTCCATCCTAAAGGAGACCAGTCCTGGGTGTTCATTGGAAGGACTGATGCTAAAGCTGAAACTCCAATTCTTTGGCCACTTCACATGAAGAGTTGACTCATTGGAAAAGACCCTGATGCTGGGAGGGATTGGGGGCAGGAGAAGAAGGGGACGACAGAGGATGAAATGGCTGGATGGCATCACCGACTTGATGCACATGAGTTTGGGCGAACTCCTGGAGTTGGTGATGGACAGGGAGGCCTGGCATGCTGCAGTTCATAGGGTTGCAAAGAGTCTGACACAACTGAGTGACTGAACTGAACTGAAGCAAGAATTGGTGTTGGAGAAGACTCTTGAGAGTCCCTTGGACTGCAAGGAGGTCCAACCAGTCCATCCTAAAGGAAATCAGTCCTGAATATTCATTGGAAGGACTGATGTTGAAACTGAAACTCCAATACTTTGGCCACCTGATGTGAAGAACTGACACATTGGAGAAGACCCTGATGCTGGGAAAGATTGAAGGTGGGAGGAGAAGGGGATGACAGAGGATGAGATGGTTGGATGGCATCACCGTCCATGAGTTTGAATAAACTCCGGGAGTTGGCGAGGGACAGGGAGGCCTGGCATGCTGCAGTCCATGGGGTTGCAAAGAGTTGGACATGACTGACTGACTGAAATGAACTGAACTGAACTGAACTAAGCAAGAATTTCCTTGAGGCAGGTTGATCTTTTGTTAATTGCAAAATCAACTCTCTAGCTCATTTGCCAATTTCTCTTCTGTCTTTCCAACTTGTTTTTTTTTTTTTTTATTATTATTTGTATTTTTGGCTATACCATGTGGCATACAAGATCTTACTTCCCCCACCAGGTATTATCTATGCCCCCTGGATTGGAAGCTCAGAATCTTAACCACTCCGGAAGGGATGTCCCCTAGCTTGATCTTGAAAGCCATTGTGCATTTTCTCTTTGCAGAGCAAAGCTGTGTGAATACTTTACCTTTGTCATGTTGTGTGGTTTGCTTTCAACAGATCTGAGTTTTGACTAAACAAAGAATTCTTTACAGTGCCATAAAATCCTTAAAGGCCAGGCTGTGTTTTGATATTCTTTTGGGCACACATACCCTGTCTGGGACACAGTCCACATTATGTGTAGGGAAGACGGGCATTGCTGTTGGTAATCTGGTTAGATTAGGGGACACTGCAGGAAGCCTATGTTTCCCTGTGACTTGGGCTGTTAGCCTATTAAGTCTTATGAGGCTGCTTCAAGGTAATTATATATTCGACAAAAAGAACTTTAAAGCTTAGTCTCTCAGGCTATCCAGATATTCATTTACATGCAGGAAATTAGCTTTTATAATTGTGTATATAATACAAACCAAATACAGGCTGTGGATTAAGGGGACAGTGCTTTGTGCAATGCCTGACACACAATCAGTCCTAAAGAAAAATTTGTTGAATGGAAATAGACTTGAAGCAGAGTATATATGAGAATGGGATAGGATCTTTCTTTTGAGTCAGACAATGCCATCTCCACTGGTTGAAGTTGCCATGAATCTGTATCTGTTGAACAAGATTAGCTCTTTGGAAGAAACTCACTTATAGTATGGTGGAGATTCAATTTACTGATGAAAGAGCTGTCATTATCTAGATGCTATTAGGAAGCAACCTACCTTAAATGTTCCCAATGAAAAATCATTTGTAAATATAGGTAATAAATATAGGTAAATATAGGTTAGCATTTTCTGAAAGCAAGTTGCAAAAAGAAAGGGACATCAAAATTACAAATATAAATAAAAGATAGATGGTTAACATAGAAACTGAGTCCAGGGTCACAAAACTGAAGAGAGCTTTCAAGATAACCTACTGAAATGTAGCAGGATCCTATATATCCTCCCCTCGCCGTCCCCCACTTCCTCTGTCTGTTTTATGTCTGTGGAAAAACTTTAACCAAAGAATAAGTTTAATTAGACAAGTGAGGAAATGCAGATGCAAAGGAAAACAGTCCAACAAGACTAATAATAGTTTAGTCATTAAGCATAGTCAAAGATCTTTAGTTCCTCTTCAAGGGTTATACATAATATTCTGAGCCATATCCTTTGAGCTGTCTTGCAGGGACTGAAACCCCCACCAGGTGGAAGAAATTAACTACATCATAACCAGACTAACCAAGACATAAGCTGCCACAGTTCTGAGAATTGACCTCAAAGAAATGGGAACAAACACCCTGGAACTGAAGATTAACTATACCTGAAACAATCAAGATGACGTTAGACCAACATCGAATGACCAACTTCAAGACACCCCCCAAAAATGTCCTTTTCATCATAGGGGACTGGAATGCAAAAGTAGGAAGTCAAGAGATACCTGGAATAACAGGCAAATTTGGCCATGAAGTACAAAATGAAGCAGGGCAAAGGCTAGCAGAGCTTTAAGCCAAGAGAATGCACTGCTCATAGCAAACAAACTCTTTCAAAAACACAAGAGAAGACTCTACACATGGACATCACCAGATGGTCAACGCCAAAATCAGATTGATTGTATTTTTTGCAGCCAAAGATAGAGGAGCTCTATACAGTCAGCAAAAACAAGAGCGGGAGCTAACTGTGGCTCAGATCATGAACTCCTTATTGCCAAATTCAGACTTATATTGAAGAAAGTAGGGAAAACCACTAGACCATTCAGGTATGACCTAAATAAAATCCCTTACGAGAGAAACAATTTAATTATTATATTCATATATGATTTTAAAGTTTTCCAAGTAATATTGGATAGCTTATTCTAGTTAACCATGACAAAGAAGTTTCAGATATAGACACAAAACTTTCAGTATTTCTTCAGACTTGACTCAGAGAGCCTTCTTTCCTGTTCAATAAGCATCCTCCTAAGTGAGAATGATTCAAGAACTATTGTCCATCTGGCTCGCCAAGCAGCATTTGAAACCATGCAAAACCAGTGGAATTTAATACATGCTTCTTTTCTGGTAACAACCAGACTTGTAGAAATTAGGGCAGCATGCTCTAATGATGCTCCCTGAATCAGTTGACCATTGATGATCAAAATACTATAACTGTCAGGGATTTATCTCTAACAATGGTCTTTCAGTCTCCAAGGCAGTTATCATACTGAAAATCGCCTAGACAGGTGAGAAATGGCTGACCACACCTATAAGCAAGGCCAAATTTACCCTTGGGTACTTTAAATAATTGGCTTACTCACTGCCCAAAATGGATTCTCTGATTGGCCATGGAATTTCAAGGTTAAAGATTTTAGGGGAATCAGGGAATGAGTCAGAATATGCAACTCATTGCCCACAGGAAATGATCAGATGATGTAATTATAACATACTTGATGATGTTACATGGTAGTGACTGCAGCCAATGGTGAGTACTAAGGACTAACTCCTCTATTTCTTGGGTACAGAAGCTTGACCAGGGGCAGAATATAAAGACACAATGTAATGGCTGATCAATGTAACTTCGGTAACTATGATTTGAAGGAGCATATAATTTAGTGGGAGGAAAGAAGAAATTTTAGTGCATGGCGTACTTTTGCTTAAAAGAGGGTCAATTCCCGTAGCCAGGGGATTGAAGAGAAGATGCCTGAGAAGACTTCTGATGGGTGAGATCTGATCTTAGTCCTGAAAGATGCATGAGAGTTGGCCGAGTGATGAATGAGGGGAGGGTGTTCTAAGCTAAGGAAACAATGTGAGCAAAGTTTAGAAGCAGAAAACAGAAAGGTAGTTATAGGGAACTACAATTTGGTGTTAATAAAATAGGAAGAGCAAAGCAAGAAGTGCTTGGAGATGAGGCTAGGGAGGCAACTATGGATCATGTTGAAGAACCTATAGTAATAGACCTGGCTAAGGGCAGCCTGAATAGGGATGTTGGAAGTAGAAAAAGAAGAAGAGATAATTTTTGCCCGTGGAGACCATGATCTCCTATTCACCATGGTTGTCAACTATTCAGCTAGAAGAGGGGAATCAGAATGTGTCGCCTTCAAACATGTCACGTTGATATAAAGGTTATTTTGAGCTGAAGACAACTGAGAAACAGCAGATTTCCAAAAACTCTCCTCTCATTTACCTGAAAGCAGGACATAAACTTCCACTTGTAGAGGTGTCTCACTCTCTCATACCAGGAAGAGGAGGACCACCCTTAGGTTCTTAGTCATGGAAGACACCTCTAGACTTCTATCAGGCCAGAGAAGAAGCCAAAGGAAACTTAATAATGAGCCTTAGTGAAATAACCCTCGTCTTCCATCAGTTCCCCCCGTATTCTTACCTTCCAATAGTTTCTGCCCCCCAAAGCAAACCCCTTTTCTCTATCTTGTCACTTCCCTACAAATGCATTTTTCTTTGTTAAGATGTTATGCTGCTAAGTCACTTCAGTCGTGTCCGACTCTGTGTGACCCCACAGACAGCAGCCCACCAGGCTCCTCTGTCCCTGGGATTCTCCAGGCAAGAACACTGGAGTGGGTTGCCATTTCCTTCTCCAATGCATTAAAGTGAAGAGTGAAAGTGAAGTCACTCAGTCGTGTCCGACTCTTAGCGACCCCATGGACTGCTGCCTATCAGGCTCCTCCATCCATGGGATTTTCCAGGCAAGAGTACTGGAGTGGGTCGCCATTGCCTTCTCAGTTAAGATGTTATATAAGCCCCAAATTCTAAACACCCCTTTGAGTTACTTGTCAGTTTTTCCTGAGTGTATGTGTCCTGCACATATTAATAAACTATCTTTCTCCTATTAATCTGTCTTTTGTCAATTTAATTTCCAGCAGGGCCCCAGCCAGAGAGCCTAGTAAAGTAGAGGAAGGGTTTTTTCCCTCCCCTGCAGAGATAATGTCTTTTGAATAACTCTTATTTTGCTTTAGTCAAACTTTGTACTTAACCAACTTCTGAAAGAGTTTGAAGTAAAAGCAGTTCATTTTAAAGTCTATACTGCCAACACTCAGAAGTTGTTTTGTAGAATTTACTCAGCATTGAAATGTTCTTTTGATGAATTTGTGGGGGAGAACTTGAGCCTATTATACAGAGTGAAGTAAGCCAGAAAGAAAAACACCAATACAGTATACTAACACATATATATGGAATTTAGAAAGATGGTAATGATAACCCTCTATGCGAGACAGCAAAAGAGACACAGATGTATAGAACGGACTTTTAGACTCTGTGGGAGAGGGAGAGGGTGGGATGATTTGGGAGAATGGCATTGAAACATGTATACTATCAGGTAAGAAATGAATCGCCAGTCTATATTCGATACAGGATACAGGATGCTTGGGGCTGGTGCACAGGGATGATCCAGAGAGAGGATATGGGGTGGGAGGTGGGAGGGGGGTTCAGGATTGGGAACTCATGTACACCCGTGGCTGATTCATGTCAATGTATGGCAAAACCAATACAGTATTGTAAAGCAAAATAAAGTAAAAAAAAAAAAATAAATAAATAAAGTCTATACTGAACGTCAATGCATCTTTTTACCTGACCTAAGGCTATACCTAAGGAAATTTCTGGGAAGGACCACTGAGTAGCCCTGCTGAGACTCTGTGCTGCAGAATTCCAGGAGGAGCTATGCTGTTGGCTACAGGATGAATGACCCCTCCTGGAGTTCTGGAGTGCAATTACCCGTTTGGGACTGAATTCATTTTAACACAAGGAGAAGCAAATTAAGCAGAGTTTTTAGCCCTTTGACTTCTTCAAAATTCACCTCTTTAAAACATCAGCCGGCTGACAGAGACATGGAACTCTTTCATATACTCTGTCTAGTGAGCTTGGTTTCCTCAATGAAATGATAGTATTGTCTAAGATAATCTCCAGGACTTTTGTTTAGAAAAGTCTGTATTTTGGGGTATTTTCTTAAATTATTGTTCACAGTTATAGGAATTATAGTTCAGATAAAAGCAAAACACAGCACCTCTCTCCACTGCCCTACCCCCCATAAGGTTAAGAATTTATAGGGAGTTTTGCTAAAAATACAAATATCTTTTTAAAAAATTTAGATATAACTAATATATAACATTGGAGAAGGAAATGGCAACCCACTCCACTGTTCTTGCCTGGAGAATCTCAGGGATGGCAGAGCCTGGTGGGCTGCCGTCTATGGGGTCGCACAGAGTTGGACACGACTGAAGCAACTTAGCAGCAGCAATATATAACATTATGTTGGTTTCGGTATATAATAATTTAGTAATAATTTAATATATGTATGTGTTGTGAAATGATCACCACAATAAATCTAGCTAACATCTATGACCACACATAGGCACGCATTTTTTTGCATGATCAGAACTTTGAAGATTTACCATCTTAGCAACTTTCAGACATACAATACAGTGTTAATAACTAAAGTCACATGCTGTACATTATATCCCCAGGACTTATTTATTTATAACTGGAAGCAAAAGAGTATCTTAAGATAGTTAAGACTGCTTTGAGAATGTAGTGTAGGCTAGGCAGCTGATACTGGGTCACGATACCTGGGTGTAAGAGGCTACTCACCTGAGGTCTACTTCTGTATTTCCGGTTCCTATCAGGTGTTCTCCTGGTTTTCAGTTATGTCATTGTGGGAGTATCGATCATTATGTTATCTGAAGAAGAAAATTGCATCATGAGTTTCTGGTTCAAGGTGTGTACTTTGAATGGAGACTAGAACCTGTGTACAATTCTTTTCATTCAGTCAGTTCAGTTCAGTTGCTCTGTCATGTCCAACTCTTTGTGACCCCATGGACTGCAGCACACCAGTCTTCCCTGTCCATCACCAACTCCTGGAGCTTACTCAGACTCATGTCCTTCGAGTCAGTGATGCCATCCAACCATCTCATCCTCTGTCGTCCCCTTCTCCTCCTGCCTTCAATCTTTCCCATCATCAGGGTCTTTTCCAATGAGTCAGCTCTTCACATCAGGTGGCCAAAGTATTTAAGTTTCAGCTTCAGCAACGGTCCTTCCAGTGAATATTCAGGACTGATCTCCTTTAGGATTGACTAGTTGCATCTCCTTGCTTATCTAATTGCTATCCTCTGGGCAAGTATGGCAGTCCCGTCTCTCTCAGAACTTTCATCTGAAGAACAGCATCAGAGGCTGATTGTCTTGTGGGTCCCTTTGTTTTCTTGTTGTGCCATTCTTTTGACTGGTGGCTCAGAGTGATAAAGAAGCCCCCTGCAATGCATTAGACACAGGTTCGATCCCTAGATCAGGAAGATTCCCTGGAGAAGGAAATGGCAACCCACTCCAGGATTGTTCCTGGGAAATCTCATGGACAGAGGAGCCTGATGGGCTACTGTCCATGGGGTCACAAAGGAGTCAGATATGACTTAGCAACTAAACAACATGCTATTGAATGGCTTTCCAAACAAGGAGAAATTCTCTTTTCTTCCTATTCAAGTTTACATTTTCCTCATAGTCCTGTTCAAAGTGAAAAATGTTCCGTTTGCCCAGTTTTACCTTATACACTTGACAGGATGAAAAGCACTGGGCTATGTGACTTTGTGCTCAGATGTCCCCCCACCTGCTTGTCAGTTGGAAGACTGTTCATCTTCACTCCCACTCCTTCCCAGAATGATGGTGGGCTAGGTGACATTTTCAAATTAGCTCCCTTTGATTTATGAATGGGCTTTATTCTTTCACCTGGAATAAATGCATTAATGCCATTTTCCTGTCAGAGTTCTGGCAAGCCCTTCTATTCACTGGGATTCAATTTTCCTAGATTGTATGTGGGTAGCACCAGGGGAAAGGAGAAGAATCTGTGTGGTCGTTAGGTGGAAATAATTATAAACTTTCTGTAGGTAACAGCAATATCTCTGATAATCAAGTTAGGAGTCACATTCAAGTTGAAGTGTGACGTCACTGAGATCATATGAAGATAAAGAAATAGCACTTCTCAGGGTGGCACTCCATCCATTATGAGAGGTAAGGGTCGTGATAACTTGCAAGGTCCTATTTAGGATCCGGTCCCACGTTACATCTCTGATCTTACCTCCTACTCCTCTTACCTCATTCCCTCCATTTCAACCACACCGGTCTCCTTGGTGTCTCTTGGACAAGCCTGGTACACTCTGCTGTTGGGCCTTTGTATTGGCTGAAATTCTCTTTGCTCACATGTATGCTGGGCTAATTTCATCATTTCCTTCAAATGTTTGCTCAAATGTCACCTTCTCACCAATACTCTCCCTGACCTTCCTATATAAATGGGAAGCTTGTCTCCTACCTCTCACCCCTGAATATTACTTACCCTTCTCAACATCTTTCTTTTCCCATGGCACTCAGTTGCTTATTATATGAAGAAATATAATGTGGATGATGTTTAACTGTGATGACATTTGTTCTCTATTTCCTGAATAACTGTTTTATTTTACAGTTTTACTTTAGTCTTAAGCTAGATGCTATGGCCACCACTCAGAGTAATCTGTACTGTCCATTCCAGGTCACTAGATATGTGTTAATGATGCCCTAGGCCAGATACCTGGGAAAGCTAAGATCTTACTTATACTTTAAAAGGACCAGAAGAAAATACACTTTAAAAAAGGCACATGGAAAAATTACCTAACAAATAATTAATTTGGACATCATAATTTTTGCAAATATTCTTTCCCAGGAAGTACTAGAAGAGATTAAATAGTCTTCTTCACTCTCTAACCTTAGGTGGCTCTGGATGATATCTTTCACTTTGTCCTGTTTTGTTTTCTTTATGGGCTTACCTTTCACTAGATTGCAATCTCCTGTGGTTTATTTTGTCTCTTCACTATAATGATAAGTGCCGTGTGAGGATGCATTGGTTGTCTAGGGCTGCTAAAACAAATGATTACAGACTTGTTGGCTTAAAACAACAGAAATATATTCTCTTATGGTTCTGGCAGCCAGAAATCTAGACTCAAGGTGTTGTCAGTGCTGGGTTCCCTCTGAAATCTCTCAGGGAGAATCCTTCCTTGCCTCCCCTAGCTTCTGGTGACTGCTGACAATCCTGGCATTGCATACCTACATAACTCAAACCCCTGCCTCCGTCTTCTCATGACCTGCTCCTCTGTGCTTCTCCTCTGTGTCTGTCTCTGCTTCCCCTTCTCTTCGAAAGCCTTACTATAGGATTTTTGACCCATCCTAACTCAGAATGATCTTATCTCAAAAGCCTTCACTGAATTATGTTGCAAAGACTCCTTTACCAAATAAGATTGAATGTATAGGTTCCAGGTGGACTTACGTTTTGGAGGGCCAATATTCACCCCACTACAGGGGCCTGAATATGTGATTTAGTGTTATGTAGCTAGCATGGAGGGAGATTCCTTGGAGATGTTGTAGGTGCTCAATCAATATTTGTGGAATGATACCAAGGAAAAGGCAATGGCACCCCACTCCAGTACTCTTGCCTGGAAAATCCTATGGACAGAGGAGCCTGGAAGGCTGCAGTCCATGGGGTTGCTGAGGGTCGGACACGAATGAGTGGCTTCACTTTCACTTTTCACTTCCATGCATTGGAGAAGGAAATGGCAATCCACTCCAGTGTTCTTGCCTAGAGAATCCCAGGGATAGCGGAGCCTGGTGGGCTGCCATCTATGGGGTTGCACAGAGTCGGACACAACTGAAATGACTTAGCTTAGTTTATCAAGGAAAAAACTTCTCAGGTGGCACTAGTGGTAAAGAACCCACCTGCCAATTCAGGAAACATAATGAGAGATGTGTTCGATCCGGGTAGGGAAGATCCCCTGGAGGAGAGCATGGCAACCCACTTCAGTATTCTGGCCTGGAGAAGCTAATGGACAGAGGAGCCTGGTGGGTTACAGTCCCTAATGTCACAAAGAGTTGAACACGACTGAAGCAACTTAGCACACACATACACACATAAAGGGAAAGAGGACGTAGAATACAATGGATACCTGACTGCCTCGCAAATACCAAATACAATGACAGTGAAACTGTTAGAATCCCATAGCATGAGCCAGAAGATCCTTCAGTTCAGTTCAGTTCAGTTCAGTTCACTCACTCAGTCATGTCCGAGTCTTTGCGACCCCATGAATCACAGCACACCAGGCCTCACTGTCCATCACCAACTCTCGGAGTTCACTCAAACTCATGTCCATTGAGTCGGTGATGCCATCCAGCCATCTCATCCTCTGTCATCCCCTTCTCCTCCTGCCCCCAATCCCTTCCAGCATCAGGATCTTTTCCAATGAGTCAATTCTTTGCAAGAGGTGGCGAAAGTATTGGAGTTTCAGCCTCAGCATCAGTCCTTCCAATGAACACCCAGCACTGGTCTCCCTTAGGATGGACTGGTAGGATCTCCTTGCAGTCCAAGGGACTCTCAAGAGTCTTCTCCAGCACCACAGTTCAAAAGCATCAATTCTTCAGCACTCAGCTTTCTTCACAGTCCAACTCTCACATCCATACATGATCACTGGAAAAACCATAGCCTTGACTAGATGGACCTTTGTTGGCAAAGTAATATCTCTGCTTTTTAATATGCTATCTAGGTTGGTCACAACTTTCCTTCCAAGGAGTAAGCATCTTTTAATTTCATGGCTGCAATCACCATCTGCAGTGATTTTGGAGCCCCCCAAAATAAAGTCTGCCGCTGTTTCCACTGTTTCCCATCTATTTGCCATGAAGTGATGGGACCAAATGCCATGATCTTAGTTTTCTGAATGTTGAGGTTTAAGCCATCTTTTCACTCTCCTCTTTCACTTTCATCAAGAGGCTTTTTAGCTTCTCTTCACTTTCTGCCATAAGGGAGGTGTCATCTGCATATCTGAGGTTATTGATATTTCTCCCAGCAATCTTGATTCCAGCTTGGGCTTCTTCCAGCCCAGTGTTTCTCATGATGTACTCTGCATAAAAGTTAAATAAGCGGGGTGACAATATACAGCCTTGACATACTGCTTTTTCTATTTGAAACCAGTCTGTTGTTCCATGTCCAGTTCTAACTGTTGCTTCCTGACCTGCATATAGGTTTCTCAAGAGGCAGGTCAGGTGGTCTGGTATTCCCATCTCTTTCAGATTTTTCCACAGTTTATTGTGAACCACACAGTCATAGGCTTTGGCACAGTCAATAAAGCAGAAATAGATGTTTCTCTGGAACTCTTTGGCTTCTTCCATGATCCAGTGGATGTTGGCAATTTGATTTCTGGTTCCTCTGCCTTTTCTAAAACCAGCTTGAACATCTGGAAGTTCATGGTTCATGTATTGCTGAAGCCTGGCTTGGAGAAACTTGAGCATTACTTTACTAGCGTGTGAGATGAGTGCAATTGTGCAGTAGTTTGAGCATTCTTTGGCATTGCCTATCTTTGGGATTGGAATGAAAACTGACCTTTTCCAGTCCTGTGGCCACTGCTGAGTTTTCCAAATTTGCTGGCATATTGAGTGCAGCACTTTCACAGCATCATGTTTTAGGATGTGAAATAGCTCAACTGGTATTCCATCATCTCCACTGGCTTTGTTCGTTGTGATGCTTTCTAAGGCCCACTTGACTTCACATTCCAGGATGTCTGGCTCTAGGTGAGTGATCACACCATCGTGATTATCTGGGTCGTGAAGATCTTTTTTGTACAGTTCTTTGTATTCTTTCCAACTCTTAATATCTTCTGCTTCTGTTAGGTCCATATCATTTCTGTCCTTTATCGAGCCCATCTTTGTATGAATGTTCCCTTGGTATCTCTAATTGTCTTGAGGAGATCTCTAGTCTTTCCCATACTGTTATTTTCCTCTATTTCTTTGCATTGATCGCTGAGGAAGGCATTCTTATCTCTTCTTGCTATTCTTTGGAACTCTGCATTCAAATGGGTATATCTTTCCTTTTATCCTTTGTTTTTCACTTCTGTTCCTTCACAGCTATTTGTAAGGCCTCCTCAGATAGCCATTTTGCTTTTTTGCATTTCTTTTCCATGGGGATGGTCTTGATCCCTGTCTCCTGTACAATGTCACGAACCTCCGTCCATAGTTCATCAGGCACTCTATCAGATCTAGGCCCTTAAATCTATTTCTCACTTCCACTGTTTAATCATAAGGAATTTTATTTAGTCATACCTGAATAGTCTAGTGGTTTTCCCTGCTTTCTTCAATTTGAGTCTGAATTTGGCAATAACGAGTTCATTATCTGAGCCACAGTCAGCTACTGCTCTTATTTTTGCTGACTGTATAGAGCTTCTCCATCTTTGGGTGCAAAAATATAATTAATCTTATTTCAGTGTTGACCATCTGGTGATGTCCATGTGTAGAGTCTTCTCTTGTGTTGTTGGAAGAGGGTGTTTGCTATGACCAGTGCGTTCTCTTGGCAAAACTCTATTAGTCTTTGCTCTGCTTCATTCTGCATTCCAAGGCCAAATTTGCCTGTTACTCCAGGTGTTTCTTGACTTCCTGCTTTTGCATTCCAGTCCCCTGTAATGAAAAGGACATCTTTTTTGGGTGTTAGTTCTACAAGATCTTGTAGGTCTTCATAAAACCGTTCAACTTCAGCTTATTCAGTGTTACTGCTTGGGGCATAGGCTTGGATCACCGTGATACTGAATGGTTTTCCTTGGAAATGAACAGAACTCATTCTGTCGTTTCTGAGATTGCGTCCAAGTAGTGTATTTTGGACTCATTTGTTGACCATGTTGGCTACTCCATTTCTTCTAAGGGATTCCTGCCCGCAGTAGTAGATATAATGGTCATCTGAGTTAAATTCACCCATTCCAGTCCATTTTAGTTCACTGATTCCTAGAATGTCGACGTTCACTCTTGCCATCTCATGTTTGACCACTTCCAATTTGCCTTGATTCATGGACCTAACACTCCAGGTTCCTATGCAATTTTGGTCTTTTTAGCACTGGACCTTGCTTCTATCACCAGTCACATCCACAGCTGGGTATTGTTTTTGCTTTGGCTCCATCCCTTCATTCTTTCTGGAATTATTTCTCCAGAATATACTTCAGATGGTTTCAAAGGGCAAAGTACTTTAGAGCCAAGCCAAATCAGTCTTTGAGATTTAAGCATCTAAACTCATCTCCCTCTTTCCCTTATGTTTTGGTTCTCAAGGAGGAGAACTACCAAGAAAATCAAAAGATGGGCAAGTACCAATTATAGAATGTTACTAGGAGAGTTAATAATTGTATGCAAAGAGAGAGGAAGAAAAGGCTGCCTGCAGAAAGCCCTGGGTTCCCTCTACAGTTGCCACCACCTATGCTCAGTTTTGCCTCAGGCACAGCTATGTCATCAGAACATG
Organism: Cephalophus harveyi; assembly: GCA_006410635.1. Taxonomy (NCBI): domain Eukaryota; kingdom Metazoa; phylum Chordata; class Mammalia; order Artiodactyla; family Bovidae; genus Cephalophus; species Cephalophus harveyi. The sequence continues at coordinate 370,476 of SJYT01042895.1, read as the reverse complement.
GGTTGTGGTTTCCATACCAGGTGACCTCTCTTTTAGTAAAAGACAAACATACGTAAAAGAACTTCAAAAACTATTAATCTGTGCATAGGCTTTACTGTGTGGCAGATCCAATTGCAGGAGAATTTAAAGAAAAGATTATAATGAGGGCAGAAGCTGTTGAAAATACAATTTTTTAGCGGGTCCTGAGAGGGTGGTTAAGATACAGCTACGTGAGCTTTCCCAAGGAAGAAGATGTTGAGGAAAGACACAAAGGCAGGGATGTACACGGCACAGTGAAGATTTTCACAGCATGGGTCTGAGAGGAAATAGGTTAATTTGGAGAAGATAGGGAGTTCGAGTGCATCAGGGGAAATCAGATTAGATTTGAGTTGAAGAGAAAGGATAGTGAATTCATTTTTCAAAATTGGCTTTCTTTCTAGTTGAAAATGATCAGAACTCACCTTTTGGTCTCATCTTATCTTGTCATCTCTTAATATATTCTCTCTGACAGTGGGCAGCTGTGTAAAAAAGAAATGTCTTCACTTGCCCTGACCAGATGGATCCTACTGTTTTGCTTTTTGTTATCTTAAAGCCATGGCCACTGAGTAATCTTCATCTGTTAGCTTTTCAGCATTTTGCCTTCTAAATAGCATCGTAGGTCACATTCTGCTTTTTATCTTACAATTTTTTCCAGTCCTCTTGTGATTTTTTTTCCTCTCTCAAATCTCCATTTTTTTTCCTAAATGTTGTCACATAGCAATTCTTGTTTCTTGTTACATCAGATTTAGTTCCTTAAAAGTATTTGACTGCAACCAGAATTCCAGTTCTGGAAAGTTGTAATGGATTTTCACTCGTTTGTTTTCCCTACTCACTAGCATTATATTTGAAATGAATGAAAGCTATTTTATTCTTAGATCTTGAGAGAGCATTGGCATTAGCTTAACGGTAATTCTTTTCATAAAGTGCTTTGGAAACTAAGTTTTTCAACTATTAATTATTTAAGCACTGGAGCTGAAGAACAATTCAAAGGAACTCTGAACTATTGCTAATCTTTGGGTTTGTTACCTCAACCTTTTTAAACATTCAAAAGAATCTGAAGAGCAAATTCTCTAAGAATTTTAAATGAGCAAAAGTACAAGAACCAATTAAGAAAATAATTGGTGATGACTGTATTGGAAATTTAGACTAAGATTTGTGTTGAAATGAAGTGCAAAATGGTAAGCCAAAGCAAAATACACACACACAAAAAAAGGTATAGCTCTTATATGATAAAATGGAAAACAAATGAGAATATCTCTTTAAGCAAAAAGATGGATTTTTTTTTGGCGGGGGCGGGGGG
>SJYT01042895.1:258818-363990 GCA_006410635.1 Cephalophus harveyi | reverse complement strand
TTGGAAATTTTTTTTTTTTTTTTTTTTTTTTTTTCAGAATTCTTTTTAAAAATTGGTTTATTTTTAATTGGAGGATAATTGCTTCACAAGATTGTTGGTTTCTTCTGTACATCAACATGAACCCCAATGTTCTTGCAGGATCTGATGCTGGTTCCCTGGAGGATGGTTTCTCTCTCATCTCCTATTATCACTTCTATCCTAGGACTCCAGGGGGTCATATATTCTGTTTTGGCATTCTTCTGATGTAATTTAATCATCAATACCAATATTAATTCCCTAAAACCATTATCTGGTGTGTGTAGAATTAATTCCTATGCTTTCTTTGTTATTTGTACTTCTGGACATATTACTACGTTGGTCATGACATGCCAAGATGGAAAAACCAAAAGTGATATAGTATGTCTTACAATTCTTTGTAAAGTTGGTGAATATCCATTACTAAGAAACTGGCACAAAGTCATCCTGGGACTATGCTTTCTGTTGACGTAACAATTCTAAGATAGGTCTCCAGGCAAGAGTACTGGAGTGGGTTGCCATTTCCTTCTCCAGGGGATCTTCCCGACCGAGGGATCGAACCCAGGTCTCCTGCATTCCAGGCAGACACTTTAACCTCTGAGCCACCAGGGAAGCTCAAGATAGGTCTGCTGCTGCTAAGTCACTTCAGTCGTGTCTGACCCTGTGTGACCCTATAGACAGTAGCCCACTAGGCTCCTCTGTCCCTGGGATTCTCCAGGCAAGAATACTGGAGTGGGTTAGGGGAACACAAAATGTTGGGCACTTAATGATTTTGTTCATAGTACTCCTAATGGTTTTGGTCATAGTATTAGTTCCTCTTGGGTCTTAACTCCAGAGTATAGGGAGGAGATCTTGTCGATCTCACATTTCTCTCCCTTTCTCTGGCCATTCTGACTTTATCTGTCCTTGAGACAGGCCAGCCATTTCCTTGTCCTTTGATTTCCTCTTTCTAGAATGTTTTATCCCTGGGGACACATGTGTCTGGTTTTTCTTTCAGCTTCCAAGTATCATATAATGTCACCTCAGAGACACTTTCTATAAGCATCTAATATAAAATACCATTTGCCTTTGTATGCCTTATCCCAATTATTCTATTTTATTTTTGCCATATATAAGAACATGAATTTATTGCTTACTTCCTGACCATCTATTTACAAAACCTGACTAGAATAGGATATTTTCTGTTTGTTCACTGCTGATTTCTAGCTCTTGTAATAATCCATGGCAGATTGAAGTTGCTCAATAAATATCTGTTGAACAACTGAGTTCTGTATAAATATAAGAGTCTCACCCAGATGTGGGCAGCTTTCTGATCAGGGGAAGTCTAGGACTGGGCAGACAATTGAATAGTTGTATTTTCCAAATACAATTAGTAAGTCAGTTAGTCGTTCCGTTGTGTCTCTTTGCAACCCCATGGACTGCGAACGCCAGGCTTCCCTGTCCATTACCAACTCCCAGAGCTTGCTCAAACTTATGTCCATCGAGTCAGTGACACCATCCAACCATCTCATCCTCGGTCACCCCTTCTCCTCCTGCATTCAGTCTTTCCAAGCTTCAGGGTCTTTTCCAATGAGTCAGTTCTTTGCATCAGGTGGCCAAAGTATTGGGGTTTCAACTTTAGCATCAGTTCTTCCAACAAATATTCAGGACTGATTTCCTTTAGGATGGACTGGTTGGATCCATCCAACCAGTCCAAGTAATAGTCTGTTGTTCCATGTCCAGTTCTAACTGTTGCTTCTTGACCTGCATACAGATTTCTCAGGAGGCAGGTCAGGTGGTCGGTGTTCCCATCTCTTGAACAATTTTCCACAGTTTGTTGTGTCTCATGCAGTTAAACACTTTGGCATAGTCAATAAAGCAGAAGTAGTTGTTTTTCTGGAACTCTCTTGTTTTTTGATGATCCAATCGATGTTGGCAATTTGATCTCTGGTTTCTCTGCCTTTCCTAAATCCAGCTTGAACATCTGGAATTTCATAGTTCACGTACTGTTGAGGCCTGGCTTGGAAGATTTTGAGCATTACTTTGCTAGTGTGTGAAATGAGTGCAATTGTCTGGTAGTTTGAACATTCTTTGGCATTGCCTTTCTTTGGGATTGGAATGGAAACTGAGCTTTTCCAGTCCTGTGGCCACTGCTGAGTTTCCCAAATTTGCTGGCATATTGAGTGAAGCACTTTCATAGCATCACCTTTTAGGATTTGAAATAGCTCAGCTAGAATTCCATCACCTTCACTAGCTTTGTTCGTTGTGAAGCTTCCTAAAGCCCATTTGACTTCGCATTCCAGGATGTCTACCTTTAGGTGAATGATTACACCATCGTGATTATCTGGGTCATGAAGATCTTTTTTGTACAGTTCTTTTGTCTATTCTTGCCATCTCTTCTTAATATCTTCTGCTTCTGTTAGGTCCATACCATTTCTGTCCTTCATTTTGCCCATCTTTGCATGAAATGTTCTCCAGGATGTCTACCTTTAGGTGAATGATTACACCATCGTGATTATCTGGGTCATGAAGATCTTTTTTGTACAGTTCTTTTGTCTATTCTTGCCATCTCTTCTTAATATCTTCTGCTTCTGTTAGGTCCATACCATTTCTGTCCTTCATTTTGCCCATCTTTGCATGAAATGTTCCTTTGGTATCTCTAATTGTCTTGAAAAGATCTCTAGTCTTTCCCATTCTATTGTTTTCCTCTATTTCTTTTCATTGATCACCGAGGAAGGCTTTTTTGTTTCTCCTTGCTATTCTTGGGAACTCTGCATTCAAATGGATATATCTTTCCTTTTCTCATTTGCCTTTCATTTCTATTCTTTTCTCAGCTATTTGTAGGCCTCCTCAGACAACCATTTTCCCTTTTTGCATTTGTTTTTCTTGGGAATGGTCTTGATCACTGCCTCCTGTATGTCATGAACCTCCATTCATAGTTCTTTAAGCACTCTGTCTATAAGATCTAATCTCCTGCATCAGGAGACCCCACAGAATCTGAGCCAGACCTGACTTTGAGTGTTTGAATATCTCCTGTGGAGCTCTCCTGTGCAGTCTCAAATGGGCCAGCAGTGGCCTGCCACAGCAGGGGCAGGGGCAGGTGCTCTGGGTGCAGCAGACCTGAGTGTGGCCAAAGCCCTCTTGGAGGATGCCATTAACCCTGCCATAGAGCCACCAAGCAAATGATCCACAAACTGCAGAACAATTATACCAAGTAAATTCTGGCATTGTTAAGAAAGTTCTAGGATGAACAACAGATTTCCCAATCTGGGAATCTGGCAAAGGGATTGAGAACCTCCAGGGAATTTGACTTTGGAGGCCAGTGGGATTTGATTACAGAAGTTACACAGGCCTGGGAAACAGACTCATGGAGGGCACAAACAAAACCTTGTGCTCACCAAGACCCAGGAGAAAGGAGCAGTGACCCCACAAGAGACTGACCCAGACTTGCCTGTGAGTGTCCAGGAGTCTCTGGCAGAGGTGTGGGTTGGCGGTGGCCTGCTGCAGGGTCGGGGGGCACTGAGTGCAGCAGTGCATGCAAGGGACCTTTTGAAGGAGATCACCATTATCTTCATTACCTCCACCATTGTTTGATCTCAGGTCAAGCAACAGGGAGAGAACACAGCCCCACCCATCAACACAAAATTGGATTAAAGATTTACTGAGCATAGCCCTGCCCATCAGAGCAAGACCCAGTTTCCTCACAGTCAGTCTATCCCATCAGGAAGCTTCCATAAGCCTCTTATCCTTATTGTCAGAGGGCAGACAGAATGAAAACCACAATCACAGAAAACTAACCAAACTGATCACATGGACCACAGTCTTGTCCAACTCAGTGAAACTATGAGCCATGCCACATAGGGCCACCCAAGATGAACGGGTCATGGTGGAGAGTTCTGACAAAATATGGTCCACTGGAGAAGGGAATGGCAAACCACTTCGGTATTCCTGCCTTGAGAACCCCATGAACAGTATGAAAAGGCAAAAAGATATGACACTGGAAGATGAACTCCCCAGGTCAGGAGGTGCCCAATATGCTACTGGAGAAGAGTGGAGAAATAACTCCAGAAAGAATGAAGAGATGGAGCCAAAGTGAAAACAACACCCAGTGGTGGATGTGAGTGGTGATGGAAGTAAAGTCCGATGCTGTAAAGAACAATATTGCATAGGAACCTGGAATGTTAGGTCCGTGAATCAAGGTAAATTGGAAGTGGTCAAACAGGAGATGGCAAGAGTGAACATCGACATTTTAGGAATCAGTGAACTAAAATGAACTGAAATGGGTGAATTTAATTCAGATTTATATCTACTACTGTGGGCAAGAATCTGTTAGAAGAAATGGAGTAGCCATCATAGTCAACAAAAGAGTCCAAAATCCAGTATTTGGGTGCAGTCTCAAAAATGACAGAATGATCTCTCTGTTTTCAAGGCAAACCATTCAGTATCACAGTAATCCAAGTCTATGCCCCAACCACTAATGTTGAAGAAACTGAAGTTGAATGGTTCTATGAAGACCTACAAGACCTTCTAGAACTAACACCCAAAAAATATGTCCTTTTCATCATAGGGAACTGGAATGCAAAAGTAGGAAGTCAAGAGATACCTGGAGTAACAGGCAAATTTGGCCTTGGAGTACAAAATGAAGCAGAGCAAAGGCTAACAGAGTTTTGCCAAGCGAATGCACTTGTTATAGTAAACACCCTCTTCCTACAACACAAGAGACGACTCTATACATGGACATCACCAGATGGTCAATGCCGAAATCAGATTGATTATATTTTTTGCAGCCAAAGATGGAGAATCTCTATACAATCAACAAAAACAAGTTCGGGAGCTGACTGTGACTCAAATCATGAACTCCTTATTGCAAAATTCAGACTTAAATTGAAGAAAGTGGGGAAAACCACTAGACCGTTCAGGTATGATCTAAATCAAATCCCTTACAATTATACAAATACAATACTAATTCATAAATATGATACCAGTATTGTAGACAAGGAGATAGAGAATAAAGGTGTAACTGGAGTGGAATGCAGGAGATCCTGAAAGGTACCTGTTAACATATGAAAGTTGCAGAACAGGAGAAAGATAATTTCATTTAGACTGTGAAATACCTTTATTTGCTGTGTAAAACAACTAGAATAGAAGCTAGAATATTAACTAACCTGGGCCAAAGGAAGTCTTTAAAAACAATTTCTCATAAAAAGGATGACTGAAAAAGGGAATGAGAATACCTCTCTGTACTGGTGTGGATGAACCTCCAAATTACATTGTAAAATTAAAAAAATAAAAGAATATTAAAATTTTCTCTTAATCTTGTACAGACCTTTCAATAAACAATCATTGAATGAATAAATTAACAAATATTTGTAAGAGGCACAAAATATGGGTTTTGGTACTCTTCCTGAAAGAGGAAGGCAGGCCTGACCTCAACCACAGTCATGGAGTTTGTCTTTACAAATGAGTCTACTCAGAATTTCCACGGCAGTGTACAACTTTGGCCAACCCTTCTAGCCACAGTCCCAGTTCTTTTCTGATTCTTCTTTTAATACTTTCCTCCATTTAATAGCTTAATAAGCTGCTTCAGTCAGTATGGAATCTATTTTAGGGGAGGGGAGATGTGTAATTGTAGGCACTTCTTCACTGGGGCTTCCCTGGTGGCTCAGAGGTTAAAGCATCTGTCTTCAATGTGGGAGACCTGGGTTTGATCCCTAGGTCAGGAAGATCCCCTGGAGAAGGAAATGGCAACCCACTCCAGTATTCTTGCCTGGAGAATCCCATGGATGGAGCAGCCTGGTTGGCTACAGTCCACGCGGTCACAAAGAGTTGGACATGACTGAGCGACTTCACTCACTCACTCACTCACTCACTCACAATAGTACTGTCAAGAATTGTGAGTGGTCTAAGATTTTATCCTATTTACAAGCTAACAAGTCAGCTTTTTTCTGGCTCATGGCTACCTTCTCAAAAGGCAGAGAACATGAGACTCCTGGGTCAGAGATAAAAAAAATTTTTTTTTGTTACAGCAAAAGTGTTAGCCACAGCTTCATGCCCCAGAGTTGCATAGGGAGTGGCACGCATAGTCCTGGGTGGATGCTTGTACATGTAGTGTGTTGCTTTATAGGAGAGGAACACTGAACTTGAGAAATCTAACTCTTTCATAGTAAGTGGAAGGAAGCATAGCTTTTGTCTTAGGGGAGATATAACCTCATCTCATTGAGGTTTCAAACTCAACCCTGAGATGTAGCTTTTGTATAGAGTGGCCAGAGCCTCGCATTCTTCATGTGGCCAGCAAGATAATGCAGGGAAGCCCAAAGTCAAGAGATGATGGCTTCTCTCAATATGGACCACAGGAGGTGTGAAGAGAGCTGGGTTTTGGTAGACACACAGAACAAACTTAAGATATAATATTGGATAATAACATAGCTGCTGCTGCTGCTGCTAAGTCGCTTCAGTTGTGTCCAACTCTGTGCGACCCCATAGACAGCAGCCTACCAGGCTCCCCCATCCCTGGGTTTCTCCAGGCAAGAACAGTGGGGTGGGCTGCCATTTCCTTCTCCAATGCATGAAAATGAAAAGTGAAAGTGAAGCTGCTCAGTCATGACCTACCCACAGCAACCCTAGGGACTCCCGACTACCAGGCTCCTCCGTCCCTGGGATTTTCCAGGCAAGAGTACTGGAGTAGGTTGCCATTGCCTTCTCCAATAACATAGCAAAGGCTGACAAATGTTTAAAATTCTTTTCTAACATCAAGTAGAAAGATTTGGGCATTTAGAATCTAGTAATTCTAAATGGTGTTTTCTATATTCAGATTCACAGTGAGAAAATTTTTATTTAGCAGAATTTCAAAAAATTGAATTTCTGAATACGCTAAATTTAGATCATGGCATTTTTTTCAAATTTCTCAACTTATATTTTTGTCATTGTTCATGCTTATGGATCTACTAAAATAGTGGAACAAATATATTCCCTTCTTTTAGTACTTGGGATACAATATTAGGATCTCAACATTATATTATCAAAGGTACTTCACCATTGGCCTCATAAAGAGTAGCTTCAACCCTTCTGAAGAGCTGAGAGAACTTCAATAAAAGAAAGAGATGAGATTGCTCAAGACCCAGGTTAGTAGTAGATGTGATGGTCATTTTATGTGTCAGCTTTGCTGGACCATGGTGCCCACATGTGTGGTCAAACACTCTGGATGTTTCTGTGGCGATATTTTGGGACACATTATGCAAATATATAATGACATATATCCATAGTGTAGTATTATAAAGAACTGTCTCACTACACTAAAAATCTTCTGTGCTCTGTCTATTCATCCTTCCTTCCCTTCTAACCCCTGACAACCATTAATCATTTTTCATCTTCGTAGTTTTGCCTTTTCCAGATGTCATCATATAGTTGGAATCATATAGTATGAAGTCTTTTCAGCCTGCCTTTTTCTACTTAATAATATGCATTTGCATTTCCTCTATGTCTTTTCATGGTTTTGTAGCTCATTTCTTTTAGGCACAGAATAATATTCCATTGTCAGTATGGGCCACCATTTCTTTTTCCATTCACCTACTGAAAGGCATTTTGGTTGCTTCCAAATTTTGGCAATTATGGATAAAGCTGTTATGAACATTCATTTTTGTGTGGATATATGTTTTCAATTAATTTGGGTAAATGCCAAGGAGCGTGATTGCTGGATTGAACAGTAAGAGTATGTTAATTACATAAGAAATTACCAAAGTATCTTCTAGAGTGACTGTACCATTCTGTACACTCAACAGCAATGAATGAGAGGTGCTATTGCTCCACATCCTTGCTGGCACTTGGTGTTGTTAGTGTTCTAGATTTTGGACATTCTAATAAGTATATAGTGGTTTTCATTTTTTAAAAAAATATGCATTTACCTGGTGAAATTTGATATGGAGCATCTTTTCATATGCTTATTTGCAACCTGTATAGTTCCTTTGGTGAGGTGTCTATTCAGCCTTTTTGTCCATTTTTAAATTGGTTTTTTTTCATTGTTGAGTTTTCAAAGTTCTTTTCATATTTTGGATAACAGTCTTTTATCAGACATTAAGGCTTTTTATACAAAAGTATTTGCTTTACTATTAATTTTTTTCCCCTGGGTTGTGTATCCCAGTAATTGATTATGATTGAGCTACCATAGATTTAACAGAGTCAGCTGCAATGTAAAAGGGAGATGAAGCTGAGTTTACTAGTTTTAAAAATGTTTTGCATAAGAGAGTGTGGGTGTGGTGAAAAGTAATATGAAACAAGGAAAATGAAACAACTTAGCTTTTTAAAAAATGTCATGTTAAAATAAAATTGCCTCTCTAATGAATCAAATGACAGACTTTTTTGGTGTGTAATGTTGGAAAACCAATTTTATGACTTGATTTATATTGGGACCTTTTAAATTCTTCCAAAGGTAGTCCCAAGACACTTTAACAAGGGCATTTTTGCGAAGCAATTTTTTGATCAACTTGCAAGATTAGTTTTGCCTGAGTTTAACTAGGTCATGCTTTCTTTTCTGTCTCAGCAGAATCATACTTTAACAAAGCCCAAAACAGAGCAAATGTGGGATATACTTTTTAAAAATGTGGGTTTGAGATATTAACAAATTAGTTTGATAATTTTAGGTATTAGTTAGGGCCCTCTAGAGAAATGGAACAAATAAGATTTATATACATACAAATAGAGATTTAGTTTTGAGAAATTGGCTCATGGAATTTGGGGAATTAGCAAGTCTAAAATCCATAGGGCAGGCTGAGTGGCTGGAAATTCAGATAAGAGTACAATTACTTAAAAATTGGAAATTATACATGTGGCTCATGTTATATTTTTACTGGTCCATGCTGCTTTCACACTTGTGAAAGGAGAGAGGAAGAAGGATTAGGTAGGATGACTCGATCATGGAGCTCTAATAAAGTTTGGGCCTGGTTGACCAGGGGGGACCTTGAGCAAAGGCTGGCCTTTGAAGGAGTCCAATGTTGGGTAGGAGGGAGTTGGCACTGGTATCCTAGCCTAGGTCAGCTGTTCGTTGTAATTGTACTCCCAACTTCTGCATTGCCCAACTGCATTTGTGTAAAGAACCCAGAACTGAGTGCTAGATGAGGGCCATCCTCAGGACCTCTGAAACTTCCTTCAAACTTGCGAGCTTTCTAAGCCTCGGGGGTAGGTTGAGATATTTGGGTTTGAAGGCTTCTGTGTTGCTTCAACTAGCTACTGTTCTGGAGCCCTTACTCAGCCAAATTGAGGCTGTAAATCTTGAAGTTCTGTTTTTTTCACAGTCTCTAAAAAACACCATTGAGCAGAGAACATTGCAGAACTCCAGCAACTGCCATTGTCTTTATTTCGGATGTGATTCTCATAAAATGTGTGCAGCCTTTACAGCTGATCAGCCAATCTTGCACTGGTAGTTAAGGTCTAATGAGAAATGATTCTGTTCTCAAAGAGATTGCAATCAGGTCTATGGGCAAATGCAATGGACGTAGTTTTCTTTGAGTTTTAATGTTCTGTGAAGGAGCTGATTGCAAAGAAGAGAGAAGAGATTAAGATGCTAGGGTTTTGATGAAGTGATCAGTCCTTTTATGGAGGTGTTGCAAAAATATATTTTTAAAAGATACTTTAGAATGTAACCTTCACCATCCAAAGAAATGTCATTCTTTCTGTGTGTGTTGATACTAAATCTCCAAAGAAGGAAAAAAAATAAGTTTATACCACAGATAAAAAGCCTCAGTAGGAGAATCCCCTCCAGCGAAGTCAGGGATTATTCTGTAAGGTTACAGATGCTTTTCTAGTCATTAAATATTTTACATAATAATGAATATGATGAGTTATAAATATTATTAGGTGCAAAATATCCTTGTGTATATTTTGTACAAATTTTATACCTGTTAACATGTATTTTACTCTCTAAATAAGACTGTACAGTTTAGTGAATAATTAAGACTGTAGACATTGAAAATCCATCAAGTCCCCTCTGGCAGCGTGGACTTGAGTCATTATTTAGCCTTTCTCAGTCTCATTTTTTAAACTGTAAACTGAAATGTTAATAGTACTTAGCCCATATTGTCGGTTGTGAGAATTAATTGAGATAATGCATGTAAATACTTAGCATTGGGCCTAACACATAGCAAATGTTCAAGAAATAGTTAATGTTATTTGAAGAGACAGGAACTGCTACACATCATCAGCTATTCAAGAAATGTCATATTTCTTGCTTTTCTAACTCGACTGAAAGTTCCCACCTGCCAAGGTTAGCAAAAAATGTCCAACATGAGCCAAATGTCAGGCTCCTTTCCTCCCCCTGTATTGTCTACAACAATACCTCTAGAGCTTATGCAATGCAGGAAATGGGAATAGTCTCTGGTTGTACACCACGGTGTGGCCATTGCATTGCTTCATTTGAAAACAGACAGCTCTAGTAGAAGCTTGCTCTGTCTGTGAAGGAAGACAGCCTTCCAAGATGTGGGGGACCAATTTGCCTTGGTTTACCTAGAACTCTCCTGGTTTTACATTGATAGTCCTGAATCCTGGGAACTCCTGGAGCAAACTGGGGCAGCTGGTCACCCTTGAGCACTGTCAGCCTTTTGAGAGTGACTGATTTGGAAATGGGAATGATCGTGTGAACCTTTCAGAGCTGGGTCCCTGCACCTACCTTGGAAACCAGCAACATCACTGTGATTGGGGCCATGTCCCTATTGCATCCATTTCCTTCCTTTCTGATGGTCCTGTTTAATGCTTGGTAGACCTGGGATATAAAAACAACAGTCAATTTAAGAATTGCCCTCCTGGCAGAATACCCCTCTTGACAAGTCTCCATTTTATTCAGAAAGGTTATGAATAAAACACAAATCCCCCCATGTCAAAGACTCCAAGGACAGACCACATTCTAAAGTGTGGGTATGTGTCATATATGTGTAAACTAGAAAAATGGTGTAGATGGGTTTATTTGCAAAACAGAAATTGAGACATGGACATAGAGAACAAATGTATAGATACCAAGATGGGAAGGGAGGAGGTGAGATGGATTGGGAGATTGCGTTTGACACATATAACACTACTGTGTATAAAATAGATTGCTAAAGATAATTGACGTATAGCACAGGGATCTCTACTCAGCTCTCTGTGGTGACCTAAATGGGAAGGAAATCAGAAAGAGGGGTATATAAAGCTGATTCACTTTGTTGTACAGCAGAAACTAACACAACAGTGTAAAGCAAATATCAATCAGTTCAGTTCAATCATTCAGTTGTGTTCGACTCTTTGTGACCCCATAGACTGCCACACACCAAGCTTCCCTGTCCATCACCAACTCCTGGAACTTGCTCAAATTCATGTCCATTGAGTCGGTGATGCCATCCAACCATTTCATCCTCCATCGTCCCCTTAAACTATACTCCAATAAAATAGAATAAAATAATAGATAAAAAGATAAAAATAAATAAATTAAATGTGGGCATGTGGGAATGGGAACCAACAATTCCACAGGTGAAAACAGAGAGATAGTTTATCAATAGGCTGTTTGGCCATGTTGACTTCTTAATTTTTTACCACCAGCACCACTACCATTGTTATACCATCACCACCACTACTGTTACTAAATTGGCCTTGCTAAGATGTATCAACTAGCTAATTAATCCAAACCTCACCTAATAATTTTTGTTGGCTTCCATTGCTCTCTGATGTGATAACAAAAACCCCAGTTTTGTTTGCTGCAAATACCCAAAGTTTCTTCCTAAATGACCTCCCATCAAACCCAAGAAGGAAGCGAGAAGGAATGGCCTAGTGCACTCCTAACTTGTTCTCTTGCCTCTGGCTCTTCCTTCTCTAACCCATGCTGCAGAAATATCAGCTTAGGCTTCAAGTTTTAAAATGTTGCTGTCACCAAGGCTGTGAGTCTGCCCGCATTTTTAAAGATGTTTTCAGGTTAAATTTCAATCAGCTTGGCAACTAAGGGACTCTACACACCAGCCTTAACATTTTATTCAAACTCTCCCTCTCATTACCCTCACGATGAATCTTCTGGAGAGACAGACAAGTCCTGCTGGCCCAGCCTTGCTTATCCTCATCTTGATGGATAGACTGGCCTTATCTTTTCCTCCTTCTTCAAAATGACCCATCCCACAAAGATGAGAAAAGTCACTCCTCCCTGAGGCATCTCTCCCTCTGCTGGAGCTGTCTCTCCTTCTTCTGGAACTTCTGGGAGAAGAAACATGAGTTCCTCACCTAGGAAGCAACCAGGAGAGGAAGAGACAATGTCAGACAGGGCTGAACAAGTTGCTGCCACATTTTGTTTCTTTGGGGATATATCTTGGTAAGGATAGTGTTAGCTGACACCTCAAATATTCAGAAAAGCCAAAAGCCTCCTTTCCTTGGCACTTAAATTGCAGAGTGGAATGAGAGGAAACTTCACGTTGGTCACATGTTGTCATACTCATGGATCACCAATTATTTGCATTTTGTGACACTGAGACTACCAAATGAATTCAATGTTTATTATCCTTTGGCTTTTTGAGATTTAACTCCTTTTTTCCATGGAGCACCCAAACTAACATTTGGAGAAATGCCCCTTATGCCGTCTTGGTGGCAGTTGTGTTCAGGAGCAGATGACCCAGGCTTAGTGAAATGAATGCTTTCTCCTGGAAATTTAGTCTTTACAGAAGGGCCTGGAGTTGGCTGGAGTCTGTCTTTTACAGTAGCAGTGGGTGTGTGGGCCAGACATCATGCTGCCCCCATCTGTTCTATGACTATGGCATCCCAGCCCTTAGCCCTCTCCTGCTCCCTCATATTTCCCAACGCTGGGCCTCCCATCTCCTATTAATTCTGTGACACCAGATAGTCCAATAATTTCTCTGTTTTGCTTAAGCTGTACAGATGTGGTTTCTTTCACTTATGGACAAGAATTTTGGCTGATAGTAATATTAATTATCATTTTTTATAATGGTAAGCTAACAATAATTGAGCACACTCTAAGTGTTCACATGAATTAACATCTCATCCTCACTGAGATAGGCACTATTATCCTGATTTCCAGATGAGGAAAATGGAATTGCAGGAAGGTTGCTTGAATCTGCTTGGTTAATAAATAAATAGCAGAGCTAGGATCTGAATCTACACAGTCTCTTAACCAAACTGTTCAGAAATTTGTATCTGGAATTGGAGTTCTAGGTAACAGATCTTCAAGGCTACGTGTAGAACTAGAGACAAGTTTTCAATCTAGATAGCATGGAAAGCATTAAATGTTCTGTTATTTTTCTGGGCTAGTAATCTAGCAGTCCTTGGCCTTCAGTAATAAGATAGTGAAAGAAATGATTGCTTCTGGACATCTATAATCAGGGATTCATTGAAGAGAGGGTTCTGGCAGACCACGTTGTCACCACCATCAATGAAGTATGAAAAATATGAAATATTGATGGATGGCTGCTTCTGGTAACACTGAATGGCTTAAAGCCAGAGAGCAATGAACTTAAATCTCTAAATTCTCAGTTTGAACCATGGAATGAAATTCAGGGACCTTCTATAACCATGATGAAAGAATTTATTATTTTGCCCTGACAGACTGCAATAGCCAAAACCCAGAAGCAGATTTTGATCGTAAGGCTTCCAAACTATATCATTGGATAAAATTTTCACTTCCATGGAAAGGTAGTCATCAATCAGAAAAGAGTAGACTGCCAGGGAGTGGGATGGGGTCCAGGAGAGGACCCATGTCTGAGTAGCCAAAATCCCACTATATGGAGCTGTTTTTCACAAGGACACAGTCTCCCCTTCCTTCTCTGATGAGGTTGTTCTCTTGCTTCAAGGTTCTTTTATTTTTTTGCCTGAGGAAAAAGGTCTTCTTGAAAGAAAACACCTATTCTTTAAATTTCTCATTTGCCTTATACTTGGCTTTGCTCAGAGTAACTGTCGTTCATTTGCTAAGTAGTGTCCAACTCTTTGAGACCCCCATGAACTGCAACACACCAGACTTCCCTGTCCACCATATCCCAGAATTTGTTCAAACTCATGTCCATTGGTGTTAGTCACTCAGCCATGTCTGAGTCTTTGAAACCCCATGGACTGTAGCCCACCAAGCTCCTCTGCCCATGGAATTCTCCTGGCAAAAATACTGGAATGGGTTGCCATTTCCTTCTCCAAGAGATCTTCCCGACCCAGGGATTGAACTCAGGTTTCCCACATTGCAGGCAGATTCTTTACCATCTGAGCCACCAGGGAAGCTCATTAAGTTAGTTATGCCATCCAATCATCTCATCCTCTGTCACCCCCTTCTCCTCTTGCCCTCAATCTTTCCCAGCATCAGAGTCTTTTCCAGTGAGTCAACTCTTCATATCAGGTGGCCAAAGTTTGGAGCTTCAGCTTCAGCATCAGTTTTTCCAATGAACATTCAAGGTGATTTCTTTTAGGATTGACTGGTTGCTTAAAACTATTACTAGAGTTAAATTTCACCATGAGTTGAGCGCAAATCACAAAGTCACTCCTTGGATGAGAAGGTTTACATACCATAAGAATTTGAGGGCTTTGCTAAGTTTACGGGAAAATATCTGTGGAGTATGTGTGGGGATGACTGGTGGTGCTTGATAAATAGGGAGGAATACAATCATTTTTGTGGTAGAATTTGAATACAGATATATTCAACAGATGTTTTGCGTTTAGAGAAAACCTGAGTAGCTATATGGAGTTTCAATAATTTGTTAGGTTTATTAACCCCAAACCGATTTCAACTATAGCCCACAAAATATTGGATCAGATGAAAATACTTTTTGGTGTAGAATAAATGAATATATTATTTTATACAAGGGAAATACGGAGTGATCCCTCGTAAGGATCCTATCCAGCTACATCCTAAATTATCTTACAATCTACTCCCTTGGCAAGGTCTTCAGACAGACAAATGGTAAAGGAAACACTATTTATGGAATGGGCAATTTTCTGAAGACTGAGGATTCTAGTAGGGAACCACACAGTAGAAATGAACCACATGATTTCAGTGTTGACTGAAGAATTCCAAGGTGGCAGAAGCCAAGTAGCCCCACTTAATTTTTAGAGACAAGAGGAGCATTATTTCCATAATTGTTAGGAGGGTCAGCATGATAATATGAATGATCTGACTCAAAGAGACTGTTAATAGTGACTACTGATATTAGGGTCTGTGAACTAAAGGATAATTACACCTAATAACCTACTTGCAATTTTCTTTGTTTCACTTCTCATTCTGCATGCTGGGTATGACTGGTCTAAATGCCTTAACTCCAGGGTAAGAATGCTTCTAATTTGGATACAACAATGATGTTAGTGAATTGGGTACCACATTGCCATATGGCCATTTTGAGCTTGTCAGGTCCTTGGTTTATTAGGATAAAAGGCAATTACTGTGTTGTAGAATTGAGAAAGAGGATTTGGCTCTCACTGATCTCCATGGTGGCTAGGAACTTGGAGCCCATGTGACCTCTGGGAGCCTCCTCATTTCTCTATCTCCCTCATTAATGCAACCTCAGGCACATAGCACCTCCAGGGGCTCAGCAGTGAAGTTCACTACATTGTGGGTAACTCAACAAAGCAAAGAACTCCAACCACTGGTGCTGACTGAAGCAAGGGGAACATGGAATCTGTCATGGAGAAGACAAGTTAGAAAAAAGGATGAGTGGCTGCTTCTGTTAACAATGAACACTGACTAGCAGCAATAGCTTTGTGACTATATGCAGAAATAAGGACTGTAACCTCAACTATATTTGACTTGCTACTCTGTCAAGCGTACATAAATATTTTAACTGATATATCTTCTTTCTCCTCTCTCTTTGATCTACTTTATAGGGTGAGTTATTTATAATTATATCTATATTTTGACCACAGGTTACAGATATGGGGAAAAGTGTATACCAACTAGAGATACTAGATTAACAGTTGGGTTGCAGTGGACTCTTAATTTGGGAATTTCCCTGTGAGTGGGAACTGAGAATGTTCTCAGTTCCATGAGGGGTTTGTTGGTTTTTGTTAGGAAGGAAAATATTTGTAGATCCAAAGTGTAGACTGTAGTGAACTTTTGTAATTTTTCTCACTGTTAAGTATTTAATACTCTTCACTGTTTGCTCCTCAGTCTATATTTTGGAAAGTCCTCAATTATATGTAGTCTAGATAGAAGTTACCTTCCGCATTGGGATCTAAAGCAGTCAGAGTTTTTCTTTTCCTGCATCTCATTGCTAAGGAATTGCATGTGACTTAGTCTGGACAGTTAGGCACTCTCTCTGGAAATTTCAGCCTTGAAAATACAACCCAAGAATCTGGAGATGGAATTGATTCATTCAGCTCCATACTGGTGGTGGTGGCTTGTAACTGGGACTCCTATTGCTCCTCCCAGCAGCCCTGGGTAACTTTTTGTTTTCCAGATCCAATTTTCCAGCTTTGTTATAATTCTATGAGCCCACAATCTTTCCATTAAATTGCCCTTTTGCTTAAGATAGCCAAATTTAGGTAGGTTCTGCTGCTTTAAACCCAAATGCTATTATATAAATTCAAATGATAATTTGAATTCTTAAGCTTAAAAACATTTTTGTGGTTTCTTTTTACCTGTGAAATGTTTTCCCTCTTTCCTCCCAATTTTAAGGATAAATGACAAACATTTTTCCTTCTAGCTTTATGCTGAATTATCTTTGAAAAGACACAACAGGGAATTTTACAATAGTCCAAACTATGGGTCTCAATTTTTTCCTGAATGACTTTCTGTGTTCAGTCAGAAACATGGGCAAATAATGCCCGTTGTGTGTTTGTTTATTTTTGCTTATTTTCTCCTAAACTCCCATTCCCTCCTTCTCCTTTTTTGGGAGACTGTGCCCTACAGCACAAAGTGGGCAGGTGTGGGTAAGGCTGAATCTGGAGCATCACACACAAATATGCAGAATCGAGAACTGCGGAAGGGCAGAGGCACGCATGCATGAGCCCAGTGCCCAGAACCAGGCCTGGGAAGATGTTGGCCTGGTGGGCTGTAGTGAAGAATCTGAGACAAAGGAGATGGGGAAACGATGGCTGGGGAGACCACAGTAAGAAACGAGAACAGAGACTCCTGATGAGAATGAATAGGTAAGGTGGGACACAGGCTGGGCCAGAAGGGCCAACGACCCCATTTGATCCAATATTGGAGCAGGGAGGGCACCTTCATTATCTCTGAGATTGAAGCTCCCAAATTGAGAAGATGGAGAGGTGGACGCAATGGTCAGGCTTGTTGTCCAAAATGATACCCTGTCACTTCTTTCCTCAAAATCTTTAATCCACCTGCACCTATAGAATGAAGTCCTAGTTACTGGGGCTGGTTTGGGAGTCTCAGTAACCCAGGTCACCTGACCTCACCCTCTACTACCCTCTGAATCACTGACGTTCCAGTTTCCCTTTTTGCTTGTGCTGTTCCCACAGCCTGACAAGCCTTTCCAGTTTTCCATTTTGAGAAGATCTTACTCATCAGAAAAGAGCCTGCTCCAATATTGTCTGTCCCACGATGCTTCCTTCTGATCCTTGAAGTCAGAACCTTGGGTTCCTCCCCCAAGGTTGATGCCATGTATCATGCAATCAGTTCAGGAGAGGTCTGGCCCGCAGCCTTGACCACTCTCTTCTTGTCCTTATGAATGTGACTTGCTCTCCCTTAGGTCTCAACCTTGTCTGACTCTCTCAGACATATCCTAACCAGAATTATGGGGGGTTCAGCTTGGAGTATCTAAGACTGGTATTGACTTTGGCCCCTAATTCTGTTAGTTGGCTTGATGGGTAGGTCCTAATATAGATCCTCAAGTTTATAGGCCAGTTTTGGGAATTTGCTTTGTGCCCCAGAAGCTGTTGTTTACCTGACTAGACTCTGAGAGTAGGTACAATGTGGGACTTCAAAGGTCTCACTGTATAGCCATCTGCTGCCCGCTTTATACACGTGTCTTGCCCCTGACCTGGAGCCTAGGAAGGGCTTTTCTGAATGATGGCAGAATGTAGGTGTCCTTACAGTCTACTTCTTTGCTTGTATCTGTGATTATCAGCTGTTCTGGTTTCCCCTATTTCTGCTCTCTCCAAAGGTAGGCTAATACAGTGTTCCTGAATGTTGGGTCCCCTCAAGGTGAGATGACTTGGGCTGGATTTCTTCCTCTAATAGGTGGCTGTGCTTTCTGGACTCCACATTCTGCTTACCAAGCTGAACTTCCTCTTTCATTTGAAGTAGAATCTGTCCTTTCATTACCTTCCCATTCTGGTAGACATGTCTATTTCCAAATTCCAGCTGCTCCTGATCTGCCCTGCTCAGCTGCAACTTGCCAGGTAGTACTAGCTCATGCCCTGAAAGGTGGAAAATCTATGTAACATCTGCTTTGTTCTAGCTTATAGTTTGGTGTTCTGTGTGGATTTTGATTTGCTCTTTGATAGCCAGATGCCACTCATTGGTATATACTACCCAGTGCCTAATGCAGAACTGCAACCCTGCAGGGATTCAGTATACAATATTAGGTTTAAGAGTCCCTTGACAGGCTCTTTTTAGGAATTAGCTCTGACTTCTGTTCCAGTGTTATTTTGTCTAATCTTTGGTATGCTGTGATCCTCCAAATAAGCAGGATGTTTTTATGGGACTCTGGTTGTAGTCTCTCTTGCCTCTAGCCCATTAACCATATTTGTCTTTCCCAGGAATATAGTTTGATTATGCAAGACCTTCTAGCATGTGGAAAATGACTTCCTAGAAACTATAGAATGAGGGTCTAAATTCTTGGGGGTGACATACATGTCCCTTCAGAGAATGCCTGAATTTGTCTGTCCATATTATCACTGACTTCTCCTTTATTAGTCCCTTGTGATAGAGATGATCTGAATTTTGGATTGTCCCGCCATACTCTCCATAGTTTCCCACTTCCGTGCCTCTGTCAATAATGTTTCAGCTCATCACTCTTCACTAAGAAAATCTTCATCCTTCAAAATCCATTGCAAAAGCCCCAAAGATTTTCTTAATCTCTGCAACTAAAGATGATTTCATTCTCTTTGAAACTTGATAGTTTTCTGTTGGATTTTTTTTTTTTTTTTTTTGCATTCTATCTTATAGTTGTTTGTGTACTTTTTTTTTTTTAATCATTTTTGTATTATTTTAGATGAGGAGGTCCTTGACAGTCAGAGTGGTCACCAACTCTGTGAGTGAGTGAGTGAGTGAAGTCGCTCAGTCGTGTCCGACTCTTTGTGACCCCATGGACTGTAGCCTATCAGGCTCCTCTGTCCATGGGATTTTCCAGGCAAGAGTACTGGAGTGGATTGCCATTTCCTTCTCCAGGGGATCATCAACTCTGTAGTTAACTCTTATTGAAAGGATAGACATTCAATAATTATTTTCTATTTTCATTATTATAAAACTATAAAATATTACCAGTTATTAAGGGTAGTTTCTCCATGAAGAATTTTGCTCTCTAGCCCAAACTTGCATACTGCATTTTAAAACAGTAATATTTTAAATTTATTCTGTATTGTAAAGCTAGAAATGGGGCAATATAGAATTATAATAAAATTTGAAAGCGTGTGGTATTTTTGCCAAAATCTTTCAATCAAATACGTCACCCTGATTTATTATGAATCTTCTCTGAGTCATATGAGAGAGAATGACTTAGAAAATATTCGACTCCTTAGAGAAAAATCTTGTCTATTGAAAATGTTTAATTTATTGTAATTTTTAAATACAATATTTAATCTATTGTAATTTTATATTTTCAAAAGACAAATAAGATTTTTCTCTAAGGAATCAAATATTTTCTACTGTTTTCCAATGAGTTGTGTGATTTTTAAGTAACTTTCACATGATGGTTTATTATTTTCATATTTTTAACCTCTAGACATGAAATAAATCACAATAAATTATTGTCATTTTTGCTTTAAATAATTAATTGACATTTGAAGAATGTAAGAAAAGAAAGAAAAATAGTGTATTCAGATAGTTACCATTTCCAGTGCTTTTCTTTCTTAACTATAGATCCAAATTGTATCTAGCATCATTTTTCTTCTGCTTGAGGAAATTTATCATTTCTTGTAGCAAAGATCTCCTGGCACCATATTCTAACAGCTTTTTATTTGAAGGTAGGTTTATTTCATCTCCATTTTTGAAAGATGTTTTAGCTAGATATAGAATGTTTCATTGATAGGGTTTTCTTTTTCCCTTTCAGTATTTAAAAGCTGTGATTCCATTGTCTCCTGGATTCTATTCTTTCTGATAAAAGCCACAGTAATTGTTGTTGTTCCCTTTATGAGATGAGTCTTTTTAAACTGTGGTTAGTTTTATGAATTTTCTTTTCATCTTTTATTTTTAGAAGTTTCCGTTGCTATTACCAGGTGTGGTTTTCTTTTTAATCTTGCTTAGATTTTACTGAGCTTCCTGGATCTGTGGGTTGAGATCAAATTTCAAAATAAATTGGTCTTAAGTTCTTTAGCTTTAATTTTCTGCCCAATTCTTTCTCTCCTTTCCTTCTGGGACTCTAATGACATGTGTCTTACAGTGCTTGATACTATTCCATAGATATTTCATATTCTATTTTAAAGAATATTTTCTTTTTCTATGCTACTGTGTGGATGACTTTCACTGAGCTGTGTTCAAGTTCACCAATTATTTTCTCTGTTATGGTCAAGCTTCTTTTAGAGCTAGCCAATGAATTTGTTTCAAATATCATATTTTTTAGTTCTAGTTTTTCCATTTGGTTCTTTTCTTTCTCAAGTTTTCTAAAAATTCTACATAGCTCCTAAAATTTCCTATCTTCTAATCTGTCCTACTAATCTTTTCCTGTAGATGCCTAAAATATTTTTAGTCATTTCAAAGTCTCTTTCCAACATCTGGACCATCTACTGGCTTGTTTTTATTAACTAATTTTTCTCTTGACTGTAGGGCACATTTTTCTACTTTTCTGATTTGTGCTGCTGCTGCTGCTAAGTCGCTTCAGTCGTGTCCAACTCTGTGCGACCCCATAGATGGCAGCCCACCAGGCTCCCCCATCCCTGGGATTCTCCAGGCAAGAACACTGGAGTGGGTTGCCATTTCCTTCTCCAGGAATTGCAAGCTTGATACTGTAGTGATAAATTATGGGTAATCTGAATTCTGTTGTCTTCTTCTGAAGAGTGCGTAATTTTGTTCTAACAGGTAATTGTATTGCTTTAAGGTCACCTTGAGTCTGGGAAAACTTAGTTTTGGCCTTTCTCAAAGTAAATTTGTTTTAGTTTTGTCCCTATTCCTAAAGCACATCTCTTAGTCTGGGGATAAGGTCTTTCTTTTTCTTTCAGGATCTTTTTAATAGCTTAATTGAAATACTATTTACATATCATAAAATTCACGCATTGTAAGTGTATAATTCAATGATTTTTGGTAAATTTATAGAATTGGGTAAATATAGCCACAATAAAATATTTTTAAATTATAAAATACACATAAAATAAATTTGCCATCTTACTCATTTTAAAATGTATAGTTCATTGGCATTAGGTGATTCATATTATTGAGCAACTGTTACCATCTCCATAACTCCTTTATATCTTACTAAGCTGAAAATCTATGCCTGTTAAATAGTAATTACCCATTCTTTTTTCCCAAACACAGAAAACCACCATTCTATTTTCTGCCTCTGTGAATTTGACTACTATATGTACCTCATATAAGTGGAATCATACAGTATTTGCCCTTTTGTGACTGGCTTAGTTCACTTACTATTAATGCTTTCTGGTTTTATCTATGTTATAGCACATGTCAGAGTTTCCTTTCTTTTTAAGGATGAATAATATTCCATTGTGTGTATATACCACATTTTGTTTCTTCACAATTCAGTTTTAGAACACTTCCATCACTCCAAAAATCTCCCTTGTGCCCACTTGCAATTAATCCTCATTCTCACCCCTAGCCGTAGGCAACTACTGACCTGCTTTCTTTCTCTATAAATTTGCTTTCTTTAATCACTCATATAAACAGAATCATAAAAATGTAGTCTTTTGCATCTGGTTTCTTTCATTTTAGAGATTGAGAAGAGCTCTTTGCTCCTGAGGCATGGCCCTTCTGAAGTTCTCAGTTCAGTTCAGTTCAGTCCCTCAGTCATGTCCGACTCTTCGCAACCCCATGAACTGCAGCACACCAGGCTTCCCTGTCCTTCATCAACTCCCGGAGTCTGCTCGCACTCATATCCATCGAGTCGGTGATGCTATCCAACCATCTTATCATCTGTCATCCCCTTCTCCTCTTGCATTCAGTCTTTTCCAGCATCAGGGTCTTTTCCAATGAGTTAGTCCTTCACATCAGGTGGCCAAAGTATTGGAGTTTCCGCTTCAGCATCAGTCCTTCCAATGAATATTCAGGACTGATCTTCTTTAGAATGGACTGGTTGGATCTCCTTGCAGTCCAAGGGACTCTCGAGTGTCTTCTCCAAAACCACAGTTCAAAAGCATCAATTCTTCAGCCCTCAGTTTTCTTTATAGTCAACTTTCACATCCATACATGACTATTGGAAAAACCATAGCTTTGACTAGATGGACATTTGTCGGCAAAGTAATGTCTCTGCTTTATAACATGCTGTCTAGGTTTGTCATAGCTTTTCTTCCAAGGAGCAAGTGTCTTTTAATTTCATGGCTGCAGTCACCATCTGTAGTGATTTTGGAGCCCAAGAAAATAAAGTCTGTCGCTGTTTCCATTGTTTCCCCATCTATTTGCCATGAAGTAATGGGACCGGATGCTGTGATCTTAGTTTTTTTAATGTTCTGATGGAAGCCAGAAACATTTAACAAACATTTAACAAATTTAATTTGATGGATCTTGAATTCCACACTGTATCTCCTATAGTTAGTGACTACTGGAATCTAAGCACAGGTCTTTCAACTTTCCAGCTATCACTTTCTTCTTGAGTCCTTAGAATCTTAACCTGTACAAGTGTGATTCAAAGGTTAAGGGAGAATTTGGGGGTATTTAATGCACAAAATTTGGGGTAGTCAATGTACTACTCTGACTCCTTTCTGAAACGTCTTTCAATTTCCAGCTACTGTGGTAGTCCACAGAGAATCAGGCTAATCAGATTAAGGCTTTCTATTGGAGATTAAATGGACTTCCCTGGTGGCTCGGTGTGTAAAGAATCCGCCTGTCAATGCAGGAGATGCAAGTTCCCTGCAATCCCTGGGTCGGAAAGATCCCCTGGAGAAGGAAATGGCAACCCACTCCAGCATTCTTGCCTGGAGAATTACGTGGACTGAAGAGCCTGGTGGGGTACAGTCAATGGGGTCACAATGAGTTAGACACAACTTAGCAACTAAACAACAACTGGAAGTTACACTCTATGCTCAGGATTGGACTGTGTCCCCCAGAAGAAGCTGAATAAATGTCTTATTCGATTTAGTTGCCTCTTTTAAGAGTTGCATGCCTTCCCAATTCTGCCTCCTTTAGGTCGCTCTCCAGTGAAAATGCAGTGGTTGCTTTTTACACTTTGTCTGTTATATACAACTGTAGTTTGTAGGAGGATTAGTCTGAAAGAAGATATTTCCATGACCAGAGTCAGAAGATTTTCATGATGAGAAGATTATGAGTGTGAAAGGTAGGCATTAAGAAAGAGGTTCAGAATCAATAACTAAACCATCACTTCAGAATTTGTGATAATTCAGACAGAACTTTAGCCATAAATTCTTTAAGGAAGTGAATATTATCCATAGGATTATAAGAATAGTTCTTAAACTATCTAGGGAGGAAAATCCTTATTTTTCTTGTCATTTTTATTTTGCTTTAAAAGCTTTCACCTTTTTGTAATAGATACTTCTAAACATGTAACTACCATGGTGATAGTTGCTGGATAAATAGTGAGAAGAGTTAACATTGCTTGAGCGCTTATTATATGCTGGAAATATAATAAAAGCTTTAAAGTACGAACTCTTGTAATATTAAGAGAGAAGTTCATTGAATAAGGAGCCGTTTCATGAACTTGAGCCCAGGGACCCATCTGCAGAGCTTGTTCATTTCGTTATCTCTCAGAGATACTCTGCATAGGCATGAGAACCTGAGGATGCCATGTGACAAGGGAAGTCGTGAACTCTGTCTGCTAACTGGCCCTAACCTGAAATGGGCTGGTTATACCCACCTTATGTGCTTCTGAAGAAGCAAGTTCCCTTCTGAGAAGGGTCTGGGTGAATATGGTGTCACAGATTCCACTCACCCCTAAGCTGAAGGTAAAACACTCACTTTTTTTTCTGCAATGAGTTGTACAGTTTGTCAAAACATCTAGCCAGGAATGGGTGACCTTAAATTCTATGAGAAAACTAATGGCTCAGTTTCTGATGGAGCTCTTTTATGGGCAGACTAATAGGTCTGCGGGTGTTCTTTGTATGTGGGCAGAGGAGGCTGGAGCTCTCATTAAGCCTCAAATCTTAGATGTACCAGGATTCTGTTGCCTCCTCTTTTGTCTCCCAGGATGGACAAATTCTCACATGTATCATCTAGTTCAGGCTTCACAGCCCAAGCGGCAGCTGCAGGCAGCTTTTCTAATTATCCCCTGCTGAAGACAACCAATTGACCATGGACAGCTGTCAGTTAGGCAGGACTTGGTCTTTTAATAGGAAGGCATGGCTAACTGCTGCTCTTATTATCCCGTTGAAGCATCTTTATTATACTCTAAACAGCCATCTAATTTTGATGTGACAGAAGAGAGAATTAAATGAATAGAATATCTTGATGGGTCAAAATGATTCCAACGTACACACCCAAGAATTAGTTCACAAAATGAGCATTTTCTTATTAGAAACAAATGTACCAATATATTAACAGAAGTTACTTCTTGGTAGTTGGTCTATGGATGGTTTTTATTTCTTATTTGTGTTTTTCTGTACTTTCTGTGTTCTAGAAACAATATATATTACTTTTGGACTCAGATTTTTCAAAAATGAGAGATAGGGTAGCTTAACCCTCAGGGTTCTACTTTCAGTATGAATGAGGCACAGAGTTCTGCTTCAGAAAACTATAAATCATCCCTAAAGTCCAAGACCTTAAAAAAATTCAAACAATTCTGGAACTGTAATTTTCTTCTGAAAACTTTCCAACTGCTCAGTTTCTTGTAAATATCAAGGACAGGATATATAATTTTCTATTTAAATCCAACATATGGTAGATATCTAATTAACATATAATGAATACATGCAAGAAAGAATGAATAACATTCATGAATAACATATTTGGCCAGAAGTCTTTCAATTACAAGTTCCTGAAAACTGAACATAATGGGCCATTAGTGATTATGGTACCTGGAAGGAAGAGAGTCAACTGGATGCAGGTATATTTTGCCTTTGCTTGGCTGCCCCTGAATGACTTCAGTTTCTCTCTGGCTTCTTTACAGGTATGTCACAAGAATATGACCCTAGACAGCTTTGTAGTTACATTCTTAGAACTTTTAATTCAAAATAAAAGAAGAACTTGGCTTCAGCTCCTGTTTGCAAATCCCACATAAGCCTTTAACTGGATCACCATGAGTCATAGCCCACTCTTGTAGCCTTCATGGGTGGGCAACGTGACTGACAGGCCCTCCAAACCCAAGGAACTGGGAAGAACCCCTCAGAGGAGGGGAGTGGGGGGGTGCAGATACCAGGAGAAGCAAAGAGGGAGGTGCAGTGAGCAGACACATCTAACACCTCATCTAGAGAAAAGCACTGTTAATAATGAAAATGACATTGATAATAACTGAGGTTTATTACATGCAGGTATGATCTGAGCCCTTCACACCCATTATCTCAAAGCTGTTTCACAACCCTCCAGGTACTAAAGATCAGGGCCATTAAGTGACTAAGCCAAGGGCAAAGAAAATAATGCACAGTGAGGAGGTTAGCCCTTAATGGGGTCTAATGGAAAGGGGACAAATGCATTGAGATGCTTTAAACGTATACAAGCCGGCCAATGACATGCTTGACCTATTATTCTCAAAAAGAGGAAAGAAAGTCATCCACAAACAAAATTTAAGGCTATATTGCTGACATACATTTCAATGTATAAATTTATGCCTTTCATTGGACTCTGGCAATGAAACATTTAACTTTTCATGTGACGTGATTCATTTCAAGTTAAAATGATTCATTTCAAGTCAAGGTGATTCAATCATGTAACTGAAAAACTTAGTTTTAATGCCTTTTAAAAATATAAGGGGATTTCTCTGTTGGTCCAGTGCTTAAGACTCTGTGCTTCCATTGCAGGGGGCATGGGGTCCATCCCACATGCTGGGGTGCAAGGCCTAAAAAGGAAAAATAAAGTATTAAATATATACATATAGGTATATTATGTATGTGTGTGTGTATATATATATATATATACACACATATATAAAATCATTATTATCAAGCAAATCCAGAAATTAAAAATCACTTAACCAGATATGTGTTTTCATTTGGGATTTGGGAAACACTGACAATACATGACTTTGCATTAAAAAAAAATATTTGTGTAAAGCAAGTCATGAAAATGTTTTGTACTCAGAGGTTCAGAGCATAGGGTCTGGGCCAGAGCTGGATTGGAATCCAGGTTCCTGGTGCTGCCTTTTTAGCTGTGTGACTTTGGGCAGATGATCTAACTGTTCAGTGCCTTGCTCCCATGTGTGTAATGGAGATGAGAAGAGATATTCTCTTAGAAGGTTGATGCATGGATTACAGTGCATCCATTCAACATATCAAAGAGGTTAGGGCAAAGCCAGCTTAATAAATAGAAACTCTTGATTTTATTAGAGCTCTGTTTGCATTTGTGTAGGGGCTTTTTTTTTTAACCTCCAAATAATACTTGTTTTGTTTCTGTTTTTGTTTTTATATCACAGATCTATACAGATCTATGGGCTTCCCTGGTGGCTCAGATGGTAAAGAATCCACCTGCAATGCAGGAGACCTGTGTTCAGTCCCTGGGTTGGGAAGATCCCCTGGAGAAGGGAATGGTTACCTACTCCAGGTAGTCATTCTTAAATTTCTTAAAAAGACAGAAATACCAGACCACCTGACCTGCCTCTTGAGAAATCTGTACACAGGTCAAGAAGCAACAGTTAGAACTGGACATGGAACAACAGACTAGTTCCAAATAGGAAAAGAAGTATGTCAAGGCTGTATATTGTCACCCTGCTTATTTAACTTATATGCAGAGTACATCAAGAGAAATGGATGTAGCACAAGCTGGATGAAGCACAAACTGGAATCAAGATTGCTGGGAGAAATATCAATAACCTCAGATATTGAGATGACACCACCCTTACGGCCGAAAGCAAAAAAGAACTGAAGAGCCTCTTGATGAAAGTGAAAGAGGTGAGTGAAAAAGTTGGCTTAAAACTCAATATTCAGAAGACTAAGATCATGGCATCTGGTCCCATCACTCATGGCAAATAGATGGGGAAACAATGGAAACAGGGACAGACTTTTCTTTTCT
The DNA here is from genome assembly GCA_006410635.1 of Cephalophus harveyi. Lineage (NCBI taxonomy): Eukaryota > Metazoa > Chordata > Mammalia > Artiodactyla > Bovidae > Cephalophus > Cephalophus harveyi. The sequence goes on along the minus strand of SJYT01042895.1, from coordinate 336,611 downwards.
TGGGCTCCCAAATACTGCAGATGTTGACTGCAGCCATGGAATTAAAAGACACTTGCTCCTTGAAAGAAAAGTTATGACCAACCTAGGCAGCATATTCAAAAGCAGAGACATTGCCAACAAACGTCCGTCCAGTCAAAGCTATGGTTTTTCCAGTAGTCATGTATGGATGTGAGAGTTAGACTATAAAGAAAGCTGAGGGCCAAAGAATTGATGCTTTTGAACTGTGGTGTTGGAGAAGACTCTTCAGAGTCCCTTAGACTGCAAGGAGATCCAACCACTCCATCCTAAAGGAAATCAGTCCTGAATATTCATTGGAAGGACTGATGCTGAAGCTGAAACTCCAATACTTTGGCCACCTGATGTGAAGGACTGACTAATTGGAAAAGACCCTGATGCTGGAAAAGATTGAGGGCAGGAAGAGAAGGGGGCGACAGAGGATGAGATGGTTGGATGGCATCACCGACTCAATGGACTTGGGTTTGGGTGAACTATGGGAGTTGGTGATGGACAGGGAGGCCTGGTGTGCTGTGATTCATGGGGTGGCAAAGAGTCGGACATGACTGAGCGCCTGAACTGAACCTATTCTAGTATTCTTGCTTGATGAATCCCAAGGACAGAGGATCCTGGTGGGCTACAGTTCATAGAGTCGCAAATAGTCGGACACGACTGAATGACTAAGCACAAGCACAGCACATACAGATCACACATCACAAATCTGCATCATTGCCGTCCCCATTAGAGATGCTGCATTCATCCCTCCATCTGCAGCTGCCAGGGGATATTGAGGAAATCATTTCACAGATCTGCGTTGCTGAAGCATTGAGTGTCCACAAAAATATCAACTAATTGACTCTTCCATATTACACAGTTTTGAACTCTGCAGTTGAGACTGATGTTCAGTGAGAAGATGAAAAGATGCCCAATGGCAAGGACATTGCAAGTCTCAGGAGTTAGAGAAAACAGAGCTGAGTCTTCAGACCAGGGCATTTACTGCATCAAAGAAATGAGGTGGCAGTTGGTTAACTGTTTCTGTTAAATCAAGGACCCCAAACACCAAGATAAAATAAAATCAAGTAAAAGGCATGTTTCAACCTACAACAAATTTCAAAGCTGGCTGATGGAAGTCAAACTTTACATTTTTTATCAAGTGAGAATATTGATGCTTAATCAATGAATATGTACTATTTAATTGCACCTCTCTTTGCTTTTCGGTTACTTATTAAGAAGCTAAAGGTCAGTACTTTCTTCAGCTTTATCTTTCTGGGTTAGATGAAAGTCCACTGAGATCAGAGACTCAGAAGAGGAAATGAACAGAAGTAATGAACCAATCCATATTTCTTTCCCTAAGTCAGTCATCGATTTTGAATAATGTACAGCATATGCAGACAGTTCACTACATCAAGAGGTCCCTAGAAATCAGAGAGAGTGATGATCAAATTGAAAACACTCTTATTAGAGAGCTAATATCTTGTTCCAACATATATTTAGGTACTGAGTTAATTCTTCCACTGATTTTAAGTTTAATGGGTTGATTTCCTTCTGATCCAAGAACTTAGAGGTTGAAATCTGATCATTCTAAATTTACTGCCTACTTTTGTCATCCTATGAACTTGTGCTTTATTGATTTTTAAGAAAAGAATCAAGTACTGACCATCCATGGACATAAAAGCCAGGAAAAAGATAAAATTTGCATTTTGAAAAAGGAAAAGATCTAAAATGACTATTGCTTTGAAATTTTTCCTCTTGAGAGGAATACACATGCTTTATAAATATTAACCCAAGGCTCTTTTGATATTTGGCCTGTGTGAAGGAGATCCTAAGACAAAGCCTGGAAGCCTTAAATCTCTACTTTGAATGAAAAGGCTTCATTGTTCTCAAAGTCACATTTGAAACTTTTTGTAACTTTATTTTACTTTTACTTGGCCTGGGCTCTCCCTCTGCCCCCCTGAGAATTAGAATTCATTTAGCATTCCAAATGTTCATGGCATTGAACTTAGGGCTGCGATGGAGGTAAAAATGAGGAAAGGGAAAATTTCTGTTTGTGGCATTTAAATTTTAAAATGGAGAAAACATAGGTTTTTAAAGGAAGTACATTGCTCAAGACATTAGTCAAAAAGAATTTTGGCACATTTTTGGGAGGGGTCGGTATAACTTAGCATTTGTCCTATACTTCTGTGAAATTATTGCAATGATAAACTTTTAGATAAAAGAAGTTATAAGCATTGGACCATGTTTGAATTTTTCAAGCTTGTAACTGATTTTTTTTTCTTCCTGTATCATTTCTTTCAAATGTTAAAAATCATGACTTAGACTTCTGATGGGTTAAAAATATATTCTGAGTAATGTTCAGCCCTGAATTCCACCACATGCTCTTGTATGAATAATACCACCTCACCCCAAATCGAAGCATGGGAAATTTGCAATTCCCTCAAAGGATTGTAAATGAGCCCCTTGTCAAGCTGCCACAGCAAATTAACAGGATTTAAATTCTGCCATAATATCTATCAGAAATTCAAATGACTAGTAATTAAAGCAGTGCTTGCTCTCCTGTGACACATGCAGCGTGACAAAACAGTGCTGATAGGTCACCTCTCTGCTTCTGCCTATTTGATTACAGCTCGTTGGGCACCAGGTGGCTTATCTGTAGAGTGTCTTGCAGTCTATTAAATTCTGAGTGTGAAACAGAAGTAAAGCACAATAAATATTTTATGGTATGGGTGTATACATGTTCCTCAAAGCTGTTCTGTACTCTTGAGTTTTTATAAGGATAGCCTTTTCTATTAAAAAAATATATCATTATAGAAAAAAATGCTTGAAAATAGGGAAAGACTACCCTAATCCATCACCCAGAGATAGTAGCTTTTAATATTATTTTTGTGTTTTGGGGCCCAGTTAATCCTAAAGGAAACCAGTCCTGAATATTCATTAGAAGGACTGATGCTGAAGCTGAAGCTTCAATGCTTTGGCCACCTGATAGGAAGAGCCAACTCACTGGAAAAGACCCTGATGCTGGGAGAGATTGAAGGCAGAAAGAGAAAGGGACAACAGAGGATGAGACTGTTGGGTGGCATCACCGATTCAATGGACAAGAGTGCACAAACTCAGGGAGATAGTGAAGGAGGGAAGCCTGGCATGCTGCAGTTCATAGGAATTGAATGAGTCAGACATGACTTAGCAACTGAACAAGAACAATAACAGTTTTGCTTATATTCAGAAATAAAAGATCATATGACACACAAATTGATTTTAAAACATCTCTTTCTGATTATGAAAGTAATTAGTAACATTACTGAACATTTGGAAAATAAAGAAAAGAAGATAAAAATGATATTGAATCCCACCCTGGCATAACCCCTGTCAATAGTTTACTTATAATTATAATATTTTGCATATTTGTGTATACTTAAGGGTACACACCTGGAGAAGGAAATGGCAACCCACTCCAGTGTTCTTGCCTGGAGAATCCCAGGGATGGCGGAGCCCAATGGGCTGCCGTCTGTGGGATCGCACAGAGTCGGACACGACTGAAGCGACTTAGCAGCAGCAGCAGCAAGGGTACACAATAGTAATGAATAATGGGTTCTTATGTAAATCATGGGTGAGGCTAATGTTAATAAAGGTATAGGGAACTGAAAAAATACAAGGACACAATAAATAGTAATTTTTATGGCATAATGAGAGGAGGAATATCACAAAACTTTTGTTGAAGATGCTGTGCAGTGGGGCTAATGACAGATGATATATTTATCTTTCATAGCAAAAGTTAGTCATTCAGATCATTAAAAATGAATTAAAATATTGAGAATAAGTTTTCAGGTTACTTGGCAATTAAATGGTTCCCACTTATTTCCAGGAAATTCTGATTGTGTATATTGAAGGGTAAGGAGACAGAGCTTGGAGAAAAGAAACTTCCCTTTCAGGTTTCTCCCAGTCCGTGTTATAACTGCAGGAGATCATTTAGCCACTGTTAGCAATGCCAGACCCCAACTTTGCCAAGTAATTTTTTTTTTTTTTTTTGCCACACTTGGTGGCATGCAGGATCCCTGGTTCCCCAACAAGGGATCAAATCTGTGCCCCCTGCAGTGAAAGCCTGGAGTCTTAACTACTGGACCACCAGGGAGATCATCTGTCAAGTAGTCTTTTAAATGATCGTTAGGGGCTTCCCTGGTGGCTCAGCTGGTCAAGAATCTGCCTGCAGTGTGGGAGACCTTGAATCGATCCCTGGATTGGGAAGATCCCCTGGAGAAGGGAATGGCTGTTCTGGCCTGGAGAATTCCATGGACAGAGGAACCTAGTGGGCTACAATCCATGCGGTCACAAAAAGTCAGACATGACTGAGCAACTCTCACTTTCACTTTAGATATGCCAAACAAAGGATTCCAGCTGAACTCTGGGGTGAAGAATGGGGTTCAAGAAACATATTTTCTAGAATTATGGGAAGGATATGTCCCGAGGCTATTGAATACTTCTAATAACACGTATCCAGTTGCATTTCCAAGTTTGGAATTCTAACTAAAAAAGCTAAGTCTCAAGAGACCTTTTATAAAGGTAGACTATTATTAAGTTTTTAAATTTTTGATTCATCTTGGTTGGAGTACTCTATGAAGTTGTTTTTTCCAAGCGAGGTCCATAGAGGGTTTGGGGCATTTTCATACCTGAGACTGACTTTCTGGACATTCTTGGTTCATATTCCTTTCCTCACAAATTTCACAGACATTACTCCAATGTCTTTTGTCAACTGATCTTGTTGGTGAGACATTTTAAGTCTGTCTTTTTTTGGATATTTGTAAACAATGGATGATTGTCACTTGATCTTCAGGTAGATTTTTTTTCCCCTTTATTTTTCAATCTTGGTCCATTAACTCTCATTTACATTCTGACATTGAAACTAAAGAACTAGCTTTAAATCCCAAAGTCATTCATCAGGGATTTACATACCATGACACTATATGTGCAACAAGAATATTATTCAGCTGACACATAAGGCACCTGTGCCCCCATGTTCAGAGGGCATGTGCTCACTGATCCTCACCTGAGCAGCTTAATATGCTGTGTTTCTAAGACAGACATTGCTTTTGCCTGTGACCTCTGGTTGGGTTGGGTTTTCCAAGTCATAGGCTTCCCCGATGGCCCAGGGGCTTCCCGGGTGTTGCAATGGTAAAGAATCTGCCTGCCAATGCAGGGACTGCAAGAGACATGGGTTCAATCCCTGGGTTGGGAAGATCCCCTGGGGTAGAAAATGGCAACCCATTCCAGAATGCTGCTGCTGCTGCTGCTAACTCGCTTCAGTCGTGTCCGACTCTGTGCGACCCCATAGATAGCAGCCCACCAGGCTCCCCTGTCCCTGGGATTCTCCAGGCAAGAATACTGGAGTGGGTTGCCATTTCCTTCTCCAAATTCTTGCCTGAAAAATCCCATGGACAGAGGAGCCTGGTGGGCCACAGTCCATGGTGTCTCAAAGAGTTAGACATGACTGAGGTGACTGAGTGTATCACGCAGGTGAGATGAAGTTTATGAATCATTTTTCTAGAAAATGATGACCTCCGTGGATTAGTCTTAATGACTGCAATGCTTCACCTGTTGATTAAAGAAAGGAATTTTGTAGTGGCACCCTGGTGGGCCAGAATAGTGAGGCCAGTGATTCCAGTGATGGCTTGGAATCTACCACTGTCCAAGATGAAGGCTTGAACAGTATAGTAAAGCAACAGCAGAATGTAGGTGGCAAATATGGAGGATCACAAGCAATCTAGTCTAATTACATGGCAGTAATTGAAAGTTTTACTCAGGATGTAAGACTATCATTGAGTTGATTGAGTTTGTGTCTCAGTAAATTCCTTTAATCTTCACATTCCTTGTTTTATCAATTTCAAAAGAAATTCCTTCATTGTGCCTTTGCTCTTTTCATGCATTTGTTATTTTCTCTTCAGAAGCACAAACATAATCCTTAAGAAACAATTAAATTTCCACCTTTGGGCATATTCTTCTAGTTCCAGGGTGCTGATATGGGAATTTTTTCCCTGGAATTTTTTTTCATTTTAGCTTGGTACTCTGAGCAAATAAAATAGAGAAAAATGTGAGTATACTAATACCAAACTTTCTGTTTCTATCTTTAGTTACTGTGGGAACTATCCATCCCTGGTGTCACCCTGTCTCCTCTACTTTATATTCTATTAAATGGAGAAGTTTCAGCTTCTGAGTGGATGGAGAAGGTTAGGGGCAGCCCACCCACTCTGGCTGCCTCCCCCTTGGCTGTAGGCCTCCCTCTGATGAGACTACTGCCTGGGGCTGTTGCTAATTTCAGAGCTAATGGCTTAATGCAAGTCCTGAACCTCTTTCCCTATCCATTCAGATGTCTGTTCCTGTAGTCTTTCTAATACAAAAAGATTGAGCATTTACAACATTAAAAATAGATAAATGCCTAAACGAAATCCAATTTATAGTTGGTTTTTTGGCTACTGAATCTCTGAGTGATTTTATTATTCCTGTGCTATGTCTTTTGGGTGATAATACAGTGAAAAGGAAATTAGTAATAATTACTCAAAGATTTGAAACAAGATTCATTACTGATATGTTCTGCTACATTTCCAAACATTACAAAATGGCATAAATTTTCCTTTGCTAAGGTCCTGCCTTGTTGCTAAAGATCACAGTATGAAATCCTTTAACATCATGGAAATTGCAGTTTGTAAAGGATGTGGACATGCATAAGATAAGGAAAATCTTACTAATGATAAGATAAGGAAAATCTTATGCATGTTGCACAGGGATTTCTTATTGTGTCCTTGACCCAATATTTGACTCCAATATCTCAGAGGTGCTTAGAAGCTAAAGACAAAAAGATGACACGTTAAGTGTGTATATTTCAGATTCCATTGATTCTCATATTACATGTGATGTGGTTTTAGTCTAATTGTATGATGATTGTGACAATAACTATAATAGTTAACAGTCAAATATAATGCTCATTCAAGCCAGTTTTCAGTTCTCCTCCTGAAAAATTCATCTTGTAGTTTAATGTATTTATATTTTTTATTCCAGAAAGAATTTTTAAAATTTCCTTTAAGCTGTTTTAAACACATTCAAATACATTTTCTATATTTTTAAAAGAAAGATCTAAAACTGTTCTGAGGTCAAAATTGACTCACATGTTTAAATTAGTAATTAAGAGAAACTGATCTGCATTAACCTTGGGAGCCGTCAACATATTTAAATGGAAATCCGTAATATTTACATATCTTTTTTGCATATTTTCCATCATAAATGCATGGTTTTACTGTTTGTAATTCAGTTTTGCATGTATAACTTGTATGTGGGGTAGAAAGAGTTAGATGGTAATCTGCCATGGCCACCATCCCTGCCATCCTGGGCTGAACAGTGAATGGATTCTTGTTTCCCAGTGCCTGCTTGCCTCTTCAGGGAACTGGGGAATAATGGATTTTCAGAATGGTCCTAGATGGACGAATAGCCTGAGAAGCTGGTATCTGATTATGCCTGTAATTGTATGTTTATGAGTTGACAGCCACACACTTTTGTCCTCTACTTAAATTACTCTTAAGTTTTTTAATCTCTGAACCCTATGGTCTATGCAATGCTTCTGAATTCCTCATTATATACTGCTTTGTATTATTATTTAGCTGTTATAATATATTAACAATTTTGCCTTTTCAACTAAATTTTTAGTTCCTTGAGGGCAAGGGCAGCATCTTATAAACTCTTTTCTTATTATCACTCACATGTCAGGCATCCAATAAATATTTGATGAGTGAAACAGGACTGAATGCAATTGACTATATGCTCTCAGAATCAGAGTATTCAAAATCATTTGAGTTTCTGACTAAATGAGTATAAGTCAAGAAATTATTTTGTTTCAGGCCTCATTAACTTTCCTGATTTAGTAATATATATCTGAAGAGTTCTTAATGAAGGGAGACAACTTATGCTTTGATGTTAATCAGGATACAAAATTGAATATACTATATCATTTCAACTAGAATAGGAAAAATGTAGAAGTACTTACCTCTGGATGATTGCATGACTTTTCCTCTTTTTTTAAAAAAAAAATTTAATGAAATTTAAACATTTTTGACCCTGAAAACATTTGCTTTTGTAGTTAAAAGGAAACAAGAGAAAAAAATCTTTGCAATCCTTGTATGTGTGTATATGTGGGTATGGAGGTAGGTGTGTGTATGTGAGGAATAAGACTGAGGATTATCCCTTTAAAGTAAAGTAAAGCAATAACAATACACATCTTTAAATAGCACTGAGTCATGATTGATTGCTATTTTACTGAAACATGCATAACAGCTTGTTAGAATAACAGCTTGTTTCAGTTCAGTTCAGTTCAGTCTCTCAGTCGTGTCCGACTCTTTGCGACCCCATGAATCGCAGCACGCCAGGCCTCCTTGTTCATCACCATCTCCCGGAGTTCACTCAGACTCACGTCCATCGAGTCGGTGATGCCATCCAGCCATCTCATCCTCGGTCGTCCCCTTCTCCTCCTGCCCACAATCCCTCCCAGCATCAGAGTCTTTTCCAATGAGGCAACTCTTCGCATGAGGTGGCCAAAGTACTGGAGTTTCAGCTTTAGCATCATTCCTTCCAAAGAAATCCCAGGGTTGATCTCCTTCAGAATGGACTGGTTGGATCTCCTTGCAGTCCAAGGGACTCTCAAGAGTCTTCTCCAACACCACAGTTCAAAAGCATCAATTCTTCGGCGCTCAGCCTTCTTCACAGTCCAATTCTCAATAACAGCTTGTTTAACACTTATTAATCAGAACTCTAGCTGTATATTTAACATGTGCATATCCCCCTTCTATATTTGTAACATCTCTTTCCAATCCCTATTTTTGGAATATACAGTAAGCTCTAACTTATAGGATAAATCAAAACAGATGTTCTGGTGAATCAATAGTCAGAGTTAAAAAAGAGAATAGCAATTTCTAGTTGGTAAAATGCTAGAAAACAATATTTTTAATATTTATTGTTTCTTTTAATGGGCAATCACTGAGAAAAATTAAACTTCTGTACATAATGTATATTATTATTTAGCTTCCTTTCCCACACACCTCCCCCCCTTCAAAAGCAGAGTAGAACATCTGAGGAATTATAAAGCAATGATTCTGGAAATAAATGGCAGTAAAACTGTTTTGAGGCCCAGACTGTGACTCTGCTGGTCACTGAGGGGGCCTAAGCAGATTGGTGAGCCAGTTCCTGTTTCCTGAAGCCACATAAGTCCCTAGAGGCAACGAGGGGTCAACCAGCTACCTACTGAATGGCAGAAAGAGAAAAGGGAAGATACAAGAGAAAAGCAAAACCAAACCAAAGTCTTAAAGTATTACTGAGCCATAGTAGTTTTGTAAAAGTATCGGAAGAGCAATACTAGTTAACATCTACATAACTCTGATGTGGTGGTTTTAAATGAATGTGCATAAATTCTTTGATGTTCCTTTTTTCAAGAAGTAGAACTTAATTTTCCTCCTTTTGAATACTTTCTCTTTCCTTTGGATCACTTGCTCTGGGGGAAGCCTGCCTCTGTATTGTGAGCTGTCTTCTGGAGGAACCCACAGGAAAGGAACTGAGGTCTGCAGGAATGATGGGAACAATCTTAGATGCAGGTCTTCTGGCCCATTTGAGCCATGAGATGACTGCAGCCCTGTTTGTCTGCAATTTCACGGGAGACCACTCAATTACATATATAGATAGAATAAATTGGAACCATAGGTGACCATTTAAGTACTTTTAATGGATGAAATTAATAGCAGAAAATAAGTTATATCCACCTCAGTTGTATCAAAGAAACCATTTCCATGGCAACACATTGAAAAATCACAGGATGACAATAAGTTGAAATAAGGGAAGTGAAATGAAGTCGCTCAGTTGTGTCCGACTCTGTGACCCCATGGACTGTAGCCTACTAGGCTCCTCAGTCCATGGGATTTTCCAGGCAAGAATACTGGAGTGGGTTGCCATTTCCTTCTCCAGGGGATCTTCCCGACCCAGGGATTGAACCCAGGTCTCCCACATTGTAGGCATATGCTTTACCATCTGAGCTACTAGGGAAGCATGAATGGTTTTACTACTCAATAAACCTATGAAATGAAATGCCTGCGTTACTCTGCTCAGAACCAACAGCAGTGTGTGGAGTAAGGAGCCCCAGCCACTAAAACTGCATCTGTCTATAGTTTGCATTGCTGTAATACTGGTCTAGAGTTAGTAAATTTGCTTTTCTCTTTACTCTGATGTTTATCATCTGAAACATAATTGCCTTAACTTTGAAGCAATTTAAACAATATTTTGTTAGAAAAATTACCCTTAAAAGTGTGATGTACAGAGGAGTCCACTGGTGTCAGCAGCCACAGTTATCTCTGTTGTCATAGTAACTTGCAGTTTGAGCCTAACCCAGGGTATTAAAGTAATGGAGAACTAGAGAAATGTTGGCAATATTGGAATACAGAAAAACACATATGCTACCATTGACATACAGAGACTTAGGCGTGAAATTGACATCAACATTTTAAATCACAAAAGGCATTTTGTTTTGAAAAAGCAGCACTTTCACTTGAACCAAAAATTACTGAGAATTTATATGTGATCTTTTATATGACAAAAAAAGTTTGGTTTCTGCTTTTTCTACAAGTAAGACATGGGCAAGAAATTCTGAAGGTTATGTTTGATGCCTACCCTAATGATTTCATTTCTCTCTGCATCAGGAATGTTCTTAAACAAATAAATTTGGAATCATAGTTCCACTAAAGGTCATGAAAAAAAGAAATGAGATCATGACTTGACAAATAAATATTCTGCACTCATATGCTCTAAAGTTTGATCACAATTTATGCCACATGCCTATGTGGTTATATACACACATAACCTTGAAACCTTAACAGAGTCAGTTTAGATGATTTTATGTGCTTTCTGTAGTTCATATAGTATTAGTAGAGATGCTTTGTGGAAGCTCCCATAGACCTTAAAATAACCACTAAACAGTAAAAGTATTGCCTTTGTGATAATCTTACTGCTCTCTTCATGTGGGACATGGAGTAGGAACTGGGTGAGCCAAAATCAGGCAGTTAAGTTTGAAAGTTTTAATACTGTCCTGCTCACACGTTGCAATTTGAAGAGGGTCAGAATACGCCACCCCCAAATAGACCACTTTGGCATGTGTTACTTTGAGCTAAAGACATTTGAGATTCAACAGATGCAGAAATAAGCCTTCCTGGAACTTCCCTTATCTGACTAAAAGTAGAAACTCCTGAGAAATAAGAACTACCATATATGCCCTCTCCCAGGGAATTTTTATGGCCATGAAGAAGAGGGAAAGTTGGCACCAAGATGGACCTACACAAATAATCTTTGCTCATAGTGTTACTAAACCAGGTTCACTTGGCCCGTTGCACAGCAAGCCAGAATTCTGAGTTGCCAAGGCCTGCAGTGAAGAGAAGTTTTTTCACAAGGTGGCCAAGAGAGGAGATGGGAAAACAAGTCTCAGATCTGCCTCTTTGAAGACCAAGGGTTCCAGGTATTTATGGGATAAAGAAAAAAGAAGCAGGGTGGTCTGGGGCCTTAGGAGCACATGGGGAGTGTGGGGAATGGTGATTGGAAAAACGGGTGGTAACTGTCCTTCCACGCAGGCATAACTAAGCTGCAAGCATTGGCACATTCAAAAATAGAGCACTTAGTGCCCTCTGATGTCAAAAGGGCACCAAGCAGACACTTTTGCATGCCTGGTTGGAGGTTCTGCAGTCTTTTGTAGTACTAACCAGCTCAGCCCAGACTAAACACAGCTCACTTCAAGTTCCTAGAAAAGAACTCAGACAGACATCTTCCTTGTTTAGGTTATATGCCTCTTGGAGGACATGGAAGTCTTTTGTAGCAAAAGTTAAAATGACCTTGATTAATAAAGACAGGTGAAATGGATTTGACTAATGATTACCCATGGTTTCATAAGCCTTCATCTTTCATTCATTTCCCCCATCTATTTATTTTTCCATGGTGAAATCCCTTGAAACCTAAAATCCCCTCTTTGCTAAAAAAGATATTAATATATAAGCTCTCAGCCCTATCCACTTTTCTAGGAAGACCCCCACATGATGTAAAAATTAATATCAAATAAAATTTGTCTCCCTTTTATTAATTTTTCACATGCTATCTAATTTGCAGGGCCCTAGACAATGAACCTAAGAGTGTGGAGGAAACGGTTTTATTCCTCCCCTATATAACTGAAAGCCACACCTCCAAATATTCTTTCTGGGGCATCCAATACTCAGGACCAGGATAAAGAGAAGTCAGTTTTGAGTTCAAAAGTCTGGGGATGGGAGTACAGGGAGGAGAGATATTTCTGAGTGAAACAAGGAAATGGAAAACCAGAAAAAAAGGGAGAGACTGGGAAAAACAGAGGCCCAGACTGCTTCTCCATCCATTCCTCACACTAGTATTGTGTTGGGCTTAACTCTAGAACAAAGTGGAAGAGTCAAGTTCTGAGAGGTGTTCATTAGGAAAAGATCTGTCTTGTTTTTCCTCTTTCTAGGCCTTTCAGTTTCTGAGATAACATGAAGAACTCTGTGGTTGTGAAGAGATTCAACAGGCAGGATTCAACAGGCAATAATTCCACAGGATTCAACCTGATCCTGAATCCCTGATCAATCTCCCCAAACCATGTGCTCTCTCTGAAGGGCAAACCTAGAAGGAGGTCTCAGTTGGTATTTCCTGGGTTCTCAGCCCTCACTGTCTTTTCACGAAGGACCTTAGGACATATGAATCTTCCCATTTATTTGGAATTCAAATGTACTCTGTCCTTTAAATCTAATCATGTATAAAGAAGAAGTTTCCTTACTGCCCTCTCCAGTATGATCTCTTCATTAACATCAGCAGTAGCAAGAGGGACAGCAACACTGGGCGCCACTCCTGTCATTTAACAAAAGTCGATTAAGTGAAAGTACAGCCCTGGGTGTTTTAGAGACATTTATCTGACATAATTCTCTCAGTGATCCCTGGAATAAGCACTATTACCCTCATTGATTAGGTGAGATATCCAGGTCTGATGAAACTAAGCAAGCATCAATACAGCTTCTCTGCTTTCTGAATTTATTTTATAAATGGAATCTCTTATCACCAATATAGAATTTAAAGGCCTTGGAGGGCTTAATTCAGCTATGAATTGTATTCATGAAATAAAAATTCATATTCGAAGGCAAGTCAAAAGAAATTTAAACAGAAAATATTTTCTCTGCCCTTTGGCTTCCTCTCTGCTCTCTACTGTGCATTATGTATTTGCTTTATGCATGGAACAAACCTCGCCATTGGCAGAAATACCTGCTCAACTATGAAAAGCAACATTCTTCTAGCACCTACCAGACAACTCCTTAGGCTATAACCTTCCTTCTTTATCTTGTGAGGGATCATGATGATCCGTGACTCATTCCTTGCTTTGCTTGCATAGATCTGGATTGTGAAATTGTCAATAATACGTGATTGAAAGTACAGCCCTCGGTCTCAAAATCTTATATAACTGTGCTTTGACTTCTAATGAGTGGAACAGTTCTCAGAGCATTCTGAGAGGCTGTTCCTGGGTTATAATCCTCAATCTGACCCAAGTAAAATTTTCCATTTCTTTCTTAGATTGACTGATTAAACTTTTTTTTGCCAGCATTTAATATTGAATAGCCTCATGGCACTGAGAGCTGTATTTTATTAACAGATACTCAGCCGTTTGCTGATTGATTGATTGTTCTAGAGTGTACATGGCATAGTTTACCTAGCCTTATTATTTCTGTAGCTGATATGCCACCTATCTCAAAATTTCCTCTTGAGCTATTTTGTGTTGTAATAGTTAATACTGGTTAGAGAGCTTTGAAAAGGAGGGATGTGAGGATCCTTAAAAATATTTTTTAGAGTCTATTTATTCCTAGCAGTAGTAGATTTTAAAACTTTAATCCATTTTCTATTTTGATAGCAAAATCTTGATATTATATTATAATTTATAGATGCTTAATCCACGTTTACAAAACCACACTGTTAAAAGAGAGTATATTTAGATGGAAGACCCAATGCCAAGTGAGTGTTTGGACTTTCCTAAGTTTCACAGTAAATGGTTTTATTTGTTTAGATGGTGAATTAAGAGTTCAGATTCTGAAGTTCAGAATGTTTGCGTTATCAAAATGCTGCAAAGGAAAAAGAAGCTGCTGCTGCTGCTGCTAAGTCACTTCAGTCGTGTCCGACTCTGTGCAACCCCATAGACGGCAGCCCACCAGGCTCCCCCGTCCCTGGGATTCTCCAGGCAAGAACACTGGAGTGGGTTGCCATTTCCTTCTCCAATGCATGAAAGTGAAAAGTGAAAGGGAAATCGCTCAGTTGTGTCCGACTCTTCACAACCCCATGGACTGCAGCCTACCAGGCTCCTCTGTCCATGGGATTTTCCAGGCAAGAGTACTGGAGTGGGGTGCCATCCCCTTCTCTGGAAAAAGAAGCTAGAAACCTCATAACCTGGCCTTGATGATTTGGGGGTTCTGTTGCAATCATGTGGGTATTCCCATTACTCTTGAGATTATTGAAGTGTCAGAAATTACTCCAGTTGTTTCTCTTCTCAAATTTGACAGCCTGTTACTCAGGTGATGCCACGTGATCAAAAGTTCAGAGTCAAAATCCACAATTAGAATATTTATTTTATCATATCTTAGGATAACATTTCCTCTCCAAGATTACCAAAATAACCTGTTAACTTTTTATTTGACTAAAGACATTTTTTTCTGTTAAAGTCATTTTCTATTTAAAGGTACAAGGAGGTCATTATAAAAAGCAACAGAAAGGTCAATACCTTATTTTGCTTAATATGATATGCAAATTCTTGTTTTCAGCTGACTGAATAGCTCACCGCTACTTTAGTAGAATCTGGCAGCTCATAAGAGTAAATGAAAATACACATGAATGTGATCTAAACGGTATTGTCTAAAATACAGAGATAGCTATATTTAGCATCATCACAATTGCATTTTCTTAGCCTCTTTGTTCAGATTTTTCAGATAATCAGTTTGTTGACAGTGGCAAGTGCTAATACGAACATATAAACATAATCAGCACACCTTTTCTTTTTTCTGTTTTGTTCTTGAAAAAGCACTTCTTTTCTGACCATTTTGGAATGTTACTACTGCTGCTCTATAGATTATTCTCTAAAAGAGGGGATATTACATTCTTAATTGGGCATAAGCCAATATCACCTTGAAATAAAAAATAGTGATAGATAATCAATACATCGTGAGACTGAGAAAATGTGAAAGGGGCTTAGTGTTGTAATCAAATATAACTTATAGAAAATGCATCATGTTCATAGTCATGACTGAGTTGCAAATAACTTCCACATCAGTGGAAATGTATTTGTAGAAATGACTAATTTTTTTCTTTTTACAGTACCAACTTGGATATATGTGGGGGCTGCAGAATAAAAAGAAAGGGGACCTGGGGAGATGCTGAACTTACTCTGGAGCCATAATCAAGAGTCCCAGGTGCTGTGGCTTGTATGCATTTTGATTAGAGGTGATGCTTTTTCTCCCAGTGATTGGTAGCTGGTCCAGGACAGAGGTAACATCCTCCTGTAATGAAAATTGTCTCCTTTCAATTGAGGGGTAAAAGCATTGCACTTGAGACTCTGATGGACTGCACTATGGGAATCAGACTATAGAAGAGTCAATTACACCTAACTAGTTCCTCCAGTAGAGAACCAATTCGCCAGTGATCGATTTTATACATAATGCACTGTCTAGGTTCTGCTGAGGACACAGAAATGAGAATGATCCAGTTACTGTGGTACAAAGAATTCCTCTAAATCAGCTATCTAGGCCATCTTACTCCTATCATTGACTCTAGGGCTGTCTCTCAATTAAAGTAGCAAAGTGGTTATTGGCTTAAGGGGAATTTTGTGTGCTATGCTGTGCTCAATCAGTCATGTCTGACTCTTTGTGACCCCATGCACTGTAGCTTGCCAGGCTTCTCTGTCCATGGGATTCTCTAGGCAAGAATACTGGAGCAGGTTACCATTTCCTACTCCAGGGGATCTTCCCAACCCAGGGATCGAACCTGTGTCTCTCATGTCTCCTGCATTGGCAGGCAGATTTTTTATGAAACTCTGATCCCTCTGTTGGGGAAGGAAATTGGTTTATCAACACTTTTCCTCCATCCTCCCTGGATCTTTATAGATACAATGAGAGTAGCCTAAAGGGTAAGATTTAGGTAAATTTCTCTTTTTCACCATTAGCTCCTCTCTCCTTGTTCTATAACCTACACACAACACAGTTGAACATTTTACCAACTTAAAATCATTTGAGTTGGCAACACTTGGAAATTGGATAACTCCATATATCTCCTTAGGTAGCTTGCAAATATCACTTACACTCATCTTCCTGTGTCATTAAACCGTTCAATATCTGACATATGTGAAAGAAATGCAGGTTGAATGAGATCTCAGTCATGAGATAGCCCTAGAAATGCAAGCTGAATGATAAATGAAGGATGTAGGTCAATATAATTAAACTTCTTTTCTTCTACCATATATCTAAGATTCAGGGGCTATAATCTGGAGTTTTCAATGGTGAGGAGTATAGAAAGAATGACACTTTAATTCAATGGGCAGGAGGCTCAGAGGGCAGCCAGAGGCAGCATAACTTTCACTGGGCTCCAAGGGAGGGGGAAGGCTTTGCTCTAGTGGGGAAAAGGGAGGTAAGGGGCTGGTAGAATTTTCCTAGAAGTAGCTTGGTCTCATCCCAGTTAAATGTTGCACTTTCTGTGCATCTCCTCAAAGCCAGAGCATCAGTTTTCCTTCAGAATACCGGAGAGGTGAGAACAGAAGAGGGAAGAAGGGAGTCTGATGTATTGGAGGAGTATAATACACACTGAGGGAAGGGGGCAGACTGAGCTAGAGGTTAGCTGGAAAGATTATTTAATGTGTGAAATACAAGTTTTATCAGGTGCATCCATGGGCGCTCTCTAACACACTTGTTCGATCTTCTACCTAGCTCATCTGCAATTTCAGTCTTATGAAGTCTTCAAACAGAATGCACTGTCTGAGGACTCTTATCAGTTTTGGATGACTTACTGGAAAAAAGGGAGGATCTTCATTAGTAATCATGCAGATACCTTAAATCCAAGGGCTAATCTCCACAGTTGGCAATGGAAGAGATCTCACAGGAGGAGATTTTTGTAAATAGGTCTTGAGAGAATAGAAGTCTGAAACCTTCTTATTTGGTAAACTTGGAAAATGAAATCCTACCTGCATTTAGGAATGCTACAGAGTTTATTACTTAAAAAGTTTGAAAATGAAAGCCACAGTGGAGTGATTTCTAGAATGAGGATGAAAATAACAATGCCTTCCGTTTACTTTGTTCCTTTAGTGTTTTCTATTGGGCAAGTTCATTTAAGCCCATGCATATCCATTTCTTCATTTAAAAATACTTATAATTCTATATATTAGGCTTACATGACTGATTAATAACATAGTCAAGACTAGAAACTAAAAGTCTTACTAACTCCAGACTTTCCCTGGCCTATAGTTCAAGGACACAGGAAGAAAGGAGACAGCAATAGTAATAGTAATAGTAATACTATTACTAATGGTAATAATAATAATCTTAAAAAGGGCAATAGAGAAAGGGGTACTATTGAATCATCAATAGTAAGTGTAAAGATGGAAGAAAATTACAATTACAAAGCAAAGTCTGTTATTCAAATCAGAATTTCTAACATTTAATATAAAGAAGAGTGTGAAATTAGTAAGGAAGTTTGATAAAGGCAGGTGATGGTTGATGGGTGGCTTTAACACTAGGCCATTGCCTATGGACTCAAACCTTAAGCTTCAGAAGACTCCTCAGAAATCAGAAGCATGAAATCTACAGTTTATATTATATCTTAAAATAGAAGGAATTATTTATGTCCATTTTAAGGACAGATGAATTAAGGGATGAACACTAAAAGCACTCATTCGAACCAAAAAGTAAATTGTAAAGAAAGATCAACCTCAGTTATTATCACTAGTTAGTTTACCTGCCTTCTATTTTCTGAGAAGCATAGTAATGGTTTGTGACATAATTCTAAAGGTCAAAATAGCATATGGAATTATACACTGGTTTTTGAATTGCTGGTTTAAAACAATGGAATTTTCCCTGGGAAATGATTGTGATTTTCTGCTAAACGTCTTTATCTCCTTGTTAATCTGCATATTAGAGAAATCTGTGAAGTTAACAAATGTTCCCCTGGTGAAAGTTATAGTCATAAAATGCTGCATAAAGACATTCCGTTCAGTTCAGTCGCTCAGTCATGTCTGACTCTGTGACCCCATGCTGCCTCCCTGTCCATCACCAACTCCCGGAGTTTACCCAAACTCATGTCCATTGAGTTGGTGATGCCATCCAACCATCTCATCCTCAGTTGCTCCCTTCTCCTCCTGCCTTCAATCTTTCCCAACATCAGGGTCTTTTCAAATGAGTCAGCTCTTCGCATCAGGTGGCCAAAGTATTGGAGTTTCAGCTTCAACATCAGTCCTTCCAATGAACACCCAGGATTGGTCTCCTTTAGGATGGACTGGTTGGATCTCCTTGCAGTCCAAGGGACTCTCAAGAGTCTTCTCCAACACCACAGTTCAAAAGCATCGTTATTCCTTCTCTCGTTGGTGAGTTCAGCGAGCCTGCATTGAGCACAGGCTGCTGCTGCTGCTAAGTCGCTTCAGTCGTGTCCGATTCTGTGCGACCCCACAGATGGCAGCCCACTGGGCTCCGCCATCCCTGGGATTCTCCAGGCAAGAACACTGGAGTGGGTTGCCATTTCCTTCTCCAATGCATGAAAGTGAAAAGTCAAAGTGAAGTCGCTCAGTCGTGTCTGACTCAGCGACCCCATGGACTACAGCCTACCAGGCTCCTCTGTCCATGGGATTTTCCAGGCAAGAGTACTGGAGTGGGGTGCCATATTGAGCACAGGGCTGACTACATAATATGCAAGCCCAGCACAGTATGGAAATGTGGGAGCCAGGGTTGGAGCTGCCCAGCGGGAAGTCACCTGCATGTAGATATCATGGAAAGATGTTGGTCTCTAGTGACATCAGCCTGGAAGAGATGGAGATGGAGATGAGTAGAGAAAGAGGCAGAATTGCTCAGCCATGTTAACATGTTGGCGAGTGTGAGCCTCGCCAAGAGGAGGAGCCAGCAGACTGTGGGAAAGAGAAGCTAGTGAAATAGGAGTAAAGGAATCATTGAAGCTAAGAGAATAAAGCACTTTAGAGGAAGGTGTTGTCCCAAGTACTACTCCTGTTAAGAAACTTGGTCAGATGGTCAGGGACAAGTGACCCTGAGACTCTCAGTACCTTGACAAGAGTGGTTTCAGTGGAGTAAGGGCGCTGAAGCCTGGCTGGAGAGAAATGAAGAGTGAAAGAGAGCAAGGAAGTGGGACGGAACCTGAGAGAGTCCTCAAAGCAGCTCGAGGGAGCTGTTCTTTTTGTTTTTTAACTTAAGATGGGAGGAACCAGAGCAGACAAAACTGTTACTGAGCACCAGAGTCTGTGGGCTTTGTTTGGAAGACTCTGCAGAAGTTTCCATGGGTATGCCAGAAAAATATTTCAATAGCCCAAAGTTTATTTAGTATTTGCTTCTTCCATAACTTATTTGAAATTTGACTCAAAGATTTTCAGAATAAATGTGTACCATGTATCTGGTTTGACTCTTTTATGTCTGTAGACAAGATTTGATTGAGAGCCCAACTTTGCACCAATATGGATTGCCATTTCCTTCTCCAGGGGATCTTCCCGACCCAGGGATCGAACCCGGGTCTCCCGCATTGGAGGCAGATGCTTTAACCTCTGAGCCACCAGGGAAGCCCCTATTAACATCTCAGACATATAATTTCCTGTGGTTCTCATTTCCTACTTTTTGCAGTGCCATAAAAGCTTTTCTTTCTAGTAAACAAAGGAAGAAAAATAAATAATTTAGAAGTCATACCTGTCATCTCAAGTAGAGATTAGGTTGCCCTTCACAGTTCAAGTAGTGAAAAGCGTGAAGCAACCGATTTGTTATGAGCAGTTTATTGCTTTTCACTGTCTCAAGGATTTAATTAATTCAGCAGCCAAACAAAATACAGTCAGGTATTGGGTTTCTACTTAAAAATTAGCAGCTTGACACAAATATGAATAGTTTCCTTATACTTTATGGGAAAAGGAATAAAAATTAAGTACTGCTGTATCTTTGTAAAAATTTTTAAAATAAAAATTTCAAAGCAGTTTGCAAGTATACGGTACTACTTTCTGGAAAGATTATGTAATGTGTGAAATACAAGTTTTATCTGTACAGCTTCAGAGAGTACAATCTATGACTTTTATGAGTGCCTTTGGTGACGGTTAATAAGGAATTTCAGGTTGAAGGTGAGTATACATGAATATATGTGCCAGGCGAGTGTAGGATGGGGGTATCCTATAGTCTGGGGTGGGGCATTACCAAGTTCCAAAGAAATGGTGAAGTAGGTGGTGGTATTTGCCCTGGGGCCCCTTTTCCTGAATCCTTTCCCCCTGCCATTTCCCATTTCTAACACTATCAATTCCTTCTTCTGTTTAAGTATCTGGTATCCTCATGATTGCTTCCACACACCTTTCTTAAACCAGTGCTATGCTGATAATAAATGTTTAACAGCCAGCTATCTTTACCAAAAAAAAAAAAAAAAGATCTGGTTTGCAGCTTTGGTCATTTTTTGTGGTATAAACATTGCCATCAGGGTGGGTTTGAAGTCACCAACATGCCCACAGAGCACACTGATGCAGAGTTGGAAAGAGAGTCACCACCATTGACTGCTAACCAACTGCAACAAGCTGCTGTCAAAACCCATCCCCTGAAAGTGAAGGATAAACTGGCTCCTTCAAGAGTCAGATGGAGAGACCTGAAAAGAGATCCTTAGACTTAAGTTACTTGGTATTTGGGGGCTGGGGTACAGAGTGGGTTATAATTTAAGATCTCTAGTAACCAAAAGTCCAGGCACACATCTACCATTTCCCAGCTCATCTTCGATCTTATTGTCAAAATAGAGATACAATTGCAGTTTCTATGCATGAAGATCTGGGAAGTAAAAGTAATTTCACTCTGTACCATTAGAACTGCCACATTCTGACCCTCTCCCCTGTAGGGGTTCAGTGATATGCGAATGATGGCTTTCCATTTTTAATGCCCCAGTTGAAATCAGGTCCAGGGGAAGGTGTCACTATCACAGCCTCACTCGCCCAGCAGTGTGAGCCATAGTCCTAGAAAAGGCCCGTGGGACTACAGAATGGTGATAGCCCTGCTAGGGGGCATGAGCGCAGGTGAAGGTGTGCGGCTGTCTCAACTCATATTTTGGCAGATGCAAGATGGCTTCTTTTAAAATGTAAAAGCAAAACAGCTGAAAATAGTATATGAATCTGTAGCAATGGCAAACTGTATAATGAGGTTTATGTAAGTCTCTTGTTTCCATGGATTTGAGAAAATGTCTCTTTACATTTTGCTCCTTTTCCAGGACTGTCCAGGCCTTTGTGTTTTCTGACAACCTACTACCTATCAAGTGGGCTGCTAACCTGCTTCTACAATGAGCTGAGGGCAAGGGTAGTGTGGGATGGACTGGGTTGGTTTTTTTTTTTTTTTTTTAATGTACTGATTTATCCTTAAGATACCAGAAGTTTAATGCATGACTATTTCTGTCTTATAAAAAAGATGACAACATAATTAACCAAGCTTTTAATCCTGTGCTAGGCATTGTGCTATGTCCTTTGAATATATTATCTTATTTCATTAATCTTATTAGGAGGTGACAAGGGGAGAAGAAATGTACATCCTCCAAAAGGGGATCTAATATATTTGTGGACAGAATATTTCTTTTGGTAAAAGTAATTGATGATACTGAGTGGGGCGTATAGAGTCCTGTGATGCAATAAAGACAATCTCCATCAATCCTATACCTTCAAAGACTCGTGTATTTTCCCGTTGTTTCCTGCGTGCTTGTTATCTCATTTTTCTTTGATGATGATAAGAGGTGTGCTCTGAATGGTCTCCTATAGCAAGCCCCTGAGATGTACCTGAGCTATAGAGGCAGGATTGTTTATCTGAAAGTTTATGGACTAGGCACCTGACAAGTTTGCTCTAATTCAAAAGGATTCAAGGAAACTGGATCAGGAGCTCGCTCACACATTTAGTAGTGTGTTAGGCACAGTGCCAAATCTACAGTAAAGGGAGATGCATTCCTGAAATCCCAGCAAGAAAAATACTGTCACACCTGGTGGTGATGTGCTGTGGAAGAGTAAGTAGAAGTTGGGAGACCAACCTGGACAACCCAATTGCCAAGTATTAATTCTTTTAGAGAAGATGGTACCAGAATCTAAAACTTCAGTTGGTTTTGGAAAATAACATATTTTCAGATATGGGATTTCCAGAGTAGACTGATATTTTGTCACTCAGCTATTACAGTGCAACAAGCTACTCAAATTCCAAATATGAGAATAATGAGCATTTGATTACTCTTGAGTATGGTTAGTGTGGCCTTAGCTTGGCTGGACTCTATCATGTATCTGTGAAAAGCTAGGAGTTCAGTTGGGAGCTGGCCAGTCCAGGATGGATTCATTGACATATCCGCTACTCAGCTATAGTTGAAAGGGTGGGGTAGGGAGTGCAGAGTCAGGGGTCTCCTTTCCCAGCAGAGTGGGCTGAGCTTGTTTTCCTGGAAGTAGTAGTTTTCCAAGAAACAGTGGAATCAAATGGACCTCTTGAGATCCAGGTACGATGTTACTTCTGCCATTTTTTTTATTTTGGCCAAAACAAATCACAGGACAGCTCAGATTCAAGCAGTGGAGAAAGAGACCCAACCTGCAGTGGAGAAGCAGACCCAACCTGGAGTTGTAGAATCACCATGTTAAAGCATGATCCAGAGCAGTCATTCATTGGGCCATCAATACATCAGTCTTCCATGGATATAAAATTAATAATTCCCCAGGAGTATAAGACCAGCTCCAAGCTAGAAAAGTGGTTGAAGCTCATCTTTGCTCTCCTGCCATTTCCCATGTCTGTGATTTCTCCCTTTGTCCTTCAACAAGGCGACTAGTTTATACATCATTTAGGAAAGTCTAGCTCTCTGAGATCTGTTAAAATAATCACCAGCTAAAGTTTTGATCTTTCCAGGTATATATATATATATATTTGACTGGAGAGTTTCTAAAATCCCTAGTGATGGAATCTTCAGACACTCTATTTGGTGGTAAGATAAATTTAGAAGGTAGTGAATACACCTTACAATTTTCAAATTACCTTAATTACTCATAAGACTAACCTTGTTAGTCAGTTTTGATTTAATTAGTTAAATTATACAATAATTCATTCTGTTTTCCATTCTGCTATTTACTCCTCTGAGATGCTGGAGTTCTTATCAAGTGTCATTGTGTGGTCGCTGCATCGCTTTGGTTTCTTGTGTAGATAAAAGAAACACAAACCAATAATTTAAGTTTGAAAGGGCACATTTTGTCAGAGTGTTCACCAGAAGACAAAGACAGAAGTAAGATCTGGCCTCAGGAAGGACTAAAACAGGGACTGGGGCTCTGAGGGACAGGAGATTTGGATTCTTCATCTCTCACCTGGATTTCTCTGTTCAGATCAGCCTCATGTGTCTCACTGTGTGTAAAGCTGAGTCCAAAGGCTAGAAATACAGCAGTAAAGCAAGTAGACCTTGTCTTTACCTTCCTGGGGGCTCCACTCTTATGAGGGAGGTCAGAAGAACAAAACAAGAAAGAAGTACATAAATAAAACAATGTCAGGTAGAAATCAGGGCTACAAAGAAAAACAACATGAACAATGTATCTAGAATCATGAGAAGAACTCTAGACAGGATGCTGGGGAATGTGTCCCTGAGGTGATGACTTTTGGGCAGAAACTTGACTGAGATATAAGTGTTGGAAAGACCATTTATTTCTTATTATTCCCCTAACTCCCAGAGAGGGAACCTTGTTGTCCAGCTTAGATTTGTGCCCAGCACTGGAAGAGCCTGGGGGTGATGCTGGGGAGAGCCGAGTCTTGAGGTTTCAGCATAGCCTCCCAGAATCTGAAACCATACAGATTGGTGGGAAGCCAGTCTAGAGAAAGAAAATAGAAGTTTCTTAGAGCTGCTGTAACAAATTGCCACCAACTTGGTGTTTCAACACAACAGAAATGAGTTCCCTCACAGTCTTGGAGACCAGAAGTCCAGAATCCAAGTGTTTCCAGGGTCACACTCCCTCTGAAGGCTCTGGGGAGAATCCTTACCCTCCTCCCCGCTTCTGGTGGCTCCTGGTGTTCCTTGGCTTGTGGCCACATCACTCCAGAATCTGCCTGTCTTCATGGGGTCTTCTTTCCCATGTGTCTGTCCCTCTGTTTGTCCTTTTCTGTCTCTTATATGGGCACACTGTTGGGTTCAGGGCCCACCATACCCCAATAATGTCCCATCTCACACCATATATTAAGTACATCTGCAAACACCCTAAAGAACCCGCCTGCCAATACAGGAGACAAGAGACGTGGGTTCAGTCCCTGGGTTGGAAAGATCCCCTGGAGGAGGGCATGGTAATCCACTCCAGTGTTCTTGCCTGGAGAATCCCATGGATGGAGGAACCTGGTGGGCTACCGTTCATAGAGTTGCAGAGTTGGACCCGACTGAAGTGACTTACGACTCATCACACAAAGACCCTATTTCCAAGTAAGGTCACATTCTGAGGTTGTAGGGGGACACTGGTTAAGCCCATATAGGAGGAGAGAGTGGTTGTTGGTCCTTGGGGCTTGGAGAACGTCTGAGGACGTGCCCACTACCTGTACACTGTCCTGGGTAATGAGGATACAGGTGCTGGCACCAAGGAGCTCACTGTTTAGAAGTGAAGACAAGTTCATCTAGGCTGACAGAGCAGTGAGAACGGTAGGAGACTCTACAGTGTGACGGGAACCTAGATGGAAGTAGAGTGCAACTTCCCTGGGGTGTCAGAGGCAGCTCCCCAAGGAGAGCGTTTTGAATTGTCCTCTAAGAAGAGTAGAGAAGCTTCCAGTGAATTCTGGGTTTAGGATGTGAAGCAGTCATTAAGCAAAGAAAGGGGGCCGCGTGCTACTAAGTGACTATCCCTCTTTTCAAAGGGGGAGAAAAGACCAGCAACTTGAGTACGTAATCCAAAATTAACTTTGATTTGAAGCCCTGACATGGTAGTCAAGTTTCCGGCAGAGATACGTGAGTCCTGCCATAGACTCACAGCTGTTTTCATGATGTTCCTGCTCAGCCTGGTGTCCCCACCTCCGTCCCCATCAGCCCACTTCATTTAGTGCAGCTGCCATTACCCAGCAAAGGGTTTTGCAAAAGACAGGGCATCTCACCAAAGGGGACAGAGTTTCACTTTAGGAAGGTGAAAAATTTGGGAGGTGAATGATGGTGAGAGTTGCACAACAGTGGGAATGTACTTAGTGCCACTGAACTCTATAGTTAAATATGGTTAAAAGAGTATGTTTTATATAATTTGAATGTTATCACAATAAAAAGAGAAATACATTAATATTCTTGAGTGTTGTACTGAGAGGCTTGTAGCTCTGTGGTTTCAGTCATGTCTTAGATATACCAGAATCATATCTCCTAACAGGATAGAAAAGGTTTTTGCTTTCTGCTAGATGTTTTGCAAAGAGTCGGACACGACTGAGCAACTACATTTTCACTTTTCACTTTCATGCATTGGAGAAGAAAATGGCAACCCACTCCAGTGTTCTTGCCTGGAGAATCCCAGGGATGGGCGAGCCTGGTGGGCTGCTGTCTATGGGGTTGCACAGAGTCGGACCCGACTGAAGCGACTTAGCAGGAGAAGCAGCAGATGTTTCATATGGAGGGTAATTAGGTTCAAGAAATGCCAAGCCAGATGTGTTTTGCAGTTTTGCAGAGTGCAATCCCTTTGCCCACACTTGCAAAGGGGTGACATTTTAAGAGACATCAGAGACCCATTCTGCATCTGAAGCCTTGAGCTGCTTGCTTGAAACATTTCCTGATCCTCAGTTCCATTTGCTAATAGAGGGAATAAGCTACATAATATTAACATGAGTGTCTGTGGACACAGGACTTGTATTCAGCCATTGCTAGGCATCTAGACTTTTAGTCTCACCCCGGAATAGGTTTTCCTTCATTCTTCCCTTGGCTTTGTCTATCATGATATTTCTGTGAAAAATCTCATTATTTGAGATATATAATGAGTCAATGGGATTCCACTACAGAATCAGAATATCTAAGAGGGAATTTGTTCCAAGAGTCTGTGAGATCGGTTGTCTGAGCTGAGAGAAAAAGGGAAGAGTTAGAATAGATACATTTAAGAGAATTCATGTAATTACAAAGTACTTTTAATATGGAATTTAAACAGAAATTTTTTTGCTATGCTGGATATGTGTGTGTGTGTGTGTGTGTGTGTGTGTGTGCGCGCGCGCGCGCTTAGCCACTCAGTCATGTCTGACTCTTTGTGACCCCATGGACTGTAGCCTGCCAGGCTCCTCTGTCCACTAGGATTCTCTAGGCAACCCACTGGAGTGGGTTGATATAAACAAAGCCAGTGAAGAGAGAGTGCTGATTATGAGACAGCTCATTCCCTTTTGGTCTTTATTGTATTTAGTGTTGTTTTATTTATATTTGAAAGCAAACTAATGCATTATATAATATCTTTGTTGTTTCACATAAAGTAAGTCTTTATACTAAACACTGAGGGTCTGGAGAGAGATTCCTGGGACTCACCGTTTTCCAGAGGCAAAGCTCTGGATGAATCCTCAGTGTCTGAGACCGTCCCTTGCGGGGAGCCAGCAGTGCATAAGCCAGACATTAGCACAGTAGGGAAAAATCATCATGTGGATTTTCAAAGGCTAGGAAGGCTTTAGCATCCCTCCAAATTTCCCCCAATTGGTCTGAAATTAGCATTTTAGTGATCACATCCCATGAAGGGAGTGGCTCATGAAGTGGTTACTAGTGATGCATCCTCTCACATGATGCAAGGATCATGGAACAGTCTGCAGGATCATGCGAAGTGGAGTACCAGATGATGCTGAGCATCTGAGGAAACTGGGAAACACACACAAGCACCCTTTGGCAGCGAGTGAGGGCTTTGGGGTGGCAGATTGGGGCTTACATCCTGGCTTGAGTCCTTCTGTAAGTCATCTCTCCCCTCTAACTCTGGCTCCCCTGCTTTCAAGGGGAGCTTTCACCACCACTCATTTCAGCCTCACTGTGACCGCTGAAGGCAGTGTCAGAACCCTGGCTTGCAGGAGACACTAAATGATAGATATTCTCCTCTGTTTCTCAATTTCCTATAGAGCCAGCTCTTTTCACTCCATGTTCTTCTCACTAAGCCAATTTTGCACCTTGCCATCATCTAATGGTTTTCTTTGTCTTATTTATTGTGCGTGTCACGAGTGAAGATCACTTCATTTTTTCCCATCCGTGTGAGAGAGATATCCTGTCCCCTCCATTACTTCTGCACTGCCCAACCACCAAGCCTTGTTCTGAGGTGGGCTTTCTCCTGGCTCTGGGTGTTACACCTCCGCGGGCTTGCTGGCATTCCCACTTGGATGCTTTGCCATCTCATCAAATCCATCAGCTGTTTATCTCAGATGGAATTTGCCACTTCATCCCCAGAGCTGACTTTCTGTTCTAGTTTTTGCGTCATTTCCATCATTCTTTTGGCCATCCTTAAGTGAACTGAGAAGGATCTCTGATGTCTCCTTCAAATTTTTTGTATTAGACTTTGAATGCCATTGATTTCCCACTTCCCCCACCCCAATGATATTTGTACCTAGTATTTCTTTTTTCCCTCTTCTTTCATTCATCATTTACTCATTGAATATAATTGTAGGGCACCTAGCATGTGCCATTGCAGTAAGTCTAATTAAATGCCTGTCATCTCATTCTTACGCTCTTGTAATGATCTTGCAACTGATTACAGAAGTCTGACTCTGGAAACTGGATAGCCTGGATTCAGATCCTGACTCCGAAGATTTCAGTGCAGGACTTTGAGCAAGTGAGCCACAGATTTCTCATTTATAAAGTGGAAATCATGACAGCGTTTATCTTGTAGGGTGACAGGAGGAGTAAGTGAGTTAATATTGGTGAAGCACTTAGAAGAGTGTCTGACTCAGAATAAACATGATATAGATGGCAAATATTAAGTAGGTCTTCTCTCCCTCTATTTCCTCTAGCTGTGAGGATTTTTGAATACTCATCTGATTTGTTGAATTTGCTTTTTTAAAAAATATATTTTTAATTGGAGAATAGTTGCTTTACAATGTTATGTTAGTTTCTGCTGTGCAATCATGTGAATCAGCTATAAGTATACATATATCCCCTCCCTCTAGAGCATCCCTCCCAACCCTCCCTGCCTTGAATTTGTATTTAATAAAGCTTCCATCAGATCAATTTTCAGTTTAGTGGGTCCTTATTCCTTACAGAATAAAACCAGTTCCTTTGTTTGACTTTAAGGAGCCTGTATACTTTGGCTTCACCTCCTGCTTTTCACAAGCTCTCTCCTGCCATTGTGAACTTATGCTTCAGGTGGGAGCAGTCCTTCCTGTATACATGGTCCTGTCCAGTGTCCACTGGCTTCCCAGGTGTCAGGATACTGGCTGGCATCTCTTTACCATCCTCTGCTTGCTCTCCATTCCTTATCTATCATGCCTTTTCCCTCCCACCCCCAAATTGTATATCTTTTCAGTCTCACTTCTACTAGGGAATTTTTCTCAGAACACTCACATCCTTGGTGGTACACAGGAATTCTTAACAGCTTTCATTTAGTCATTTATCTTTACTGTAGCACATTGTACTCATTTCTGTGCTTTGCGATTTTCCTTACTAGATTTTGGTTCCACATCATCGAGGGTAAGAATTAACAAACCTTTCCTGGGGAGGACCAGATAGAAAATGTTTTTTAGGCTTATGGGTCATCCTGTCTTTGTCACTCCTGTCCACTACTCACTTGCCACTAGGACTTGGAAACAGCCATAGATGATAAACAAACAAATGAGTGGCTGCCTCCAATGCAACTTTAGTTCTAAACACACATGGCAGGCTGGATTTGGCCTCTGGTTATAGTTGGCAACCCCTGATCTAGGGAATGGTCTCTCATATCCTGAGATGTTAAATAAAATGCTATTGATGGAATGATTTTGAATGTGAGAAGATTTTTATTGGATTTTAATGGCTCTGTGACCATCTCCACAGGTGGGGAGGGAAGATTCACCCACTACTTAGAGACCTACAGTAGCTGCACTTGGAAAAACCACAGAATTCTTGCTGCATAACCATCCTGGTTCTTTGTAGAAATTCTATCTAAACTCCTGATGGTGGAGAAAGATGGGAGGTAGGGGAGGGATAGTTGCTAGGAGGAAAGTCTCATCACCATGGAAACAGTTTCTGCATTCCCCCATTGGTCTGTGAAAACCAGGGTGGTTCACAAACAACCAAGAAGCATCTGAACTTAACACTGTGAAGAGATAATGACTTTCAACAATACTAAAAAATGCATGCCTTAGTCACCGGCCCATGAGTTTCTGAATAATTTTTGTGAGTACCTGACCACCCCTTGGATAACTCTTTTTAAAAAACTGAGTAAACACAGAAAACAACAGTGATTGGAGTTTTGGATATTCTTTCTCTCCTTTTAGACTGTAGACTGATATTAGACAAGCATGGCTAATCAGATTTACCATTTCTTTACGCTTTATTACTTCAACAAATGAGACAGGAAAATTTCCTAATACTCAGAGCTCCTCAAGATTTCATGAAACTTTTAATTTAAAAGATTTATTTTTTTCCTCCCTAGCGTTTCTTGCTCAATTTTAAATAGTGACCATTTTAATTGTCACTTCCAATAGAAGATTAGTCTTTTTAAAATCTACCTGGCCTCTTTTTGCCATATAATCAATTACAGATCAGGCTCTTTGAGGGATGGCAAGTAATAATTACTTTCTATAATTAATTTAAGTCTCAAAGGTCTTTGTTTCCCTGTGGGGAGGGATACTGGAGAACTGAAGAAATGAGAGGCTAAAACCAGGAACTGGGGAGTAGTGCCCAGATCAATGGAAGTCCCATCAGAGTACAAGGATGGTGGATTTTAGCTTCAGATAACAGAATTAGGTTCCAGTTAAAGACAGTGATGACTTGAATGGGGCTGCGTTCTCAGAGAAATGCTGCCCAGATGTGTGGTCTATAAGACAGCCTAACCCCCAGAAACTGTGCATGTGATGTTCTTATAATAAGATTGAGATATGGACACAGACAAATGGAGAGGAGAAGGTTATGTGAAGATGGAGACAGAGGTTGGAGTGATGCATCTGCAAGCCAAGGATTCTGGTAACCATCAGAAGCTGGCAGAGGCAAGGAGGAATCTTCCTCTAGAGCCCATGAAAACATCACAGCCCTGCTGACACCTTGAGTTTGGACTTCTGGTTGTCAAGATCGTAAAAGATTAAATTTCCCTTGTTTTAGACCACCCAATTTGCAGTACTTTGTTACAGCATCTCTTGGAAACTACTACAACTTATATTATTATTTAAGTAATATATTTTATCAAAAATTGATTCTTTTTGACAAATACAGATTCATTTAAAAAGTCAGTTTTATAGCAGTACTGAGCATGGAGAAGCAATGCCTTTTCCCACATATAAAGTTACAACCACAGAAATATGAAAAGATGGTACTGATGATCCTGTATGCAGGGAAGCAAAGGAGACACAGATGTAAAGAGCAGACTTTGGGGCTCAGTGGGAGAGCATGAGGGTGGGATGATTTGAGAGAATAGCACTGAAACATGTACATTGCCATATGTAAAATGGATGAACAGCACAAGTTTGATGAATGAAGCAGGGCACCCAGAGCCGGTGCTCTGGGATAATCCAGAGCGACAGGGTGGGGAAGCGCTGGGAGGGGGGTTTAGGATGGGGGGAACACATGTTTACCTGCCGTCGACTCACGTTGATGTATGGCAAAAAAAAAAACAACAACACAATTTTGTAACTATCCTCCAATTAAAATAAATTAAAAAAAAAGAAAAAAACTAAAATAAAAAAATCTCAACAACAAAAAAGAAATTATGGCCCCAAAACCTGTTTGTCAGTGAACTACCCAAGGGCTTGCTTCAGCTGACCTCTGGATCACAGCTCAGGTTGAGCAACGGGGTGCCCTTTGTATCGGCTTAATCCTCTCTTATCCAGTTGTTTGGTTGCTCAGTAGTGTCTGACTTTTTTTTTTTTTTTAATTAAAAAAAATTTTATTTATTTATTTATTATTATTTTTTAAATTTTTTATTTTATATTGGAGTATAACTGATTAACAATGTTGTGATAGTTTCAGGTGCACAACAGTGACTCAGCCATCCACACATGCATATTGAGGCAAAGAAGTTCTGCTGAAATCTTTGAATTTCTACATGGTTGGTGCATGAGGAAACTTTTTTTGCCACTTTATTTATATGTATTTTTTAATTGAAGGATAATTGCTTTATAGAATTTTGTGGTTTTCTGCATCAGGACACTTTTGATTGAAACTAAGAGGCACTTCAATCTGAACTGTCTTAGACAGTAAGAAAGCAGATTATCTCAAGTAACAGGAAGACTAGAGATGATGTAAGCCTCAGAGACAGTATGATCATGGCTCCGGATCAATTTCTCGGCTCTTTCCTCCAATCAGTCTTTCTCCATAGGTTTATAAGTGGGCTTCTCTCAAACCACAGGACATAGTTCTTAACTGAAGGAATATGGTGGATTGAAGGAGGAGAAGGTGGGTGGTTAGAAAGGAGAATGAACCTATCCCACATGGGTTACACAGACTTCCCCTTCACTTGACTGGGTCCACTTAGGACAGGTGCCCACCCCTGGACCAACAGCAGCACTTGCCAGGGGAAACGCTATGCTCTGGGCTCATGAAGCACCCATCGATAAGCCTGAGGCGCATTCGCTGAGACTGGTTCAAACATTCTAGCTGCTGCTGTGCGTGCTCAGCCGCGTCCGACTCTTGCAACCCCCTGGATGTAGCCCACCAGGCTCCTCCTCTGTATGGGATTTTCCAGGCATGAATACCGCAGTAGGTTGCCGTTCCCTACTCCAGGGGATCTTCCTGACCCAGGTATCGAATCCTCATCTCTTGTCTCCTGCATTGGTAGGCGGATTCTTTACCACTGCGTCAACTGGGAAGCCCCAGATATGCTTGGGCTGAACGAAAAAGCTGGACTCAGTTAGAACTCTATTAGGAAATGTCATGGAGGGATTAGATGCCAAGCAGACAAATAACAATGACCTCCACACCCCTTTGACTACATAACACCTAACAACACCCTTTTCACACGAGTGCACCCCCTACCTCCACTCAGCCAGCACCACATTTGGGAGTCTACTGCCACCAGCACCCCACCGTCCATCACCAGTCTCTGAATCAGTCTGAGTTGGCAGTCGACAGAACCGGACTCTGCTTATTTTAAGCAAAATAGCAGTTTATGGAAAGAATACTAGGCACCCTCATAGAATTGTTGAGAAGGTTGGAGCATGAGGTTGGGAAAACAGCCACGATCAAGGAAGCTGCACGTCAGAGCCACAGCAGTCTTGTCACAGTTCCATTCTGGCGAGGACAAGTGGACAAGTGTCCACTGCTGCTGGACACCGGTCACCGGAGCTTGAAGCGACAACACTGCTGCACCGGGAAAATGGATGCTGATGCTTCTTCCGTGGCCCTCAGCTAGATTTCCTGTTCCGGTTTCATTGCATCACTACCTCCAGATGCATTTGCTTGGCTTCCAGGAACTCTGTGAACACAGCTTTCTAGTGTTTACAGCTTCCATAAAAAGAGACAGGACCTACTTTATCTGGGACTCTTAAGGTGCAGAATTCTCTATACAGAGGAAGGAGGTGACACTGGGTCATTAAAAACAAATGATGTTCATTTCAGCTGAGTATACACCTGTTAGTTGCATTTGCTCTGAATTCACAATTATGTTTTAATTTATAGCATTTTTCAAAGTTCAGTGTGTGCCTCGGTAATATCAAATACCTTTTATAAAATGAACATAAAATGCGTCAAGAGCTATTTATAGTGAACCTCTAATTTCATAACTCTCAAAGTAGATATTATGATCCTAATATTAATGATGGTGAGCATGATTAACTACAAAAATTACAGTAACTAGGATTTGGGCTTCCCTGGTGGCTCAGAAGGTAAACAATCTGTCTGCAATGCAGGAGACCTGGGTTTGATCCCTTGGTTGGGAAGATCCCTGTAGGGGGGCATGGCAACCCACTCCAGTATTCTTGCCTGGAGAATCCCCATGGACAGAGGAATCGGGTGGGCTCCAGTCTATGGGGTCGCAAACAGTTGAACATGACTGAGTAACTAAGCACAGCACACGCAGGATTTATGCATACTATAGGACAGGCCCCATGCTAAGTGTTTCGTCTGTAGAGCCTTATTCAATCTTTCCTTTCTATTGTTCCAGTTTTATTCATGAAGAAACTGAGATCTGAGAGTTTGTGTAACTAGTCCAAGGTCAGCTCCATTCTGACACTTTTTCCTGGAGCACACTCTAAGACTACGAAAAATCACAGTTGCACCAAAGCTGAGTTTGGGACTTGGATTTGGCCCAAGTTTATAACTTTGAACTTCTGATCAGCAAATTATCATCACATAGTTTTCATTGTATCTAATTAACATGTCAACATCAGTAGTGTGCACAGATTTTGTCATTTGGATTCATTGTCAATATCTGAATATTCACTTTTCACACAAAGTAAGCATTCCTGATGTAAGTTGAAGTGAAAGTTTCCGCATCAGTCATATGTTTAAATTCTATCATTTGATTGAAATGTTATTACAAGACTATAATGCTTTAAATTAATGGTGATTGCTAGAGTTGTTAGCTTTATGTACAAAAAATTGTTATTATGGACTTTAAAAGGGTTAAATAAATAGGGAACTAGATAGTTGATATGAATTAACTGGATTCATTAGCTAAATAACTTTTAAAAGGTTATTATTTACCTTCTGAATAAAAAACCACTTGTAGAATTTTCAATAATAACCTAAGATGGAATAAAGAATTTAGATTATATCATGATTCTACTCTTCAATGCTTTGTTTCTTATGCTGCAATTCTTATTTTACAAGT
Source organism: Cephalophus harveyi (assembly GCA_006410635.1). Taxonomy (NCBI): domain Eukaryota; kingdom Metazoa; phylum Chordata; class Mammalia; order Artiodactyla; family Bovidae; genus Cephalophus; species Cephalophus harveyi. Next base: position 302,461 of record SJYT01042895.1, on the reverse strand, counting down.
ATAATCTTTAGATAATATATGGAATTTTTAGTCATTTAATTCTATTGAGGCCTGCATCTTTTAAGAAAAACAATCCTCTTGGGAAATTTTCATTCTGAGAGGAAGAATTTTAAAAAGGAAAATGTCAATATTGTCACCTCAAAATTTTGCAAGGAAGAACAAACACTCCAAAATTATGTACAACAACATCTAGGATGACTCATCCAGACAGAGTAAATTTAAAGAGTGTGAAGAAAAGGAGAAAGTACTAGGAAAGCCTGTGTATGTACCTAAAGTATATAATATGCTCATGAATCAAACCTTAAAACATAGACTTTACCAAAAAATTCTTGAAGAAGACAATTTCTTACACTTTTCATTCTACAGAGTATAGAAATTTAAACAAAAAGTCAGTGAATTGATTTCTCTGGAGTTTAAACTGCCAATCATTTTTAGTAATTGACATTGAAGGATTTTTTTTTTTTTTTTTAGGTTTTCCAGGTCTATGAATCTAAAGGCAAACAGTTCCTTATACAGAATATGCTTCTGAAAATAATTTTCCTGTGTTAGATTCTGCTGTTTTTTAAAGGGTTAAAAATATTAGATAAGGCAAAGTGATTGTTCACCCCAGCACTGCAGCTGTAGCGCAGATAGCTGACAAATGGCAATGTTAAAAAATTGTGTTCTTGTGTTTTAAAAATTTGAATCCTAAAAATGTTAGTAATAAAATCACAATTTGGGGACTAAAATTTCATATTTATACTGTAAAAAAGAGATTTCTTTCTTTGAGTGCTATATCTAGCTTTTGTCTTAATTTCCAGCCAAGTACTGTTGATAGCAACTTGACCATTCAACATTAACACAAAAGTCTGTGTCATGTGCTTGCCTGTCATAAGAATGGCTCCGGCATGCCTAGAAGGCCGGACATGCACGTCTTAAAACTTAGAAATTACCAAGTGCTTTGAAGGCACCAAAAGAGTGGCTGAAACTCACCCACTCCAATCCTGTCTTTCTTCACTGGTGGTTTTCTTTTTCTCCAGTGTTCTCTGGAACCACGGGGGTTTCCCTGGTGGCTCAGCAGTAAAGAACCCGTCTGCCAACGCACGAGATGTGAATTCTATCCCCCGGTCAGGAAGATTCCCTTGGAAAAGGAAATGGCAACCCACTCGAGTATTCTTGCCTAGGAAATCACCTGGATAGTAGAGCCAGACGGGCTGCTCTCCATGGGGTCACAAGAGCTGGACACGACTTAGCGACTGAACTGCAATGACAGTGGAGCCACTGGTAACTTTTACTTCTTTGCTCAACCCAGAGTACTACTCGTTAATTTGATAAAAATTGAAAAACTGTTAAAGGCTAGTTAAACTAGACCTCAGCTTCTTCTAAATTGGGGGTGACAGGGAAGCATCACTGCACCATCAAACTGGGCCACTAGGTGGCACCAAAAAGTAAGCGCCAGCGCCGCAGGGTACTCCGATGAGGAGGTAACCCGTGTCTAACGCTTTACAAAGAGAAAGCAATAGACAATTATTTCTTGAGAAAAATGGACTTTGCATTAACCTGTTCGTTTTCTTGCTTTGTAAAATTATGGGAATCACTGATGGAGGAGCCAGGTTTGGACTAGAGATAAGATCCCCTCAACTCCTTTAACCTTGACCTTCTGGGATTCTCCTGGGGTCAGTAAGATCTTAATTAATTAGACAAAAATGATGGTAACTGGCAGTATTTATTGTGTGCTTAGGATGTGCCAGGACGCTGAACTCTGTGCATTGCATGGATTAGTTTATGAGTTTATTTTTCTTTCTTATTTCACATGAGAATTTTATAAATACCAACACTGTAACTAAAATCATTATTGTGATAGTTTTATACCAAAGAAAGTTGGCATTGTAGAGGCTGAATGACTTGTACAAAGTCACATCTTAGGTAAGTAGTGTAGCTGGGATTTGAACCCTCCACTCAGCCTCTGGAACCTGGGGGCTTCATTGCAACAGCATATACCACTTCTGCACTCCTCTTTCCAGCTACGAGAAGTAAGTTTACTTCCATGGGGCTCTTTGTTAAAGAAGAGCCTCCCCTGCATAAAGTATATAATCTATTTAAGAAATTAATCTTCTTGCTATGGGGCTTCCTAGTGGTAAAGAATACGCCTGCCAATGCAGGAGACACAGGAGATGCCGATTCGACCCCTGGTTGGGGAAGATCCTTTAGAGGAGGAAGTGGCAACCCACTCCAGTATTCTTGCCTGAAAAAACCCATGGACCAACAAGCCTGGTGGGCTACAGTCTACAGGGTCACAAAGAGTCGGACATGACTGAGCAAGCATGCAAGTACTTCTTACCACATTGTTCATTGGGGAAATAATGATAAAGCTTACTACACGTATCACCAAATTTTAAGGTGAAACCATGCCTTTAAAGATTCAGAAGCACAATAGTTTTGACCAGAAACTCCCACTGGAGTCCGACAGAGCCAGCGCAATTGCTTTTTTAGCTCACAGTCCCTGGACAGCAATCTCAGGAGCTATTCTTTGTTGCATGTGGCTGTTGTATTCTTGTTTTTACTGTCAGACAAGACAAGGAACCCTTGATTGGATCTTTCCTCTCCTCTATGAGACCATGAGTGACTAACCTCCAAGTCAGCAAGCCGGCCTGCTGCAGCATGAAGTGTTCCCAATGTCCCTTTCGTCACATCATTCTTAGGGCAAATCAGCACTTTGTGGTTGTCATAGTTTCCCTCCTTTTAATCCCTTGGTTGCTATAGTTTTTCTTGCCTTTATCCTAATCCCCACCTATGCACAGAATTCACTATCTCTCCAGTTTCTTAAATTTTGAAGTATTTTCTTTGAGCTGATGTCTCTCTGGTGTTTCTGGTTGAATCAGCCCTGGGGCTGGGCTGAGGGCTGGTTAGTTGACCCATGGAGCAGCTGGGATCTCTGAGGCTCAGGAGTGACATGACACCAGGTGGGAATAACCTATGCAAGCCTAGAGTTGTTGGTGGATGTTCATTGGGTCCACTCTCTGTTAGTAATTGTGTTGGCATCATACAACACCAGGGGGCTTCCCAGGTGGCGCTAGTGGTAAAAAACCCGCCTGTCAATGCAGGAGACATAAGAGATGCAGGTTCGATCCCTGGGTCAGGAAGATCCCCTGGCGGAGGAAACAACAGCCCACTCCCGTATTCTTACCTGGAGAATCCCACGGACAGAGAAGCCTAGCAGGCTACAGTCCATAGCATCACAAAGAGTAGGATATGACTGAAGTGAATTAGCATGCATGTATACAATACCAAGGGTGATGATCTGTCCTGGTGTGGGGTGTCTGTGTGTTTACAGGCCTGGGATAGGATGGTGGGGGGTAGTTACGCTTCCATAGGTCTGACATGACCCTCCCTCCCTTGGTCATCTGCACTGTGATCAGTTCACAGAATGCTGCTGGTTTTGCAGTGTGTGCTGACTGTACAGGTCTCTCCTGTAAGGTTCTATAAGAATCAGCCTGTGACTGGTGTTTGTCTCAGCTCTTAGCCCTTGCTGACAGCCAGTGTTGTGCATTTCCATAGCTAAGGCATGGTGCTTGAGAAATGGAGTTTTAGGGTAGCCAGGCAGGTTTCTTGGGGATATTTTCTTCCTGGGACATCTTAGCATAGATGGTCAGCTTCCATGATGCTGGGCTACTATTGCTTCCAGAGGCAGCCAACTCTGAGGTGATGTTGAAGAGGCCCGAAATGTACTCTGAGGGAAAAACTGAGAGTTAAGTCTGGATTTTTGAGGAGTTTAAGTGTCAGACTATGATTGTTAGTGTTTACTCACTGTGCAGTAGTTTAAAAATAATACCAATTGTTTGTTCTGATTAGAAAATTCATGTGTGATCTTTGTAGCCTATGTACAGAGAATAATAAAAATTTTGACATTGTTAAGGTGACTTGGTCTAGAGTACGGCAAAGTTGGGGTGACAGGAAGAGCTCAGATTTGAGGTGGATTTTGAGGATAGAGGCTTCAGCACTTATTCAAGCCTTTTTCAATGAATATTATGACAGAAATATTTTTTCCAAATTTACAAAACTATTTCTGTATCTTTAGCACTGCAGTTTTTAAGGAGTAGGATGATACGATGTGATATGAAGACAAAAAGGGGACAAGATGAATGAGAATTAGTTAGAAAGCTGTGGAAATCAGCAGAGAGGGGTAATAAGGGCTCAGACTGAACTGGCAGCTGTGACTGGAGAGATGAACGATGAGACAAACACAAAAGAATAAAGAAGTCTGATGACTGACACGGAGACAAGGGCCCAGGGAGTAATTCATTATCTCCATGCTGGAGATGACTGGGACAGCACTGAGTGATTCTGTGTTACCAGAACAAATGGCTGGAGCAAATAATAACTTCAGAGATAATAAGTAGGACCTGTCATTCTTGGTAATCATCCTCCGGAAGCAGAAACAAAACAAAAACTGGCCATAGCAAATTTTCTCTTAAAAAAATGGCCCATTTGCAGCTATTAAAAGCACAGATTACTCAAGGTTCCTTTCAAGTTCCGTTACTGCTGTCTGCTCATTACAGGCTATGTATTAGTGGAATTGTTGGGGGTCATTTTGGAGGCTGGCAACCACAAGTGGCCTCCTGCCCTCTCAGCTGGTGAGCAGTTTGTACAACTAGCAGTAAAGCACAACAGGGAAGTCCAGGGAAGAGAGAGACCCAAGTCAACTTAAGATACCCAATGCTGTAAAGGCTGGGCTGAAATACAGAGACAGTGTTCCTTTCTCAAGGACAGCTTTATGGTCCCTTCTCTTTTGTCCATACTCAAGAACCCCACAGATTTGCCTAGTAAGCACCTACCTGGAAAACCGAATTGGTTGTGGGTGAATGACGGGAGACAATAGAAAGCTGGAGGGTTTGTTGGAAGAGTAAAAATAAGCTGACGTTGCCATGAAGTAGCTCTGCAATTTGGCTTTTTTTTTTTTTTTTTTTTGCTGGGCTGCTCCGACCAAGGATTTGGAGACAATGAGGTAGTAACCACTGGCTGGAATTGGGGTTGGGATTATCTGTGAATTTTTGTTATCCACTGACTCCCTGTCCTCCGTTACCAATAATAATGGGATTTGGCTATGGCATAGAAGATGGAGGTGCCACAGTACCTGTGGTAGCCAGCTTCCAGGTTGAGGGTAGGACAGTGACTTCTGAACACGAGAACATAAATCTCTGTTGGTCTCTTTCCAGGTTCTCTGCATCATCTGCAGCTTCTCCCCAGTTTAAACAGAAGATCCTTGAGCTGAAAGTGGCAGCTTATTGCTGCTCTCAGAAAAGCAAGCAGGCAAATGATAGAAGGGAGAGTCAGGGGCACTGTCTGCAGAGAGAGAGGACGGGTGAGCAGGCGAGACCCTCCCCTTCGAGGCAGGACTTTTGGTCCTGATCTGGTCATAGGGTTGGTGCGGAGCTAGGGGGATGTGACTACAAGCTGGCTTCTGATCAGGGCTTTGGATGGAATCTGTAAAGATGTAGTATTGCCAGTCATGGATGCTAACTAGATTAGCCTTAACTACTATGGATCCTAGGTAACTGTTTCATTACTTTGTCAGGAGAATAATTAATAATTGCTTTGCCAATAGCTGTGATTTGATGCTTCATTTTGTTCATTTGAGAAGTTAAACAAAGACAGATTTTAATCCCTGTGACATCCCTTACCCATTACTCTATTCCCTGGTGAATCCCTACGTTACTGAAACGTGGGGTTAGTTCAGTGAAAGTTAGTTAAATGTGTTGTTTGGTGTCATTTATTAAGTCCTTCATTCAGCAAATACTTATTGAAGTCTACTGTGTTTGGGGCTCATTGCTAGGAAGGGACTGATAACTAGGCTGAGCCTTTTAGCTCAGAAACCTTTCTGGGAGAGATTAATTGGAGACACATGTAATATGAACAAGCCATGGAGTGGTTCTAATGTTTCACTGTTCAATGGGATATTTGAGAATTAACATTTTTCAGAGACTTTAGTTTCATGCTTCTTAACTTATTCTGTTCTTCCTGCTTGTTCTTCTCTATATTTCTCCTTAACTGGGCCTCCTTTCTCTTTTTCCGATTTATTGAATCATAGTTGAATGCCTTTTTGCTCTGGAAAGTTCTGTTGTAATGAGACCGACAAAGTATATTCATGTTTCACCTTCAGTATTGAGAAACTACAGGCAGATTAAATTGTTCTAAACTGAAGCATCTTAAATATAATAGAAGAGCTCATCCTTTACAGGAATGTTCTTGCAATGAATCCTTTGGTAAATAGAAGAATACTTTTGTGATGTAAATAAACATCCTTTATCTTATCTGTTGACACGATCTAAATTTAAAATAGGCTGAAACTGTTTTATAACCTTAGAATGAGATTGGAAAACTCATCACTTTAAAAAATGACTTGGTTGTAATAAGAATTCTATGTAAACACAATTGTCAACTGATTTTCAGGTTAATGACAAGTGTGGCAAATGGCCAGTCAGCATTGGGATTACATTCAGTTCAGTTCAGTTGCTCAGTCGTGTCCGACTCTTTGCGACCCCATGAATCGCAGCACACCAGGCCTCCCTGTCCATCACCATCTCCCGGAGTTCACTCAGACTCATGTCCATCGAGTCCGTGATGCCATCCAGCCATCTCATCCTCGGTCATCCCCTTCCCCTCCTGCCTCCAATCCCTCCCAGCATCAGAGTTTTTTCCAATGAGTCAACTCTTCGCATGAGGTGGCCAAAGTACTGGAGTTTCAGCTTTAGCATCATTGCTTCCAAAGAAATCCCAGGGTTGATCTCCTCCAGAATGGACTGGTTGGATCTCCTTGCAGTCCAAGGGACTCTCAAGAGTCTTCTCCAACACCACAGTTCAAAAGCATCAATTCTTCAGCGCTCAGCCTTCTTCACAGTCCAACTCTCACATCCATACATGACCACTGGAAAAACCATAGCCTTGACTAGACGGACCTTAGTCGGCAAAGTAATGTCTCTGCTTTTGAATATGCTATCTAGGTTGGACATAACTTTTCTTCCAAGGAGTAAGCATCTTTTAATTTCATGGCTGCAGTCACCATCTGCAGTGATTTTGGAGCCCCCCAAAATAAAGTCTGACACTGTTTCCACTGTTTCCCCATCTACTTACAAAAAGGCTCTGAAAGAATCTTTTAGAAAAGTTATTCCAGGAAAGCAATGAAGTATGAATATGAATTTTGTACCTGAAAATGAGAATGAGCTCTAGTCTTTCTTTTAAAGTAGATTACCAGTTTATTATAAAGGGATGTAACTCAAGAACGGCCATATGCATAAGGAAAGTCATGGAGAAAGGTCAGGCATTGTCCATTTCTCTCTGAACAAACCACTGTCTCTACATCTGTATGTGTTCACCAACCTAGAAGCTCTCCCAACCTCATCTTTCTGAGGTTTTTGTTATTGTTTTGTTTTGATTGAGGTATAGTTGATGTACTATATTATATAAGTTCCAGTTATGCAACACAGTGATTCACAATTTTTAGAGGTTATTGTTCACATATAGTGATTACAGAGTATTGTATGTAGGCCCTGTGATGTGCAGTATATCTTTGTAGCTTATTTTTATACATAAGAGTTTGTGTCTCTTAATTCCCTACCCCTATCTTGCCCCTCCCCTTTTTCCCTCTCTCTACTGGTAATCACGATCTTGTTCTCTGTATCTGTGAGTCTGTTTCTGTTTTGTTATATTCACTATTTTATCTTTTAGATTCCACATGTAAGTGATATCACACAGTATTTGTCTTTCTCTATCTGAGTTATTTCACTTAGCATAACACCCTCCAAGTTGTTGGAAATAACAAACTTTCATTGTTTTTTATCGCTGAGTAGTATTCCATTGTGTATATGTACCATATCTTCTTTAGCCATTCATCTGTTGATAAACACTTCGGTTACTTCCAGATGTGCCCTAATCTTAGTACATATTTTTAGTGGATCAATATCTGTCTTTTTAATATGGTTGTTACAGTTTTTAGGTTTTCTAGCAGTGAATGTAATTATTGACACTCAGCAGTGAGCAGCTAGATCAGAGCATTGGGGAAGTTTTAGTGAAAAATGCATGTAGAGGTCTAGAGTGATTCAGAAGCTCTACTTCTTCTTAGAAATTCAAGTTCCCCCAAAGCTATCAGTTTTCAGCTCTTCTTTGAAATTGTTCTATGAAGTAAAAGTTATCTTTTCTTTGTATGTCTGAGAAGGGCAAACCCTAAAAAAGGTTAAAAATACTCTAAGTCCTTCCTTTGAAAAAAAGTTCATTAATTAGGAGTTGAATTGTTTCCTTTTTCTCCTCAACAGAAAACCACTGTAATATCTGAAAGTTAACTAGTATTATTCTGTCTTTATGGTTGAAAGTATATGGGCTAGGGTATAGTTTATCTTTGTCCAAAACATCTTAATATTTTCATATCTAAGTTCAGAATGTTGTGTTTAGTTGCTAACTTGTGTCTGAATTTTTTGCAACCCTATGGACTGTAGCCCTCCAGGCTCCTCTGTCGATGAGATAGATCCTCCAGGCAAGAATACTGGAGTGGGTTGTCATTTCCTTCTCCAGGAGATCTTCCCAACCCAAGGATTGAACCGTGTCTCCTGCACTGTAGGTGGATTTTTAACCACTGAGCCACCTCAGAAATACAAGTTCAGGATAGTTAAGGATATAAATAGAATTAATAAGGTAAAAATTATTTGATGGGTCGCTACACTACTTTACTATGACTTGTTTGTTATTAGTATGCTAATTAGAAATAATTCTTGGATAATTAATAAAGGTTGAGTCAGCTCTCTATTTGGCAGCACTGATCATTGTTTCTTTTTGCTGGAGAGAATTTAGAAAAATTGCCTGACATGCCATCCAGAGAAAATTGCTATTTGTATGTTGATATATTTACTTTCAGTCTCTTTTTATATTCATGTATATATATATATAATTGAGCCTTCCCTGATGGCTCAGATGACAAAGAATATGCCTGCAATGCAGGAGACCCTGGCTCAGTCCCTGGGTCAGGAAGATCCCCTGGAGAAGGGAATGACTACCTACTCCAGTGTTCTTGCCAGAAAAATCCCATGGACAGGGAAGCTTGGTGGGCTATGGTCTATGGGTCACAAAGAATCAGACAACTAAAGCGACAGAGCAAGCACATCAAATTTTACCAGTACTCATGTCTAGTTAATCATTTGCTTTTGTTTGTAAAAATTTTGGATGTATGGAAATGTTAATTTTATATCATCAAATATAAGTGATCTTTTTCTTTGTGAATTTTTTTTCTTCTATCAGAAATCCTTCATAGAAGTATTCTATAACTACATTTTTTTAGGTCTTAAAAGCATTCTTTAAATTTTTTCTTTCTTTTTTTAATTAATTTATTTGGCTGTCCTAGGTCTTCGTTGCAGCACGTGGGATCTTTGACCTTCACTGCAGCATGTGGGATCTTCAGTTGTGGCATGTGGGATGTAGTTCCCTGATCAGGGATTGAACCAGGGCCCCCTATTAGGAGTGTGGAGTCTAATCCACCGGACCACCAGGGAAATTTCTAATTTTTTTCATTTAACACTTTGATTCGCCTTTTTCCAGTTGTGTCTTTGATGACATTAGTTCTCTGGAGTTACAATAGGTGAGAGGCACAAGTTTTTTATGGTCAAAAGTTTGGAAACACAAGATTATACATTATGCTGATTAAAAAAATTCAGGACTCCTCAGAACATTTAAATGCTAACGTGCATTCTTTCATTTATAGAGGTCAAGCAGAGAAAGGATGTAACTAGACTTGTTTCATCAACAGATCCTTTTTGTTTTCCTGAGTACTTACTGAGATGAAATTCCTCAGAGCACACTTTGGGTAACATGGCACTGATTCACATCCATCCATCCACACAGCCAAATGTCGTGATAATTATGGGACAAGGTGAGCCTCCAGTTTAACTTTTCCCTGAACTCATTCATCATCTGTTTGAGCTTCAGAACATCCTTTATGCGATAATCATTGATTTCCTTATTGATTTGTGAATTTTGAGTATTCTTCCTTTTAATCTAAGTGGAGACAGATTGGAAAAGGATAAAAAAGAAAATGTAGAGAAGCAGCAGGCTTGCATCCCTACAAACAGAACCTGAAGGCAATTACATTTCCAAGTATTATGTTAATAACACAAACTGTGTTTAATAGTCAGACACAGGGAAACAGCAGACGGGCTTTAATTAAAGCTTCACATCGGTTTTCTAAATAGCCTTCTCGTCACATGAACAGCTGCTTCATGGAACCCACAGAAGAAAAATGTTTCCATTTGAAAACTTCCTGGCATAAAATGTAAAATTTCATCCAATAGCAGTTCTCAAAATTGGGTTTCTCTGAGTGGCTTGTGCTCCTGGATGGGGTATTACATTTTGCTTATTTTGGAAATTCTTGAATGTTTTATTGGTGTCTATGTTTGATTGAGTGCCTTATATCCATCAGACTGAAAACATATATCATTGTGTGTAAAATGCTAATACTAAAGAAAAAATACTAGTTTAAAGAAAAAGGTGATGACTTTAGATTAAAGAACTTTAAAGGAAAAAAGGCATCAAGTGATGAGGACAAATATTAGGGAATTTGAGAGTTTACTTGCTGTCAGTTATTCTGTGCAGTTAACATCAGTCTGAAGCAGCCACCTGCTTAAACAGCCTGGCCACCGGGAATCATTTGTTCAAGCTGCCAGGTGTCTAAGGAGGACATAACATTTACATAGATAACACCTTCTAGGCAAATTATAAGATATTTTACCTGTTGATGAATTCTTGGGAAAGCAAGACATAATGGGTTAAGTGAAATGAAGTTACTTTTTCTTTAACATTCACATGTCGCATCTGATACTGTCAGGCAGCAGGATTCAGGGATTCTTGCTCCATTAGTTACGTCAAAGCAATTTATAACTGTGATGTGTCCTCTACATTTAAATTTAAAGATCAAAGCAAAACACTGTAATATTATTTAAATCTGAGAGTCCCAAACTCTTAATTTATTTCTTAATTAGGAGTTTGGAATTAATATATACATGCTGCTATATATAAAATAGATAATAAACAAGGACCTACTGTAATGCACAAGGAACTCTCTTCAATAGTCTGTAATAACCTGTAAGGGAAAAGAATCTAGAAAAGAGTCAATATATGTATAACTGAATCACTTTGTTGTATACTTGAAACTAACACAACAATGTGAATCAGCTATACTCCAATACATACAATACATAAAAATGAAAGACTAAAAGACATAAATTTAAGAATCAAATACTTTCAAAGTTAAATGGAAGTTCAGAAGTCATATAGACCAGAGTAACTTACAGCAGGAAAAAAAGCTGTAAAAGTTATTTTCATTTTCCTTAGGACACTGAGTTGATTTTTTTGTTGTCAGTCAGGTATGGGACAATAACAGGCACTAAAATAACTCAAGTGCAGAGTCCTCATTATCAGCACCCCAGTGAGCAGAGTCTTTAAGCTTTCTCGGCCCTGACCAGTAGTCTCCCACTGGTTTGGATGCTCAAAGGCAGGTGTCGCATACACTATGCTTTCAGAGAGAGGAGCTTAGGTCGGGGAGGCTACTCCAGGTTGGAGCTACAGCTGCAGGTGTGGAGGGACATTCAGAGGTTGTACCCACACCCTCAGCATCCCATCTGATACACTGAGAGTCTGGACTCTGCCCACGCATAGATCACTTGCAAGGTGGGGTTTTGTGTGTGTGCTTTTTGTTTGCTGGTTTTTAATGTGTAGTCAGTTCAATATACTCATCTCTATATGTAAATATTTTTGGAGCTATAATTTTCATCCTATCTACTTCCAAATTATATTTGAAGTTAACAGTCCCATGTGCTACCAAATGAACTGACTGGGCAAGCAAGATACATTTGAAATTGCTTCCCTTATGCAGAGTAGAACCTAGTATAAAGTATGCTTCCCCTACAGCCTAAAACCTGGTATTCTAGTCATTGGTGAAGAATTTCATACAACTATTAGTGATATTTGCATCATTCATTCACTCTTTCATTCATCAGTTATTAGGTACCTACTCTATTTTGGAGGTTTGGTTAGGTGTTGGGAATGCAGAGATGGATATTGTTTTTCCATCAGGTAACTCAGAATCAGGTCTGAGGGACAGACTTACCAAGAAAGAAATCAGCACTTCAAGATAAGGGCTGTCCCAGGAGGAATGGCAATAAGGAGTTCATGATCTGAGCCACAGTCAGTTCCCGGTCTTGTTTTTGCTGACTGTATAGAGCTTCTCCATCTTTGGCTGCAAAGAATATAATCAGTCTGATTTCGGTGTTGACCATCTGGTGATGTCCATGTGTAGAGTCTTCTCTTGTGTTCTTGGAAGAGGGTGTTTGCTTTGACCAATGTGTTCTCTTGGCAGAACTCTATTAGCCTTTGCCCTGCTTCATTCTGTACTCCAAGGCCAAATTTGCCTGTTACTCCAGGTGTTTCTTGACTTCCTATTTTTGCATTCCAGTCCCCTGTAATGAAAAGGACATCTTTTTTGGGTGTTAGTTCTAGAAGGTCTCATAGGTCTTCATAGAACTGTTCAACTTCAGCTTCTTCAGTGTTACTGGTTGGGGCATAGATTTGGATTACCCTGATATTGAATGGTTTGCCTTGGAAATGAACAGAGATCATTCTGTCGTTTTTGAGATTGCATTCAAGTGCTGCTTTTTGGACTCTTTTTTTGATTATGATGGCTACTCCATTTCTTCTAAGGGATTCCTGCCCACAGTAGTAGATATAATGGTCATCTGAGTTAAATTCACACTTTCCAGTCCATCTTAGTTTGCTGATTCCTAGAATGTCGACATTCACTCTTGTCATCTCCTATTTGACCACTTCCAATTTGCCTTGATTCCTGGACCTAACAGTCCAGGTTCCTATGCAATATTGCTCTTTACAGCATTGAACCTTGCTTCTATCACCAGTCACATCCACAACTGGGTGTGGTTTTTGCTTTGGTTCCATCCCTTCATTCTTTTTGGAGTTATTTCTCCATTGATCTCCAGTAGCATATTAGGCACCTACTGACCTGGGGAGTTCATCTTCCAGTGTCATATCTTTTTGCCTTTTCATACTGTTTATGGAATTCTCAAGGTAAGAATACTAAAGTGGTTTGCCATTCCCTTCTCCAGTGGACCATAGTCTGTCAGACCTCTCCACCGTGACCCGTCCATCTTGGGTGGCCCCACATGGCATGGCTTAGTTTCATTGCATTAGACAAGGCTGTGGTTTATTTTTCTGGGCTCCAACATCACTGCAGATGGTGATTTCAGCCATGAAATTAAAAAACACTTACTCCTTGGAAAGAAAGTTATGACCAACCTAGATAGCATATCCATAAGCAGAGACATTACTTTGTCAACAAAGGTCCATCTAGTCAAGGCTATAGTTTTTCCAGTAGTCAGGTATGGATGTGAGAGTTGGACTGTCAAGAAAACTGAGCGCCGAAGAATTGATGCTTTTGAACTGTGGTGTTGGAGAAGACTCTTGAGAGTTCCTTGGACTGCAAAGAGGTCCAAACAGTCCATCCTAAAGGAGATCAGTCCTGGGTGTTCATTGGAAGGACTGATGCTGAAGCTGAAACTCCAATACTTTGGCCACCTGATGTGAAGAACTGACTCATTTGAAAAGACCCTGATGCTGGGAAAGATTGAGGGCAGGAGGAGAAGGGGATTACAGAGGATGAGACGGCTGGATGGCATCACCGACTCAATGGACATGGATTTGGGTGAACTCCGGGAGTTGGTGATGGACAGGGAGGCCTGGAGTGCTGCAGTTCATGGGGTTGCAAAGAGTTGGACACGACTGAGTGACTGACCTGGAATTGGAACTGGAATGGCCAGGCTCTAGGAACCCACATGGGGGCTCCACTGGTGGAACTGGGAGAGACTACCCAGAAAAGGAGACTTTTTTAAAGGGTCCTGAAAGATGAAAAGGAACTGGCCAGGCAAGCTTGGAGAAGATATTTACCCCAGGAAAACGACAAGCAGAAAAAGTGTAGACAATCGTGAAAGACCAAAATTCAGTGAGCCGTGGTGAGTGAGCAGCCCAGGGGTGAGGGTGAACAGGGCATCTGGGCCAGTTTAGGAAGGGTCTCCATTGTGCACCAATGTGAGAAGTGTCCTTACAGTGTCATGATCAGGACCACAGACTTAGAGCCCGCTCTGCAACTCACTAGCTGTGTGTCCTCAGTCAAGTTACTTAACTTCTTTGTATCTCTTTAACATGGAAATAACAATAGAATTTCAAATTTAGCATAAATGCTGCTGCTGCTACTGCTAAGTTGCTTCAGTTGTGTCCGACTCTGTGAGACCCCACAGATGGCAGCCCATTGGGCTCCGCCATCCCTGGGATTCTCCAGGCAAGAACACTGGAGTGGGTTGCCATTTCCTTCTCCAATGCATGAAAGTGAAAAGTGAAAGTGAAGTCGCTCAGTAGTGTCTGACTCAGCGACCCCATGGACTGCAGCCTACCAGGCTCCTCCATCCATGGGAGTTTCCAGGCAAGAGTACTGGAGTGGGATGCCATTGCCTTCTCCGTTAGCACAAATACTTATGGATAAATATCTGTGTATGTGTATGTACATATATAGGTATATGCTGTGCTGTGCTTGGTTGCTCAGTCACGTCTGAAACCCAATGGACTGCAGCCCGCCAGGCTCCTCTGTTCATGGGGATTCTCCAGGCAAGAACATTGGAGTAGGTTGCCATGTCCTCCTCCAGGGGATTTTCCCAACCCAGGGACTGAACCCAGGTCTCCTTCATTGCAGGAGGATTCTTTACCATCTGAGCCCCCAGGGAAGCCCAAGAATACTGGAGTGGGTAGCCTATCCCTTCTCCACGGGATCTTTCTGACCGAGGAATCGAAGGAGGGTCTCCTGCATTACAGGTGGATTCTTTACCAGGTTAGCTACAAGGAAAGCCCTATACAGGTATATATATGCATATGTATATATTATATATAAAGTATATATAGGTATATATATGTGTGTGAGTTTGTGTATGTGTAAGGTACACTTTAAAAATGTACCTTAAATAGATATGATCATCTGAACGTTGTAGATTACTATCAGGTCCAAAGGCTGGCACGTAATAAGCACCATATAAGTGTTCATTATTCTTATTTCGGGAGATGGAAGTTTTCCATATGGTAATCCAAGTGCTCCCTCCTACTTGCCCACATAGTTTGCACACAATTAAAACATTTGCCTTGTCTCCTGCAGCCAGCTTTGCTCCCTATTTTACAGTTCCTTCTATAAAGATCCTGTCTCGTTGCCTTCCTAACTCCAAACAACTTTGCAATCGATTCAAGTATAATAGGGCATGCTTTGCAACTTTCCCACCTCCATGTGCTTTGATCTTTTCCCATGGCTATATTTGTTGGCTTGAATCTCCTGATTTGTATGGATAAACAGCTTCTGGCGATATAAACAACAATAGCATGCACAGACTGAGGGCATAATCCAGTTCTTAATTTCCTTGAAAATTCATGAAGTGTTTGAATGCTTAACAAGACTGACGAGCCAGTTGTATTCTCCGTGCACCCACTAGAGCCTTTGATCTCTTCTGCTGATGGATAAAGCGAGACTCAGTGTAACACTTCGTCAAAGGCTTTCTGGCTGTTTGTTAAAGGCCGTGTTTCTTAGCAGATGGTGGAAACACCAATTAGGAGTTCTCAGGAGAGCAGTGGGCCTGACCAAGGGTGCAGAGTAAGGGCTGAATAGAAGCTGAGCTGAGGAGGCCACGAGGTGCAGAGGAGGAGAACTGGCCTGAGGGCCAGGCGACCAGGGTCCAGACCCTGATATTGATTAACTTGCCCTGAATTCTGAACCCCCTCACTTAACTTTTCCATACTCTTTTCTGACTCTAAACTCCATGATTCTGTCTCAGTGCCTCAGATGTGCCTTTCATGGGGATTACTGTTAATTTCTCATGGATAATTTGTGCAAGATGGCTGCAGGACACAGTCCCCTGGTGTTTCCTTCAGAAATCCTGGGAAGGAGGAACAGATCTTCTGTCCTGTGACTCTGTCAAGAGTCAGGGCATTTTTCTTGTAAGCTTCCTTGTAAACCTCTCGTTTCTCACCAACTGAAAGTCCCGTTTGCATTCTGGATGCAAGGGAAATGGGATTACCCATAGGCCATCCAGAACCAACCCTGGCGTTGACATCAGGCCCCTGCTGTGGGAAGAAGGGGAGGGTACCTGAGTTTAATTACTATTTAGTTAAGAAGAGGGGCATTGGATGTCTATGCCCATAATTTCATACACGATATGGTTACCAAGGAGAGAGAGGGCTATGGGATGAAATGGGAGATTGGGGTTGACATATATACACTATTGATGAATGAATGCATGCTCAGTCTCTCAGTTGTGTCCAACTCTTTGCAATCCCATGGCTGGCCCGCCAGCCTCCTTTGTCCATGGGATTTTCCAGGCAAGAATACTGGAGTGGGTTGCATTTCCTTCTCCAGGGGATCTTATCAACCTAGGGATCAAACCCATATCTCCTGCATTGGCAGGTGGATTCTTTACTGCTGAGCTACCTGTAAAACCACACACTATTGATATATGTACAAAATAGATAACTAATGAGAACCTATTTATAACACAGGAAATTCTACTCAGTGGTCTGTGGTGACCTAGGTGGGAAGGGAATATAAAAAAGAGTGGTTATATGTATATGTATAACTGATTCATTTTGCTGTACACCTGAAACACAATATTGTAAAGCAAATATACTTCAATATCAATTAATTTTTTTTAAAAAGGAAAAAATGCTGACAGCATAAGGTCAGAAGCATGCCTTAGGGTTTTCCACAAATTATTCCCTTTTACAGAACGGGATGATAATAAATTTTTTTCTGTGTGTCTTTACTTGCTTTTGCTTTACTTTTATTTTAAGATGGAAGTTAAATGTTGTGTTAGTTTCAGGTGTACAGCAAAGTGATTATATATATATATTTTTTTTCTTATATATATATTCTTTTTCAGATCCCTTTCCATTATAAGGTTGTTACAAGATATTGAATATAATTCCTTGTGTTGTTCTCAGCCCTTCATTTGAATCAGGATATCTGGGTAGGGCAGGAGTGCACTGTAGAATGGGCATCTGTAGTTTTAGAAGCTCCCCAGGTGATCTGAGGCACAGGCAGTTTGGAACCACTGATCTAAGGTAGTCTCTTACTAAGAGTATCTGTTTATTTGTCCCTTTTAGTCTGGACACCTATTTTGCATTGATCCTGAGTATAGATACAGCACAGGCTCTGTGTCTTTTTTTTTATTATTATATTGATCATCATGGGAAAAATCCTGTGATTTAAAAGAGGAAGGAAGAATTTTGATCCAAGTAATTTAAAGAAAGCAAGACACTTGCTTTTGCTTTCACTGATAGCATTTCTTGCCATGTCAATAGGTTACCAAGCTGAAGGCATTTTAAATTACACAATGGAATTAGTTCTGTAATTACTTTTGCCACACAAGCCTACACTCCTTGGGGCTATGAATTTCAATAATACTTTCAGAACTTATTTGTTCATGTGGTTGCTGGAAGAGGCCAAAGCATTGACTTATTTCAGCAGGCTTGAACATTCTCCTTGGGCCATGGCTGTTGTGTGGTTCATGCACACACACACAGACACAGACACACACACAGAGAACCTTGACGTCCAGGTTCCTGAATCCTAGAGAAATAACCATAGTTTCATGCTACATTAGAAAAACAGAGGAGAGAGTCATGTGTATGCATCTCATTTCTTTCCTTCTGGTTAAGCTTGGATCTCTTTTGCTCCAAATTCTTTCACTTTGTTCCTTACAAGTTAGATCCATTACTGTGTAAAGCATTCCTGTCATGAAAGTTCCCCTCCTGTGGGCTGGGTCCACATCCAGCTCCCCACCCATGCTTCTTCTCTGAAGATGTGCTTATGAAATGGCAGCATCATAGGATAAAGAGCCCAAGTACCGAACTTCTCCCTTCTCTTCCCTTCCCTTGGTTTGTCTGACACTTACAAGGTCCCAGCCGGAAAAAGAGGATAGAGAATTTGCCTCCACTTTTTCCATGAAGAAGTAAGGGTCTACCTCCATGAAGACCCTAGGTGGATTCTGGGTCCAAGGCAGAAACCTGCTGCAATCCCAAATCTCCTCATCAGCTACAGAGAATGAGAAAAAGAGGAAAACCTGCTCCCCCCAGACGTGAGGTGCGTCCACAAGCTCCACTCCTCAGACCTTTTTCTTTGGCACTTGTTGGGCCAGTTCTTTACCCACATGTAGAAAATAGACAGGAGCACTTTTTGTTCTTGTTCTGCCAAGAGGATGCCTTTTTGTAATTTCATAAGGTCTTCAGGTGTTAGAAGATACTCTGAAGTCCATGCTCATTTAATGGGGAAGGAGGTGCCAAAATCGTGGTATTTTCCCTCTTCCTTCCACCCTGGTCTACTTGCACCCTTTCCCCACCCCATGGTTTTATCCCCCCGTCCCCCAGATGTGTGACAGGACAGCTAGTTTAGTCTGTGGTTGGGTTGGGTGGTCAGTTGGACAATCCAGCCTCAGTGAGCTTCTGCTTATGGGGTGGGAAAGAGGGCACAAGACAGTAACTTGTGCCATGGGAATGGTTCTCATACTGGGGCCTTTTTTGTTCCCTCTGCACATCCAACCTTGGATCATGTGTATGTGTGTGAGTGTGTGTATGTATGATGTGTGTAAGGGGAAAGAGCATAGAAAATATCATCCTCCCTCTTCTAATTCCCATGCACCGACGTGGCTTCACACTCCCTTCCCATGCTCTCTTTTCAGAGAATGACACATCTGAGGTCTCCCCTTAGCATATACCTAGTCTCAAAGTCAAGGCTGCATTACGTTCTCAAGGGTGTATTTTGACAAGTTTTCAGGATACTTGAATGCTGGCTCTTCTCTTGGGCTTCCTTGATTGTAGAAACTTGTATTTGGTTGATTGGTTAAGATTCCTCCGTTGTCTAATATGTCAACTGCTTTAACTAATGCTTTTCCAAGGAAATGGAATGGAGGAATTATGAGCCAGAACTTTTTTCCTTGGATATTTAGGAAATTCTAGAGGCTAAGACATTTTCTGGTTATTGTTTTGAGTAGAGCATAGAAAAGTTCACTTGCTTGTTGAAATTCTTTTTTATTTTTCTTAAAGAAGATGATGGTGACAATGAGTCAGTTTGTTACCATGAGGCTTTGAAATCACAGTGCTTTTTACCCATCCGTGTATCTATATTGTCTCCCGAAGGGAAAGAAACTGAGAGCTGACTGTACAGCTATTCAAATGATGCGGTTACGTTTCCATTCCAGAAGCGTACTTCTGGTGGCATGCTGTTCATTACTTGATTGATGTTCTTATGGTAAATTACTGTTAAAATGAAGAAAGGTGTCGGAGAGAGAATCTGATAAATTGAAAAGAACGCTACAATGTTACCTCATTCTACCCAACATATGATTCAGAATTTGAATGAAGACATGTGCTGGTTTATTAATCATGATGAAATGGACACGTTGCCAGACCTTAACATTAGAAATCTTTGCTTTGGGCATTATTTTATGATTTTGACAAGGCTGAGGATACAAACTGCTTTATTGGATTACCTTATTTCTATGTGTTATGGTGTGACCTGTTCCTGCCATTCGGTAAAACATGTTGAGTGTGAATTGATGGGATAAATACTGAATTTACTGTCTCATAAAAAATCCATTTAAAACATGTTATTATTTAAGAACCAATACATTCTTTTATAGCAATCGGCTACTAGTGGGTGAGCACTAAGTTTTTATAAGTGTGACTGAACATTTTGAGCATTCGCTAACATCAAGTGTTTACAAATAGCTGACCCAATTTGTATATATATTTATCAACTAGAAGTTAGGTAAAAATAAGTTCTATTTGTAGTATTTTTTTGTTTTTGGTTTTGGTTTTAGTCTCTTTTGGAATGGGATTATCCACTGATGTGAAAAGGCTTTTTGTGGTATACTAACATTTTTATTTTTCTTAGGAAAAAATTCAATTGTGGAAATGAAAAAAGACCATTAAAGTGGAAAAAGTAATTCTAATCATAGCAACAAGAACAATAATGGTAGTTGGCTTTGAAATAGCTTTTAAACTTATCTTATTTAGTCCTATAATAACTGTAGGATGTCAATAGGAGAGGTGTTGTTGTCTTTATTTAAAAATATAAATATAGCTAAGCTTATATTAGATTTAAATACATACCAAAGTATTCAACTGCCTAGAAAAATAGGGATGGATTTCAGCACTTTTGACTTGATGCCTTTATGTGTTTCTGTTATTGTGATTATTTTATTACGGGGCCTATTTATATCCTGGTGTGGGGTCACCTAAGGAAGTATTTCCTCAAGGTTTTTGATACCTCAAATAATCTCAGACTGCTTGAGTGATGTTTCATTCCCAGAGCTTCCTAAAGTTCCTAAAAGTTCTATTTTGATTTTTCTAACCAAAATGGAAAATGGCTAGTGTTTCTCCGTAACTGTGAATGGAGACACCTTTAGTTTTAGGCTGGACTGGTATCCTGAAGGATTTAAGATCCACACTTGAATATCTCTTCCTCTTTGTGCACTAAGCACTGGAAATTTCAGATAAAATTTCTATAATTAAATGGCAGTTTTCACCTTAATAAAATGTCAGAATGTTCTAACCATTTGGAGTGTCGTAACTATTTGTCTTGTGCTAACAAAACGTATAATGCAAATGCAGTTTTGTTTCAGGGTACGCCAGAAATTGTTAGCAGGGATTTCAACCTTTAAGGAGAGGTCAGGGAGATTATTTTTTCTTTTCAGTGCTATTAAAAAATATACATGTATTACTTAAAAAGATAAGTTAAAAAATGTACAACACTCATGTAAAGGAGTGAAACAAGAGAACTGTAAATGCATTGTTAGAAGACACAACAGCACAGTGTGGTGAGGAGTCTCCAAACCAGGGCTGTGTTCTCTATCAATGGGTCAGACTAGTCTGAGAATTATGGTAGAGCTGTAAATGAATTCCACCAGCATGGAACCAGTGTTGTGAGTGAGTGAAGAACTTGATGATAAAGTAAAAATGAGGGGGTGGACATGCTGAAAGTGATGAGGGAAATTAATACTTCTATATTCAAAAGAATATATGTAGGTATTCTGCAAGTTAGAATTGCTGCTAACAAAAATACCAATTCAAGTTCTTTTCAAACGTATGTCTCCTTCTCCTTTCAGATGTACAGTTTACCTCTGTTTATTCTTACTGCCTTAGTTTTCAAAATGTATCTTTGAATCACTGTTGTATATTTTTATAGATCTGTACATGGGTCTTCCTCCCTTTTAGGTCCACAAACAATCTCTAAATGGACTTCTCTGTGTGGAGGGGGTGGAAGGGTGAGGATCTCAAGCTGGTGTTAAACGAGGTGTGAAAAACTCGAGTACAGAAATCTGGCTAGTGAATTCTTCATGGATGCAGATCTCTTAGTAGTGGCAAAAATCGTGTTTCAAAACTTTCCAAATCTGTGGTCTTATTTTCACAACAGTGGTCAGGGTAAGCGTTATAACTCCTGAGAATTGAAGAAACCTTTGAATTTCCAGTGTTTGGGAGAAAAGGGGGTGCAAAGGTGAGAAAATGCAAAGGTGTGATAGGGCACTACTGAAGGGTCTTTAGAGTGTAGGGTGTGCAGAAACACTTCGTGGAATACTCAGGCCCGTCGTGTTTATTCTGTCCCAGGCTCTGTGCTAACTGCTTTACTTGCATTATTTCCTTTCATCCTCACAAGTGATGTGATGAGAGGTTACTATCATCTTCGTTTTATAGATTAGCTGAGGCTTCCAGAGGAAAAATAAGGTCACACGATTAGTAACTAGCCACGTTCTAGGCTCTTAGAAATCAAACAGACAAAAGCAAAACACATTCTGAATTTTACTGAGGTTATTCACGCCCTTCCTCTTCCTACACTCTTTCCCTCCCATTGTCATATTCCCTCAAAGAAAACTTTAAATGATTTCTACATCTTTGTTCTTTGGATGTTGAACCTCCTCCATTTCTTCTTTTTCTTATGTTTTCTATCTTTTGGGATTAAAAAAAATGTTTTCAAACATTATATTGAATTATTAAAATACAACTGGTGAAACTTTTAAAGTTATACTTTGTATTAATAATATAATATAATAGTAATAATATTATATTTTGCTGGTAGACAACTCTACAGACTCTTTTTACTAGCTTGATGAACTAAATGGCCATGTTGGAGAAGTCCTCTTTGCAAAGAACTACAGAGAGACCCAAGCACATGTGAGCAGCCTCTGGGAACTGAGGATGCTTGTTGACCGCTACCGAAAACCCAGGGCCTTCAGGCCTACAACTAAAAGGAAATGAATTCTGCCAACAATCTGAGTGAACTTAAAAGTGGATTCTTCCCCAGTTTAACCTCCATATCAGTATATGATCCAGTCAACATTTTGATGACAGCCTTGTCAGATCCTAAACAGAGGGCCCAGTTGTGCTGTGGTCAGATTCTTGACCCACAAAAATTGTTGGATAATAAATGGGTATTGTTTAAGCTGCTGAGTTTGTAGTCATTGGTTATGCAGCAACAGATGACTAATACAGAGGTGTTTTTTTTTTTTTTTCATAACATGTTGTTCTTGTTTTGTTATTCATCTTACCTTAAGGATATATATTTGAGTATTTTTTTTTAAGTTTTCTTCTTTTTCCTGGACCACTTCTGTTTCCTCCAGTGTCACTTTTTGTTTATTCCTTTTCTTTCATGCTGCAGATTCAGTGACTGTTGACCTTTGGGTATCCAATTATTTAAAGTCAGAAAAACTGACTATGTTTGAGTTTCCTCTGCTATTGGTTAAGATTTTCTACATCAAATTCTCTCTTATTAATATGAATTCTGGCTAGAAACTGTGTTACAGGACTGGAACTGTGGACTAACAGTTTAAAAGTTGTATTAAACAGTGTATGGGTTCATAGATAAGAAGTGTTTAGACTACAGACTCTCATGTGTGGGATGGGATGCTTTATTTCTGGGTCACCAATATCACCAAGTTAGAAGGCTTAGTCCCCCAGTGTTTGTTCAACTTTTAGGGACAGATGCGGACTGTCCTTGTGTTGGGTGCAGAGGTGAGGGAAGACAATAAAAACATCAATTTTCACTTTCATCCTTCAAGGATCAGATCAGCAGATCCCTTCTTGACTGCTGCTTCATCATGATTGTGCTTGGGCTATGGCCCTCTCTCTTTCTTCCATCTATTGATTAGCTTTTTCTAAAAAAAATCTTTTCCTGTTTTTTTTTAATTAACAGTTATTTAAAATTTAAGTATAGCTATTTACAACGTTATGTTAGTTTCAGGTATACAGTGAAATGATTCAGTTATAGTTATACATATATATTGTTTTTCATTATCAGTTATTATAAGATATTGAATATAGTTCCCTGTGCTGTATGTTATTAGGCCCTTGTTTCTCTTCTGTCTTATACACAGTAGTAAGTATATGCTAATCCCAAACTCCTAATTTATCTCCAAGCTTTTAATAAATTTTAGTCTTCCAGAAATGTGTTAAATTCTGTTTTCCATTGTAATAGCCCTTCCTGTTGTTTTGGTTCTTCTTTTTGCACAGTTATTTCAGTGACTGTTTTCATTTGCTAGGGCTGCCATAGCAGAATGTCACAGATTGGGTGGTTTAAACACCAGAAGTTAACTTTCTCACAGTTATGGAGCCTGGGAGTCTATGATCAAATGCCAGCAGGGGGGGTTTCTAGTGAGGCCTCTCCCTTTGGCTTACAGACAGCTGCCTTCTGTGTCCTCACATGGTCCCATCTCTATGCACACCCCACTCCTGGTATCTCTGCTCCTTCTTCTAAGAATACAAGTCCTACAGAATTAAGGCCCCGTACTTATGACCTCACTTGACCATAATTACCTCTGTACAGGCCCTAACTCCAAAGGCAATCACATTGGGGTTTAGAGCTTCAAGCTGTGTATTTTTTTGGGGGGATCCAATTCTATCTATAACAATGGGGCATTTCAGGAGTCCACCAGCTCTAACCAAGTACCCTATTTAAAAGCACTGTCTTGTGCTGCTGGCCTGTTTGGGGGCCTGACATTCAGTGTTCAAGTGCCAGAATCCTTAACAGAGTAGTGCTATTTAAAAAAATAACAAAGACACATGAGCAGCAAACAAGTAGGTCTGAAGATTTTCTGTGGCAGTGAACACACCAGGGAGAGCTGCTTTCTAACTTCAACCTGGGACAATCCAAACTGAGCTGACCAGATCAAACAGAGAGACTGAGAGGGAAGCATTTGAAGTGGGCCCTCTTAATGTGGCCTCCCTGGGAGACAGGGAGGGCAGCAGGACAGTCCCAGGATTCTCTGGGTGTAGGTGGGGGAACAGGGAGCCGGGAACCAGCAGCTGGGAGAGGCGGCAGGTGCAGGGTGGCCTACGTATTTTCTCTGCATCAGAAGGGTGGGGATTTGAGGTGTTGCATTCCAGAAAGCCAGCTGGTGGAGCCAAATTGCCATTCTCTTGTTTCTGAGTGTGACCCCACTGTGGCTCTTGGCCAGTGGCCTGGGAAACACCTGTTGGAGTTCTTGGGGCCCATGTGCTGGTTCAGGCTGCTGAGCTTAGTGACCAGATAGTTATCACTGATAAAAATAACCTCTCGGCCAGCAAAAGGCTCCTTTAGCTGGCATCTTTTAGCAAAACTCTCTACCCCCTACAGAAGACTTTTCGGTTCAGGTAAAGATCCCAGTCGCACCTCTAATGTGAAATAATATCTTTTAAAGCCATCACAAAAATGAACGAAAACACATTAAGGGGATAAAATGCTTTCAGCTATAAAAATAGATGATTGGTTTCACTTATCTCCTAGCAACACTCTTGTGTGTGTGTGTGTGTTTTCAATTTCAAGCTCAGGATTTACAGGTAACTTCAAATTATGGTCTGTTTTCTCTTTTATATTGATGTATTTATACAAAACAGAATTTTATTGTTAATTTTATTATGATTGTGTATTTCTAGTATTCCAGAATGCTTTTCAAGGTGGTTTTGTTCCTCACAATTCAAAATCACAGATAAGTACAGAAACCATCCAAGACCATCCAAATTCTTTTAATTAATTTGAACTTTGTTGTATATTGGGCTTCCCTGATAGCTCAGTTGGTAAAGAATCCACCTGCAATTCAGCAGACCTGGGTTCAAACCCTGGGTTGGGAAGATCCCTGGAGAAGAGAAAGGCTACCCACTTCAGTATTCTGTCCTGGAGAAATCAATGGACTATAGTTGGCTAAAAGAGTCGGACGCAACTGAGCGACTTTGACTTTGTTGTATATATTTCTTAAAATATTTGAGTGACCTCTTTGAATTTTCAGATGTGTTCATTTTATAGAGTTTGTTAAATATAAAAGAATTTGGGGTATTTTATCTTCACAAATTTCTAAATGTTTTTTTTTCTGTCCTTATAACTCATCTGGCACTTTAATAAAAGGTAGAAAATACAATTTTCGCATTTTAGAGTGCATTGCCTAACTGTCCAATGATACTTTTAGTTCTTTGGGGAAGAGATTGTACTGCACTGACCTTGAAGCTTGATAGCAAATATTTCGTAAGCACCTTTGTTGTCTAGTCACTCAGTTGTGTCTGACTCCTTTGCAACCCCAGGGACTGTAGCCCGACAGGCTCCTCTGTTCGTGGGATTTCCCAGACAAGAATACTGGAGTGGCTTGCCATTTCCTCCTCCAGGGAATCTTCCCAATCCAGAGATCAAACCTGAATCTTCCATTGGCAGGTGGATTTTTTTTTTTTACTGCTAAGCAACCAGGGAAGCCCCTTCTTAAGCACCTACTATATCTTAAATTATGTAGCTGGTGTCTGGGATACAATGACAGATTAATTGTCAGAGTACTCATCAGATGTCCACACTCCAAATAGATGTGACAAGCAGAAGAATAATCTCACTGTAATATAGATCCCAAACTGGCCATACAGGACTGCAGTTCTCAAAACTTTTGGTCTCAGAAATATATTTACACTCTTAAAAATAAATGAGAACTCCAAAGAGCTTTGATTTCTATGAGTTATATCTGTCAATCTATCAGTTAGATATTAAAACAGAAAAATTTAAATATGTGTATTGGTTAATTAACTAAAAATAATAAACCCATTGTATGTTAATGTTAGAAATACATTTTATGAAAAATCTCTGTATTTCCTAAAACAACAAAAAAAGTAGTGGTAAGAGAGGCATTATTTTATGTTTTTGGAAAGAACATTAACATTTGGATTAATAAAATATAGTTGGATTCCTGTATCCATGTCTGGATTCAGTATATTGTTGTACCTTTGCTTGAAGTATATGAAGAAAATCTGGCTTCTTGCAGATATGAGAGAGAAAAAGGAAGAGTAGAAGAGTATTTTAAAAGTCTTTTCAGATAATTGTGTATATTCTTCTTTGAATGTACATCAAAATTCAACAAATAGTAGTTTCTTAAAGGTTAGCTGCAATGTGGAATCTGAAAATTATTAGTGAGAATTTGTACTGTTTTGCATTGAACTCCATTGGTCTACTTTGCATTTTGAATTCATCTTTTTTTCATGTATGATTCTGTGACACAGAGCATTGGTTGTTTAGAAAACATGGTTTCACTGAGGTGTGCAGAATTTTCAAATGTTTATACATTTTATTACACAATAATTAAAACAAATCATTAATATTATCACTGTTCTAATCTAATCACTGATTAGAAATATCTTTAACAATTGGGAAAGTGTCAGATTCACAGTGGTAGATATGTGTTTACCAAAATACTAATTTTTGCTTAAATGTTTAAACTTATCTTTGGCAACATATACTGCAGTTGTTTTCCATGTAGTGACAGTCTTTCTTGGTTCATTTTGAGAAAATGTTTGCCGAGGATCCAAGTCTGAATAACCAGTTTGTCAGCTATCCTTTCAAATGAAAATGGTGTTCCATGAAAAAGCCAGTTGGTTCAGCTTGCAACTGACATCATGCAAGTCTTTAGGACGACTTTTAAACTTCAATATGCAGCAGGAGTACGTTTTTACATATTTTTAACTGAAGGATCATTGCTTTACAGTATTGTGGTGGTTTCTTCCATCCATCAACTTGAGTCAGCCATAGGTTTGCCCATGTCCCCTTCCACCTGAACACCCCTCCCACCTCCCTCCCCATCTCACCCCTCTGGGTTGTTACCGAGCCCCAGTTTGAGTGCCCTGAGTCACACCACAGATTCCCATTGGCTGCCTGTTTTACTTATGGTAATGTATGTTTCCATGTCTAGCAGGGGTGCTTTTTGTGTGCATCCCGTTTTGTCACCCAGAATTTAAAAGATTGTACTTGAGACCTGAAGTTTAATAAAATTAATATTTTCTATTGTGATTGCACAGGCGTGAAGACTATAGTGACTATCAGGACACTTTGGTGTCACTGTTTTAATTCATGCTGATTTCTAGTGGTTTTACTCACCGCGGCTTTAGATTGTGTGTGCCAATGTCCATACAGTGAAAAAAGCAATATTACCAGAGCATTAATATGGAAATATTTTTGTCTTTGTGGACTCCATTAAAATTTTCTTGGGGACTCTGAGAACCATTGCTTTTGACCAAAGCAGAGACACCTTACCTGTCCTGATTGGAGAAGGGTTGGGGGCGATGGGAGGAGAGGGGTGAGAACCAGCTCATGGATGAGATGACTCCCTAGCCAAGTCCGCAGATGAACAGGTGTTATTCAGTGAAAGAATGTAGGAGATGGTGTGTAGAAAGTGCCTTACTTTTATATTTGTTGTTGTTAGTCTCTAAGTCGTGTACCACTCTTTGCAACCTCCTAGATTATAGACCATGAGACTTCTCTGTCCATGAGATTTCCCAAGCAAGAATACTGGAATGAGTTTCCTTCACCTTCTTCTGGGGATCTTTCTGACCTGGGGATTGAACCCAAGTCTCTTGCTTGGCAGGCTAATTCTTTATCCCTGAGTCACCAGGGAAGCTGTTTTTATATTACTGTATAATAAATTATTGCAAACTGAAAGGTTTAAAGAAACACGTCTTTATTATGTTACAGTGCTATAGGTCAGAAGCTCAGGCCTGGCATGGCGAGGTTCTTTGCTTAGGGGTTCACTGGCTGAAATCAAAGTGTCAACTTGATGTATTCTCATGTGAGATTGAGGTCTTCTTCCAAGCTGATGTGATTGTTGGCAGAATAAGTTGTGGTTATGGGATTAAGGTCTCTCTTTTCTTGCTGGCTGTCAACCAGGAGCTATTTTCAGCTGTTAGGGGTGACCTGCAATTTCTGCTATGTGACCCTCTCCAAAACATGGCAGTTTGTTTCTTCAAAACTGGAAGACAAATTCTTTACCTTCCAATCTCCTGCTTCAGAAAGACCCCAATCCCTTTTCAGGGTTCACCAATAGGTCAGGCCCACCCAGGATAATCTCCTTGTCCATTAACTCAAGGTCAGCTTTTTTGGACCTTCAGGTTTTTTCTCCTACATAATGAAATGTGATCATGAAAGTTAAATTCATTCTATTTACAACTCCACCCACATTTAAGGGGTCATAAAGGATGTGTACTTTGGGGGTGGGAATCTTTCCAGAGCATCTCAGAATTCTGTTTACCGCAGAAGGACACAGGACAGTTCAGGCAGAGATACACAAATGAAGGGGATCAAAGCTTTCATATTTGAGGGTATGTGTTTTGTAGGAGAAATGATGAAAGGAGAGAGGAAAATTATGCATTTCACAATGGTACTTCTAGATGCTCCTGGGCTGTCGCACTACACCTGTTTCAGTCGTGTCCAACTCTGTGACCCTGTGGACTGCAGCCCACCAGGCTCCTCTGTCCATAGAATTCTCTAGGCAAGAATACTGAGGTGTGTTGCCATGCCCTTCTCCGGGGGATCTTCCCAACCCAGAGATCGAACCCACATCTCTTATGTCTCCTGCATTGGCGTGTGGGTTCTTTACCCCTAATGCCACTTGGGAAGCCTGTCACACTACACTATCCTCGAAGATCCTTTGCCTTCTCCACCTGCTGCTTTGTGGCCTCCTAAGCATGGCTCCTAAGCATGACAGAATGTGGTCCACTGGAGACGGGAATGGCAAACCACCTCAGTATTCTTGCCTTGAGAACCCCATGAACAGTATGAACAGGCAAAATGATAGGATACTGAAAGAGGAACTCCCCAGGTCAGTAGGTGCCCAATATGCTACTGGAGATCAGTGGAGAAATAACTCCAGAAAGAATGAAGGGATGGAGCCAAAGCAAAAACAATACCCAGCTGTGGATGTGACTGGTGATAGAAGCAAGGTCTGATGCTGTAAAGAGCAATATTGTATAGGAACCTGGAATGTTAGGTCCGTGAATCAAGACAAATTGGAAGTGGTCAAACAGGAGATGGCAAGAGTGAACGTCGGCATTCTCGGAATCAGCGAACTAAAATGGACTGGAATGGGTGAATTTAACTCAGATGACCATTATATTTACTACTGTGGGCAGGAATCCCTTAGAAGAAATGGAGTAGCCATCATGGTCAACAAGAAAGTCCAAAATGCAGTACTTGGATGCAATCTCAAAAACGACAGAATGATCTCTGTTCATTTTCAAGGCAAACCATTCAATATCAATCACAGTAATCCAAGCCTATGCCCCAACCAGTAACGCTGAAGAAGCTGAAGTTGAACGATTCTAAGAAGACCTACAAACCTTTTAGAACTAACACCCAAAAAAGATGTCCTTTTCATTACAGGAGACTGGAATGCAAAAATAGGAAGTCAAGAAACACCTAGAGTAACAGGCAAATTTGGCCTTGGAGTACAGAATGAAGTAAGGCAAAGGCTAATACAGTTCTGCCAAGAGAACACACTGGTCATAGCAAACACCCTCTTCCAACAACACAAGAGAAGACTTTACACATGGACATCACCAGATGGTCAACACTGAAATCAGATTGATTATATTCTTTGCAGCCAAAGATGGAGAAGCTCTAATCAGTCAGCAAAAACAAGAGTGGGAGCTGACTGTGGCTCAGATCATGAACTCCTTACTGCCAAATTCAGACTTAAATTGAAGAAAGTGGTGAAAACCACTAGACCATTCAGGTATGACCTACATCAAATCCCTTATGATTATACAGTGGAAGTGAGAAATAGGTATAAGGGACTATATCTGATAGACAGAGTGCCTGATGAAGTATGGGTGGAGGTTCATGACACTGTACAGGAGACAGAGATCAAGACCATACCCATGGAAAAGAAGTGCAAAAAAAGCAAAATGGCTGTCTGAGGAGGCCTTACAAATAGCTGCAAAAAAAAGAAAAGCGAAAAGCAAAGGAGAAAAGGAAAGATATAACATCTGAATGCAGAGTTCTAAAGAATAGCAAGAAGAGATAAGAAAGCCTTCCTCAGTGATCAATGCAAAGAAATAGAGGAAAACAACAGAATGGGAAAGACTAGAGATCTCTTCAAGAAAATTAGAGATACCAAGGGAACATTTCAGGCAAGTTCAGTTCAGTTCAGTTCAGTTGCTCAGTCGTGTCCGACTCTTTGCAACCACATGAATCGCAGCACGCCAGGCCACCCTGTCCATCACCATCTCCCAGAGTTCGCTCAGACTCATGTTCATCAAGTCTGTGATGCCATCCAGCCATCACATACTCTGTCATCCCCTTCTCCTCCTGCCCCCAATCCTTCCCAGAATCAGAGTCTTTTCCAATGAGTTGACTCTTCGCATGAGGTGGCCAAAGAACTGGAGTTTCAGGTTTAGCATCATTCCTTCTAAAGAAATCCCAGGGCTGATTTCCTTCAGAATTAAAAACATCTATTTCTGCTTTATTGACTATGCCAAAGCCTTTGACTATGTGGATCACAATAAACTGTGGAAAAATCTGAAAGAGGTGGGAATACCAGACCACCTAACCTACCTCTTGAGAAACCTATATGCAGGTCAGGAATCAACAGTTAGAACTGGACATGGAACAACAGACTGGTTCCAAATAGGAAAAGGAGTACGTTAAGGCTGTATACTGTCATCCTGCTTATTTAACTTCTATGCAGAGTACATCATGAGAAACGCTAGGCTGGAAGAAGCACAAGCTGGAATCAAGATTGCCGGGAGAAATATCAATAACCTCAGATATGCAGATGAAACCACCCTTATGGCAGAAAGTGAAGAGGAACTAAAAAGCTTCTTGATGAAAGTGAAAGAGTAGAGTGAAAAGACTGGTTTAAAGCTCAACATTCAGAAAACGAAGATCATGGCATCTGGTCCCATCACTTCATGGCAAATAGATAGGGAAACAGTGTCAGACTTTATTTTTCTGGGCTCCAAAATCACTGCAGATGGTGATTGCAGCCATAATATTAAAAGGCACTTACTCCTTGGAAGGAAAGTTATGATCAACCTAGATAGCATATTCAAAAGCAGAGACATTAGTTTGCCAACAAAGGTCTGTCTAGTCAAGGCTATGGTTTTTCCAGTGGTCATGGATAGATGTGAGAGTTGGATTATAAAGAAAGTTGAGCACCGAAGAATTGATGCTTTTGAACTGTGGTGTTGGAGAAGACTCTTGAGAGTCCCTTGGACTGCAAGGAGATCCAACCAGTCCATCCTAAAGGAGATTAGTCCTGGGTGTTCATTGGAAGGACTGATGCAGAAGTTGAAACTCCAGTACTTTGGCCACCTCATGAGAAGAGTTGACTCATTGGAAATTACTTTGATTCTGGGAGGGTTTGAGGGCAGGAGGAGAAGGGGATGACAGAGGATGAGATGGTTGGATGGCATCTCTGACTCGATGCACATGAGTTTGGGTAAATCCGGGTTTGGTAATGGTCAGGGAGGTCTGGCGTGCTGGGATTCATGGGGTTGCAAAGAGTCAGACACGGCTGAGTGACTGACCTGAACTGAACTGAAGCATGGCTCTACAGAAGAGATGAGCTATCTTCCAGATTTCATGAGGAAACTTGCTGGTACTGTTTCCAAAAAGTCTCAGCTGTCACAGTTTACCTAATTTGGAAAAGAGAAATGCTTCCCTGGTGTCAGGCGACAAACCACGATTCAACACAAAATCAATCCATTTAAGGATTCTTCCAGATTTAATAACTCAGATTGACGTCTCTGCCTGGAGAGCCATGATTATCTGTGTGCAGCTCCTCCCCAGCCTCCCCAGCTCCAGAGAACTTCCCACACAGTCACCAAAGGCATCATCAAGGCTTGGTTTTCAATTAAGCCATTTGTCTTCTCAGGTGGATTGGGAAATGGTAACCCACTCTAGCATTCTTGCCTGGAGAATTCTATGGACAGATGAGCCTGGTGGGCTACAGTCCATGGGGTGGCAAAAGAGTTGGACCTAACGGAGTGAAGTGAGGAGATTCCTCAAAGACTCTCAGGCAAAATCTAGAATTTCTGAGTATGGATTGTGAGGCTTCTGACTAGAGGGGCCTTTTCCCCCAGATCTTTACTCCCAGCCCTTTTCCCTCGTTTTTCAGGCATTGTTCTGTTGATCATAAAGCACCGGGCGACACTGTCAGGCTGCACCAGGCACATCATTTGGGAAAGAGAAGGTGGAAATGGAGCCATGTTCAACCCAGATGTCCCCAGGAGCATCACCAGCTGGGCCCTTTGAGCTGGACAGAAATGAGAGAAACATTTGGCTGGCTCATCTGTGGAGCCACAGGGCTCTCCTGCTTCACAACACTTCTTGTGTAGTACTTTAGCTGGCTTTTCCAGAATGGGTTAATTTGGCCCAAGTTGTTGGTACACATTAGGAAGAAATGCAGAATGCCAGCAAGAAACAAGTGACTGATTGAATAAACAAAAACAAAACAGGGAATTAAAAAATAAAAATTAAAAAAATCTTTTTTTGAATGTCCATCTTTGATCATTAATAGTACTAGAACCACCTTCAAATATTCCTCTATTTTTTTTAAAGACTTTTTTTATGTGAGTGGACCATTTTAAAAAATCTGTATTGAATTTGCTATAATATTATTTCTGCTTTATGTTTCCTGACTATGAGGCATGTGAGATCTTAGCTCCCCAACCAGGAATTGAACCTGCACCCCTAGCACTGGAAAGCAAAGTCTTAACCAGTGGACTGCCAAGGAAGTCCCAAATATTCCTCTCTATTGGGTTAAATTAGTTTTTTCTCTAGTTTTTCAGTATCTTCTTTTCTCTCTCCCTGCCTCCTTCCTGTCTTCCTCCTTTCCCTTCTTCTTTCCAATGTGTACTAATAGTTTTTGGCACGGGGGCTATGGAAATCAATACAACAGAGTCTGTCTCATTAAGAAGGGTAATTTCTAGGGAGGAGGGAAGACATGTAAAGAAATGTCATAATTCAGTGTGATGCAAAGGAGAATATGATCACTTCTTCCTCATAGGTGCAATGGTCAGTGAAGCTTCCACAGAGGGTTCAGCCTCTTAGCTGGAACAGAAGCAATGAGTAGTTTTCATGGAAGGGCTTTTTAGGAAAAAGAACAGTATATGCAGAAAACAAAACTTTGGAACAGTGGCAAGTAATGATCTATTCAGCTTTAATTGGTTGTATTCCATTACTTAGATGGTCATTTAGACCCCATCATACTCTAGATAGAATTTCAGGTCACTTATAATATACATGGACTACCATCAGTTTAACCAAAATAAAAGAAAAATAAGTGGGTGAGAAAACAGGACAGAGAAAATGAGAGGGAGAAAAATAAGATGAATTTGCTATACAAAGCACATGGTATATGATTCTGTCCACTTGCCAGAGGAAGGTCATAAATTTGGATCTAAGCCTTTTGGTGCCAACCCAGAAAAAGAGAGATGCAATCAATTATAACACTTAGTGTCCACAGGATTAGAAGGACCAGTTGTTCAGAAGAAGCACAACTATTCCTGGTGTTGAGAAGAAAAAGGGATTTCTCCCATGGGTCTGCACAAAGAGGACATTTAGTAATTCTGGGAATGATGTTCCCAGCAGCATCTTTATAGCAGTATAGGGCCACGGCTCTGAAAGCTATTTCTTAAATATCTTCAGCATAAGCTAATGACACATCTCCAAGGTGCCAGTGAATTTAAGTATTTTTACATTGCTCATGGTTAAATATTCTGTCAGTCTTTTGATTCTTTCTTTCCTCTCCCTCGCACTCTCTCTCTCTAATTAAGCCAAGATAGGGGCTGAGCTACCTGTAATTAAGATTTTTCTCCAGGCTACAATTCTTGCAGTGATGCGATGTGGTGTTTGTTCTCTTATGCATTGATCTGGGTGCTAGTCGGCTTTATTTCTTTTCGTTGGGTTCTTTAATTTATGATTATAATGATCTCATCAATTTGCTTATCAGTTTTTTCACAATTATTTCCCCTGTTTCCCCCATTAGATGATGAAATTCTTGCAATAGATGAAGGAAAATCCTCAATAGCACGTTGTTCTGGGGTTCAGCTTCAGTGAGTCTGATGTAGCTGACTTACTGCTTTTGGGTGATATTATCTGACATTGGTTGTTCTTTTTCCTTCATTTAACAAAGTAATATCTAATTCTTTCAATATTTCCTGATCTTACTATCCTCAAAAACATTGCCTAGTACATTAATTCTTTGATTCAGAAAATCTTGCAACTTTTATTTTAATATCCTCTCAATGCAACACATATAAGAGGTATCCAAAAATAAAGATAAGAAATATTCCAGATTCCAAGAAGGAGAAGACAATAATAACCTTGGCCATTTTCAAATGTGACACATTTATTCAAGTGTAAATCTAAAGGACTTTAACTGTAAGATAAAAGGGTCTGTTAAATTCAGTATTTAAGTTGAATTCTGCAACATTGACAGACCATATTAGATTTATATTGTAATTTCTTTCTACCTGTACAAATATATCACTTTTGTAAGTCTAGAATGATTTGCAAAATAAGTATTCTATGCTAACCTAAATAATACTTATATCTAAGTATGTCAACTCTAAGTTAATCCATATGTAGGACTATTCATAAGAGAGCCAAACAAAATATTTTTGAAATGCAATGCATCAGAACAAAATAAAACAATAGGAAGCTCTGTCATAAGGTTTCACTGGATAGAAGTTCTAAGCTATAATCTTGGTTGTACAAAGGGCTGAAGGGTAGGCTATTTATAAATTGATTGCAAAATGATACACAACATTTCTCCATGGGAGTGCAGCTGCGGGGAAATGTTTTTCTTCCTTGATGGCCTGAGCATTCTACCCAAGGATCTTGCAGAAGAAATAGACGATGGTTCTTAATATAAGGTCTAGTCTAACCCACTTAATGAACTAGTGTAAAATTCAAATACAAAACCCAATACCTTTCAGAAATAAATAATAATACAAAGAAGAAAGTCATTAATGATATAACAATAATCAAAAGATTGTGAATTGAGGTATGAAAATAAATGAAGAGCAACCAATGGGAAAAACAAAGCCTGTTTATTCAGAGCTTGCTATAGCATGGGGCCAACTATTATCCTTTGCATTTTGGCAGAGACTCCAAGGCAGGCAGAGGAGTAGGAAGCTTTACAATGCGAGGAAGCAGGGGCTTCAAGTGTGCCCTGACTGGATGCTATTGGCCTAAGCAAGCTGTAGGTAGGCTAACTGGAAGTAGAACATCTGATGTCATTGGTTAGGCATGCATCCTTGACTTTCTCTGGTTGATCTTAAACTAGAAACAGGGATAAAAATTAGGGAAGCTGTCAGTAATTAATCGAGTTTGGTCATTTTGGGACAATTGTTACAGAAGTTAATCTTTAGCTTCCTGGATTGTTACCAGTGTAAATAATCTGATTTCTGCAAATCTGACTTCTAGCAGACTGGGTTCCTGCACTCATTACCATAGATAAGGGGCTGGCTTCCTGAGAAGGGTGTTGTAGGTTGTAGGTTAGAGTTCTATTTTTACATATGATCTGCCCAATGTCCATTTGTATATTCAGTCTCTTTGAGGATAGGAAGGTCTTCATGTTTACCGCTGACTCTCTGAACTTCCAGAGATGGCCTCCTAGCTCTGCAGAGATGAGTAGATCCTAGAAACAAACAGTGGTTCACACAATGAAATTAAAACAAAAATCACTTTTATTCATTAATTTAATATGGAAATTGTCTTTTCCTGGGAGAAATGCAAGTTTAGGGACTAGAATAAGAACTGGAACTGATTTTGCTCTCAAATGATGGTGAAGATGATGGGAAAGGGATGGATGTCAGAATTATTTTAGTTTGATCTCTTTCCTCCTCTTCTTGCAGAATAGCTCCTTCTTCAGTGGTTTGTAGAGTTTTAAGTGGCTTCTTAGATGATTGTTGAATATGCTCTGGGCTCTTGGTTCCCTCCACTCCCAATCCCTTATGTCCTTGATCCTGGGACAGGGCAGGAACTCTGTCTGCCTGGTGATGGATACTCTCACCCTCAATTTCTCCTGAAAAAATGTTGCCACTCTTGCTTTACTGCAGGTTGACACGGTAACATTTAGAAAATCAATAAAGTGCTTCCATGTGCTTCTCCCTAGGATAGAGGGAGAGGAAGATGAGGGAGATTCACATTTTTTCAGTGGGAATAAGAAAAAAAGAGATACTACTGTGTTCTTAGAATTTTGCAGCAAAGCAGTAGACTTGAGAGGCAGGTGTGGTCAAGAGAGATGGGATCATTCAAGTTCTTCTAGACCCATACTTACTACACCCACAGCCAAGCCTGCAGTCCCTTGCTCACAATGTTGCCTCTGCATCTTCACTCCAAGCACCTTAGGGCAAAGCATAAGGCAAAGGGGGACAGTGCTGGGTGTTTTCATCCAAGAAAGACTAAAACCAACCAAATAAGCTTTCTAAATATCTGTGTTTTCAATTCTTTCTGTGATTTCACAGTAAGAAATGGATTTTGCACATACCACATACACATAGATACACACAGAGACTCACTTGTGTGCATGCACACACACACTACAGTACATTTCATCAAATAATGATGACTCTGTTATTCTGTTCTTTTTTGTTTTTTAACGTATCATAGTGATAACTTACTAAAAATCATGACCAATAAATGGATCATGTCCCTGAGTTTGAAAACAGAGGTTAAATTTTGTCTTTCTCTAAATATAATTCACATTTTATATATTTAACTCATTTTTTTTCCCTGCTAGCTATCATGTGGAGAGGAAATATCCAAATAAGTATAGGGAAAAGAAAGAACAAGAAAACAAAATTGATATTTATACCACATTTAACGTGTAGTGTGAGTAAAATTTCATGACCCCATCTCTCAAGATTCTTCTTTTCAGTAACTCATAGTTCATCTTCCCTGCCCTCCCCACCCTGCTAGAATTAATTTGTTCAATTTACTCATCATATAATGTACTAAATACTCTTATGTTCCCAGGATTGTTCTGGGCCTTGAATATAAGTGGTAAATAAGTTAGTTATGAAGCAACCCCATGAAGTTTATATTCTATTAAATCAATATTTTACCAACTGTAAACACTCTAGGAAAACAAAGCTTCTATTAGGAGTAGGTGGTATTTACTTCTCAAATACATTTATGCAACGTCATCATTTTAACTTTTCTTTCAGAATTTTAAAGGGAACAGTGTGGGGTAGAATAAAATCCACTCTAATGGGATCAGAAGCTAGTATCAGCCTGGCAAGTGAATTCAATGAGACTTTCCTGGGGAGGAGGAGGGACTCTCTCTTTGTTTACAAAGTTACATAAATACATTAAGAAGAACATGCAGATGATATTTATAGGAAAAGTTAGAAACTTATCCAAAATTTGTCACCTCTTCATTCTAAAGATTTGTTTGTAAAAGTTTATTTTTGTGAATTTGTAACATTTAAAACATTGCACATTTACTGTCTACACAAGAATTAAAAAGTGCTTGTGTACAACCTATGCCATTGAAATAACCCAAGAAAAAATTAAGTATTAGTAGAGAGTATAATGTAATGTAACAGTAATGTAATAGAAGATGTTAGTAAACTGGCTATTCTAATGAAGCACAGTTTTGCAGAAATATTCAGGAAGTCACTTAGGCTGTATGAACTCAGCTGGAGAGGTGGACAGAGTTGGGGACACAAGACCCATTTACAAAGGGTTGTTGTGACAGCCTTCAACTGTGAGCTTGAAGCTTGAACTAAGGAAGTAAAATTAGAATTTTTATTATCAACTGTTCTTGCTTACTGTCCAGTTCAGTTCAGTTCAGTAGCTCAGTTGTGTCCGACTCTTTGCGACCCCATGAATCGCAGCACACCAGGCCTCCCTGTCCATCATCACCAACTCCCAGAGTTCACCCAAACTCATGTCCATCGAGTCAGTGATGCCATCCAGCCATCTCATCCTCTGTCATCCCCTTCTCTCCTGCCCCCAATCCCTCCCAGCATCAGGGTCTTTTCCAATGAGTCAACTCTTCACATGAGGTGGCCAAAGTATCAGCAACTGTGCGGTAGTTTTAGCATTCTTTGGCATTGCCTTTCTTTGGGATTGGAATGAAAACTGACATTTTCCAGTCCTGTGGCCACTGCTGAGTTTTCCAAATTTGCTGGCATATTGAGTGCAGCACTTTCATAGCATCATCTTCCAGGATTTGAAGTAGTTCAACTGGAATTCCATCACCTCCACTAGCTTTGTTTGTAGTGATGTTTCCTAAGGCCCACTTGACTTCACATTCTAGGATGTCTGGCTCTAGGTGAGTGATCACACCATCGTGATTATCTGGATCATGAAGATCTTTTTTGTATAGTTCTTCTGTGTATTCTTGCCACCTCTTC
The DNA here is from genome assembly GCA_006410635.1 of Cephalophus harveyi. Lineage (NCBI taxonomy): Eukaryota > Metazoa > Chordata > Mammalia > Artiodactyla > Bovidae > Cephalophus > Cephalophus harveyi. Next base: position 263,716 of record SJYT01042895.1, on the reverse strand, counting down.
TTAATGTCTTCTGCCTTTGTTATGTCCATACCATTTCTGTCCTTTATTGAGCCCATCTTTGCCTGAAATGTTCCCTTGGTATCTCTAATTTTTTTGAAGAGATCTCTAGTCTTTCCCATTCTGTTTTTTTTTCCTCTATTTCTTTGCATTGATCACTGAAGAAGGCTTTCTTATCTCTCCTGGCTATTCTTTGGAATGCTGCATTCAACTAGTCAGCATATTAAAAGAAGAGACATTACTTTTCCAACAAATGTCTGTCTAGTCAAGGCTATGGTTTTTCCAGTAGTCATGTATGGATGTGAGAGTTGGACTATAAAGAAAGCTGAGTGCCAAAGAATTGATGCTTTTGAACTGTAGTGTTGGAGAAAACTCCTGAGAGTCTCTTGGACTGCAAGGAGATCCAACCAGTTCATCCTAAGGGAAATCAGTCCTGAATATTCATTGGAAAGACTGATGTTGAAGCTGAAACTCCAATACTTTGGCCACCTGATGCGAAGAGCTGACTCATTTGAAAAGAGCCTGAGGCTAGGAAAGATTGAAGGTGGGAGGAGAAGGGGACGACAGAGGAAGAGATGGTTGGATGGCATCACAAACTTAAAGGACATGAGTTTGAGTAAGCTCCAGGAGTTGGTGATGGACAGGGAAGCCTGGTGTGCTGCAGTCCATGGCGTCACAGAGTTGGACATGACTGAACGACTGAACTGAACTGAACTAAATAAAAGATGGTTGAGTACATTTACACATAGATGTGCTAAGTCACTTCAGTTGTGTCCGACTCTTTACAATTCTGTGGATTATAGCCTGCCAGGTTCCTATGTCCATGGGATCCTCCAGACAAGAATATGGAGTGGGTTGCCATTTCCTCCTCCAGGTTGAATATTCCTGACTCAGGGATTGAATCTTTGTCTCTTAACGTCTCCTGCATTGGCGGGCAAGTTCTTTATCACTATCACCACCTGGGAAGCCCCCTTCATGTAGATAGTAACACATAAAAAGATTTAATTAACAAAATAATCAAAAATTAGGTTTGGCTAGTTAGGGTTTTTGAAACACTAGTACAGAGTACTAGTACTTCCCTGGTGGCTCAGAGGTTAAAATGTCTGCCTGCAATGTGGGAGACCTGGGTTTGATCCCTGGGTTGGGATGATCCCCTGGAGAAGGAAATGGCAACCCACTCCAGGATTCTTGCCTGGAGAATCCCATGGATGGAAGAGTCCACGGGGTCGCAAAGAGTCGAACACGACTGAGTGACTTCACTTTTACTTTCAGTACAGGGTAAAAAAGGAATAAGCAAAGAAAATACACAAGATCTTTTCTTCAAAGATAATAAGCCATTGTAAGTACTATGAGTGTAGGATATCCACAGAGCTGATGCTTATCAGAAGATTAAGAAAAAAAATGTTACTGTCAAGGGTCTGATTAGGTGAGGAAGTTTTAAAAGGCAATAAGAGAGAAGAACCGGGAGACTGACTCGAAGGATGTCCTTGGCTGCAGTAGGAAAAACAGTATCCGAAGACTGACAAAAATGGATGTCAGATTGTATGAAACACAGAAATGAATCAGAGGAAAATCATACCAGAATAGAAGAAGCATGCTGTGTGTCCGGGAACATGAAGCAGAAATAAGAGATGGGGTAAAAATATGATCAAAATCAGCTATATGGGTGTATAGAACCATGTGAGAGAGTTTGAAAGTTCTATTTATGATCCCCCAACTTTAGCAGTTGAGATTAAAATAAAATTGGTAAGAAAGTGTCAAAGCTTCCTATATACAGAATATTTTTATGATATTCTTTTCTTAGGAGAGATAAGCAAACATAATTACATACTTAACTTTCATAAAATTCGTATCTTTTGACTTAAGAAGTACTTGGAAATGAAAATATGTTTGCAAGGCAGTGGAATCTAGCCAACGAAATATTTTGTTCACTCCTGTAGATGTCAGCGTAGGTCCCATATCTATCAAGACTTACATGAGATCAATTCAAACCCTCATCCATTCTGTCCCCTGTGTTAGTCCGGATCATCTACTTGCAGTCACATCTTTTTCTGAACTCAAGATTCTGCAGGAAGAGCTCAGTTTCTATGCAGCTGTGTAACACACCTAATGCAAAAGGTGGACTTTCCACAATTCCCACAATAAACAACCAAAACAAATCCTTTGCTCCCTCGAAGGCTTTTAGTGGGCAACAGATTTTGCTGATATTTCAAGAACATAAAGAGACCAATTATACTTCAGCTATGTCAACAACTTCAGATTGAACTTGAGACATCCTTTTTTGAAGTCTCAGTACTGTCATCTGTGAATATTTATCCAACTTTCCAAAATAGTGACTGAAAATAAAGAAAAGGAATATGCAAATTCATGATAGAAGCTGAAGAGCTACTGCTCCTCCAAGTGTTCCATTAGCAATCTTAACCTAAGTTAAATGCTGGTGACTTTTAGGCATTTAACAGAAGTCAGTACCTGACACAATTCAAATACATCACCAGTTTTATTTATGACTACAGAGAAAACATATGCAATCAAATTATAAATGTAAAGAAATAAAGCTACATATAATTCCATGTCATTTTACAAGTTGAAAAAGAAATGAAAAATTGAGAAAGAATGGTAAGGTAATGAGAGAACTGCCAAAATTTAGGAGTCAGAAGAAAGGGTTACGTTTTTCCTCTTTTCTCTCAGTCCTCAAGAAAACATTTCCCAGTGCTTGCTCTCTGATCAATCCCCAAACACTCAAGTTGCCAGATGTAGCAAAAAGTAACGCTCTGTCTGTTTCGGAATATTTTCAGAGACTGTTTCATAAAATGCATGGTGGTGGTGGTTTAGTCACTAAGTTGTGTCTTATTCTTTGCGACCCCATGGATATAGTGCAAACGGATCTTTAAAAATATTTCTTAAAAGCAGTTTTTGTTTACTTATCTGTTAGAAACATTAAGAATATTTTGTTAAGATTTTGAGATATTGTTTTAACTGAGTTTGAAATATAATTTTAAAATTCCTGGGACTTCCCTGGTGGTCCAGCAGTTAAGACTCTGTGCTTCCAATGTAGGGGCATGGGTTTGATTCCTGATCAGGGAGCTAGGATCCCATGAGCTGTGTGGCATGGCCTAAAAATAAATAAATATAATAATAACAAAACAAAAATTAAAAGAGAAAGAAAAAGTTAAAAAAACTCCCAAGAGTTTCAAAATAGAGTACAAAATAAGCAAAATAGAAATGTATTGGGAATTCTAAAGAGGAAAAAGATATATTTTTCTTTACCAACCACTTCTCATTATCTTAGTAAGTTCCTCTGTGCTGTGTGTGCTCAACTGTGTCTGACTTTTTGCAATTCCATGGACTGTAGCCCATCAGACTCCTCTGTCCATAGAATTTTCCAGGCAAGAATACTGGAGTGGGTTGCCATTTCCTTCTCCAGAAAATCTTCCCGACCCAGGTATCAAACCCACATCTTTTTCGTCTCCTGCATTGGAAGGCTGGTTCTTTACCACTATGCCACTTAGGAAGCCATGTTCCTCTAAATGAACCCATTTTTTAGATGTTAAACAAGTTCACTAAACTTATTGTGCTAACCATTTTATGATATATGTGACTCAAGTTACTATACTATATACTGTAAATTTGTACAGTGCTCTTTGCCAATTATATCTCAGGAACAAAAAGAAAAGCTCATCAAAACATAAAAGAGGATGTAAAAAATGAGCAAAGATTGAGGATGAACTTCTTTCTCTTCTCACAACGACATACAGAGGAGTGAAAAGGAGATATGTCCCACCCTCCTTCTCTTTGAGGTGATCCAGTGAAGAGACAGTTTTCAAGGGTCCAGACAATTTGCAAGCAACTTCAGAGTCATAATAGAAACTTTGGACCATGGGTATAACCTCTAAAGGGCACCATATGTTTAGGTATTGAAATTACGACAGTTAAAATATTTTAATCATTATTCTTTAGCCACTTTTGATATACACAGGGGTCTTGAAGATTTACATTAAGAATTTGCTTGCAAAGCAGACTAATCATCAGACACACATTTGGAGAATATACTCCTTTCATCCTCCCCTAACTCATCAAAAAATGCCAGAATTGTTGAATAAAAAATGAATATGGGGCACAGGAAGCTGTTTATGGGTATATTTTTGAAATAAATCATGAACCCAGTACTTCTTTTCAAAGTTAACAAATCTACATACCCCAATGAGAAAAATATAGACAGTTTACAGTTAACTGAGCAGAGAGGCAGAAAAGGTCGTAATAAACATAAACCTTTTTTTTTTTTTTTTTTATCTGTGGTTACAGACTGTAGTTGTTTATTTTAAGTTAATGTCACAAAAGAACAAATTATCTTTATTGCTTTTTGAAAAGTGCATTAAGAACAAATCATGATGTAGCTTACGGAAAGTGAAATAACTTACAGAGAAAAATAGTCAATTATTTTGAATTACAAAATAACATCCTTAAAAGCATGTGGGCATGCTAATCAATAAATTAGCAGATTTGAAATAAAAACTTTAAGATGTGTATAAGAGACAGGGAGTAGGGGGTTGGGGACAGGTTGGGGGTGGCTGGGGAAGTTTGGCCCCAGAGCCACCATTACTGTGTGAGTTACATGTTCAGCAGCCTTCTTGAGCCTCACTTGGGCGATATGATCATTCTTGCTGACCTTGTAGAGTTATTCAGTTCAGTTCAGTTCAGTCGCTCAGTCGTGTCTGACTCTTTGTGACCCCATGAATCGCAGCACGCCAGGCCTCCCTGTTCATTACCATGTCTCGGAGTTCACTCAGACTCACATCCATCGCGTCCCCTTCTCCTCCTGCCCCCAATCCCTCCCAGCATCAGAGTCTTTTCCAATGAGTCAACTCTTCGCATGAGGTGGCCAAAGTACTGGAGTTTCAGCT
>SJYT01042895.1:181693-258636 GCA_006410635.1 Cephalophus harveyi | reverse complement strand
TTCCTTCCAAAGAAATCCCAGGGTTGATCTCCTTCAGAATGGACTGGTTGGATCTCCTTGCAGTCCAAGGGACTCTCAAGAGTCTTCTCCAACACCACCGTTCAAAAGCATCAATTCTTCGGCGCTCAGCTTTCTTCACAGTCCAACTCTCACATCCATACACGACCACAGGAAAAACCATAGCCTTGACTAGATGGACCTTAGTCGGCAAAGTAATGTCTCTGCTTTTGAATATACTATCTAGGTTGGACATAACTTTTCTTCCAAGGAGTAAGCATCTTCTATCTAATTTCATGGCTGCAGTCACCATCAGCAGTGATTTTGGAGCCCAAAAAAATAAAGTCTGACACTGTTTCCACTGTTTCCCCATCTATTTCCCATGAAGTGATGGGACCAGATGCCATGATCTTCATTTTCTGAATGTTGAGCTTTAAGCCAACTTTTTCGCTCTCCTCTTTCACTTTCATCAAGAGGCTTTTTAGTTCCTCTTCACTTTCTGCCATAAGGGTGGTGTCGTCTGCATATCTGAGGTTATTGATATTTCTCCCGGCAATCTTGATTCCAGCTTGTGTTTCTTCCAGTCCAGCGTTTCTCCTGATGTACTCTGCATATAAGTTAAATAAGCAGGGTGACCATATACAGCCTTGACGTACTCCTTTTCCTATTTGGAACCAGTCTGTTGTAGAGTTATTATGAATCTCTAATAAGATGATGTGCTCATGAGAAGCACACAGAGAAACTGTTCACTACCGTATAGATGTGAACTATCTTTATTGTAGCTTCATGAATAATTGATTTATCTTATTGGATATTCACGATGACTCTTTAGCTGGTATGGTAGTTCCTCTTCAACTCTAAGTCTTTCTCTAGTCTTATCCCAGGTCTGGATAAACACTGGTTCAGTTGTAATACACAGTACATGTGGAGTGATTATCATATGCAAGACACTTAGCTAAAAACCATACTTTGGTTTTTTCATTAAATCTATGTCACAGCCCTATGAGGTTAAGTATTAACACTATTACAGATGAAAACACCGAGGGCTAGAAAGGTTAAATTAGTCATCCAAAGAGTAGCACAGTCAAAGCTGAAAGCTCTCTTGTCTTATGCCACAGCCTATGCTTTACTTGATATGCCATTATATTTTCAAAAGTTTTGCAACTTGGTGTGCAAATTATGCAACTATGAAATCATGTCATCTCCTCCATGAAAATCTTCTCTTACCAGTTGGGTACAAAGAGCCACCATCTCTCTCTTCTGAATATGTATCCTTCAAATCTCTTGATTCAGCACTCCATTGTCTACTTCTTGGTTTGTATTTTTATCATTTAATTATTTTCTTTATATAGACCCCCGAAATGCTTTCTGAAATCGCTGTCTTCTGTTTTAGAGGACTGAAGCCCAGTTATAGCAAACTTCATTATTTCCCTACATTTTATTATTCATCCAATGGAACAGACATGACAATGAGGAGGATCTTGGGAGTCTGAACATCACCTCCTGTGCTATTTCCTGATAGTTGTTGGCTGATACAACTTCTTCCATCTCCAGTCTTGTCTATCCTCCATCCTCACCTTCTACTCTTCCTGTGATGCCCTGGTCACTGACCCACGGTCACAGACGTGACTGACAAAGACATGATTGTTTAAAATTATTGCATAGCTTGCTAACCTGTATTTTTTTTCCCACACTTTCATTTGTTTTAGCATTTGTAGGTGCTATCCCATTATTTCTACTCTAACTGAAATGTAAACACCTGAGATTTTTCCAGAAGCCGTGTTGTTTCCATCTCAAAAAGAGGTGATTGGATTTAGAAATATGTTTTCTTCTGTGACTCATTCAAGAGAAACTGTATTTTCACAAGAGATTATTAAGTCTGGAATCTCACACCAAGAGAGTACAGTGAGCAAAACAATGTATCTTCTTCCTGGCCCAAATAAATTTAAATTTAACAGGAAGGTAAAATTAGGATACTCATTTTGTGGTAAGATTTTAATATTAGACATCAGCAACCCTGAGAATAACTCCATAGGAAAAGCAAATAAGTAGATTTTTAAATTCCACAATCTTTATTAAAAATAAAACTAAAACTTGTCTCTACCACACAAAGTGCAGAAATAGTAAATGAGATAAATAGCTTTGCTATTCAGTATAAATAAGATGAGGCAGAAGTAAATCATTTTGCTTTTGATTCATTTCAGCATTTGCAGCATGTTCTCTTTCCTTTAGAATTACACACAATAGGAGTTTTTGGATTGTCTTGCTATTTCCTGTTGTTGGTAATGGTATGTGTTGATATAGGTTCCAAATCACATTTCCTGTCTGTCCCTTTTTCACAGCTAATTAAGTGGAAATTGATGTATAAATACAATTCAAAAGACTCACATTATATATTCTTAAAAAAACTCTTATTTACTGTGAATTACAGTTGTTGTTTGCTTTCATTTATAATTTTAAAAGCTCAACTGTTGGTGCGAATTTATTATTTTTCATTTTTTAACCTATAATTATCCAATTTAAAATTCATGTTCTAATGTTTCACTGTGAGCCTAAAGGTAGCTTTAATTTATGAAGCAAATCATCAAATAAATTCATTACATGTTTAATTTGGGGGTTAACAGACATTTTCTTAATTTTGTCATGAATTTGTTTTTCCTTGTCACTTGAAGAGAGCATAGAAAAAATAGACATTACTCATTTTTTCAGATTTTTAAAAGATATATTTTGACATAATACTTTTTGCCTGATACCAAGTACAGATTTATTAAAAAATCCCCAAATGTAGGAAAAAGATGTGATAGCCAAGAGAGTGAGGCATAACTGGCTAAATGCTGATAAAAGTCTCTCATCTGTGGACTGAATTTAGTATCAAAAGGGAATTATGCCAACATTGTACTACTGAAACCAGCAAATTCTAAAATATCTTTTGGCAACTCAACATGATTTATTTATTCTTATTTATAATGTACCATCAATTAGCTTGTGAAAGATAAAATATAATTCACTTTTTTTTCAAATCAAGACTTACTGAAATTACGCTTTGCAAATTGGAGGAAAAGCAAGAAGAACTTAATGGTTTGCAGGAGGGCATGTGGTAATGGCACTTTTTTAATGTCTACAGATAGATTTTTTTTTTGAGAGGCATTAAATACACCTGACTTCTTTAACACTTATACTATGGCATATACTCAACAAATACTGATTGAATGAATGGATAAATGAAGGAGAATTGGAAAGTTGTCTCTTTCAAAATTTAGAACTACAAAGAGGGAGTTAAATTTCTGCCATACTTATCAGAATTAGCTTTTTATTTCAGTACTTTATAGTTTTTACCATAAAATACCACTGAATTAATTTGCTCTATTTTGTGTTTGGTATGAACTTTTAAATCAAAGTTGTTACTTTCTGACAGATTAAACTTCAGAGGTAGTGAGATTATGTAGGAGAAAAAGAAAGCTGCAAAGAGTTTTCAAGCTCCAACAGTTTCCTTTTCTCCTCCTCACAACCACACAGTATTTTTTCCCAATATGGTATCATTTTGAATAATATTGGAATTTCTCTTTAAGAGACACACACATAAGTGCTATTCATGAGAAAAGAGCATGGCATACCTAAAAATAAAGCCGTGCTTTGTTTTTTATAAACCTTGTTTATGTTTATTTTAAATCTTAGGGAAAAGTACACTGTGGGTCTCCAGAGCTGTAAGTGGGTAAATAAAGCAAGTACTGTAATTTTTCAAAGCATTGCTGACTGCCAAGAATCTGATATTATCATTCCAGCTTACAGCAATTCATTTAAGAGTATTAATATCCTGTTATTTGCAAAGCAATTCACAAGGAAACCTAAAACAATTGGAAAGACAATGGAAAAATATTATATAGACTTTTAGATGAATCCATGATGATTATACAGACTTTTAGATGAAAAATAATGAATAGCTTCTGATGAACTGAAGCTAAATAAAATTGCAGATGAGGTAGTCAGGCTTCCATTTCCTTGTTCTTTTTTATGTTTTGTGACCACAAAGTTATTTTCCTCTGAAGATTTTTATTCATTGGATTACTTGTTTGGTACAACTGATAGCAAGAACCATAGAAGCTTAAAATGGGGTGAGAGCCTGGCCTTGCGTACCTATATTGTATTTTAGCAAGAGATGATTTCTGTGGGCCTCTGTGTTGCTCACCTCCAGGGAGCATCATTGGATGGAATGCTCTGAGACTGCTGCCCCCTGGGGTTGTGCAGTGGTGCTGAGCACAAGTGCAATCTGTGCTGACTTTGGCTTCAGGAATATTTTCCATGGATGGTTATAGTAGGAAAAACATTTTCTGATCTTCATGGCATTTATGTTTTTTTAACATTCACCACAGCCTACAATCAATGTCAGCCCACCTAATTTTAAATATTATTTTTGCTGAACTTGAACCAGAAGTAAAAGTAGAAACTTGATAGGATAGATACCATCCTGTGCAACAAATTTAAAATCTGAAAGCGCAGAGGTTTTTTAAATGGTAGCAGGAAACTGGCCTTTCAAGAAGATGGTAGCATGTTGAGCTGGAATCAAATTTCTTTACACAGTTAGGATTCTTGGAATTCTCAGCTCTTCTCAGTTAAGTGGAGATTCAGTATGGAGACTATTTCTTTTGAACTTTCAAAACACTTTTTTCCAACTCCTAGTACAGACAAATTTGCATAAGATGGGTAGTAGACAAGCCCGCAGGTTTAGTGCTTTATATTTTAAGCCAATTAAAGTGAAAAATGCATATATATTCACAATGGAATGAGGAGTCATTGTCATTTTTAAACATGAAAAGCCTGAATTTCAGAAAGGGAAAGTGCTTGGAAGAATTTGCCAGCTGATTAATATTAAACATAGAAAACAAAGATATGTTAATAGAGCAAATAATGTTTTTTTAATCACCAAAAATTGCTACTGGGAAACAAGACAATTTATCCTTTTCTAATTTTATCTTTATTTTGTTCTAATTTTGTCTTTAAAATTTGAGTCTTCCTCAAGTTTTACTTCTGTGATTTTTCCTCTCCCTGTCCATTCTGAAATCTGAATTCTCACCAACGATGTGAGTCTGTAGAGTGTGGTAATATAATTAAGTACACTGGCATTGTGAATTGTGTGGATTAGTTAATAATGGGAGATTCTGTACATGGGGGTGATTCCCTCTCTCACAACCAGGGTTCCTTGGACAAACCACTTGACTTGAGCTTGTACTGATTTGAACATTTGAGAAATGAAGATAATCATAATATTTGTTTCACGTGGTTCTTATGAACATTAAAATAGGAAATATCTGTAAAGTGCATCTAAACACTCATAGCAGTGGCAGTATTTATTGTGTACCACATGTTGTAGCATTTTGATTTTTTGTTATAATGATTCACATTAAGTACTCTCTAAGGCATGATATATGCTGCTGCTACTGCTGCTGCTAAGTCGCTCCAGTCGTGTCCGACTCTGTGCGACCCCATAGACGGCAGCCCACCAGGCTCTGCTGTCCCTGGGATTCTCCAGGCAAGAACACTGGAGTGGGTTGCCATTTCCTTCTCCAGCATGATATATAAGCATTCATAAAACATATGCTAGCGTCTTTTTCCACATTTTATATATCAGATTTTTGTTTTTCTGGTTTTTGGATATACATTTCCCAGGGTCAGGACCTATATCATTTTTAGTATTGATTTTAGTAGACTTTATTAGAAGAGTTTTAGGTTCACAGCCAAACTGAATGGGAGGTAGAGTTCCCATGTACCCCTGCCTCTACCCATGAGCAGAATCTCCCGTTATCAACATTCCCCACTAGAATGAGACATTTGTTATTACTTATAAACCTTTATCGACAAAGTCCATAGTTTACAATAGGTTCGCTCCTGCTGTTGTACATTCTATGGGCTTGACAAGTTTCTGACATATGTCCACCATTCTGGTATCATACAAAGTAGTGTCACCTCCCTAAAACTCTTCTGCACGCTCTCTCTCTCTCCTTCCCCTCCGTCCCTGCAAACCACATCATTGACTGTCTCCATAGTTTTGCCTGTTCCAGAATGCCATATCATCAAAATGATGCAGTACATAGCTTTTCCAGTCCGGCTTCTTTCACTTCTTAATACACATAGACATGCTTTGTGATGGCTTGACAGTCCATTTGTTGTTAGTGTTGCAAAATACCCCATGTCCAGGAGGACTACAGGTTATTCACCTAATTCAGCTGCTGAAGGACACCTTGACTGCTTCCAAGTTATAGCAATTAAGAATAAGGATGCTATGAACATCTATGTGAAAGCTTTTTGTAGACTTATATATATATATATATATTTTATTTACTAGAGTCTCTCATACAAAGGTAAGCATTTTTAACACTTAGCATTCCACATCTTAGGTCCGAAAGGACTTAGACATAATGTATTAGATACAAGCAAACTGAAGATCAAGTGACCTAGTATTGACTGTTTACACAGTCCATTGTACCTCCTACTGGGAGGATTCTTTTACTGGGAAATTGTCACCTAAATATAATGAAGAAAGTCTATTAGAATGACATTTTGAGAATATTAGCAAAGATTTGACACGGTGAGCATAAGGACTGAGAATTATTGCAACAAGTGATATAATCAATTTTTAAAAATTAATAATAATAAATAGAAGCTGTAGCCATGATATTTTTCTCATTGTTTCCTAACTGCTCATTATAATTTTATTATGACTATTTTTCCATAAATTAGGCATTGTGCATTTTCAGTTATGTTTTATATAGTTGGATTTTTGAATTTTTTCCAGTGGCTGATGCCCTCTGAACTGAGTCTTGTGGTTTTCACAGGTTGTGGTGGAGAGCTGTCTGGGGACACGGGCTCCTTCAGTAGCCCTGGGTACCCTAACAGGTACCCCGCCAACAGGGAGTGTATCTGGTACATTCACACAGCCCCTGGGAGTAGCATTCAGCTCACCATCCACGACTTTGATGTGGAGTATCATGCAAGCTGCAACTTCGATGTTCTGGAGGTAGGAATTCAGATTGTTTTTTAGCACATTAGAGGATTTGGGGTAGAACCAGAAATCACTCTGCAGAAATTTCCAAATTCTTTCCAGTGGCCAACAGTGTTCTTTTCTGATTGTTAGGGGGCAGGTAATGTGACTGGGAAGTGGTGCCAGGAAGCGGAAAGGAGGGAACCAGGGAACCGAGTGAGGGGGACTGAGGAGGGTGAGCCAAGGAAGGGAGCTGCTGCTGTTGGCAATGAGGGCTTACTCCTGCTATGACCTTCCGAGGTCCCACAAGGTCTGTTCCTCTGAATCACCCTTCTCAGGACACAGGCTGAGGCATTGGTCCCCAGCTCCCATTTGCACTGATGGAGGGTGGCACTTGGGATAGTCAGCACCGCATACTTTCAATCTGAGAAAGCTCCCTTAGGAAGGCAGTGGGCGGCAGAGCGTAGAGAAGAGGAGAGTGCTGGGTGGGTGGAGGGGAACAGGACAGTGAGCCCAGGAAGTGCCCGCAACTGCTCCAACCCTGCTACCAACACTGTATCGCAGATAATGAAGATGGCCTTTGAGGATCAATTATAACCAGCTGTTGGCTGCAGTAATCTAGTCATCAGATAATGTCCAAGTACACAAGAAATTCCTGTCACCTCAACCGTAGGGATTGCATCACGACAAGGTTCTGTATCTGGTAGAACTCAGAACTCCATGAAGGCTGTGTGTCCGGTTTGGTTTTGTTTCTCTGCTATACCCTGGGGCCATAGAGCACTTGGTAAATAGTAAACACCTGATGTCTATTTGTGGGATAAATGAAAATCTCCAAGCTTCTGACTGCCATGCAGTGAAAATGTACATTTATTGTGATTGCAAAGGGAATCCAACCTCCATTTTCCCACTTGAATGTTAACTAATCCTGGGAGGTAAGAGGGGAATTCTGTCCCCCTTTTACTGCTGTCAAAACAGAGGGTCAAAAAGGTTGATGGATTTTTCCACAACCTTAAGGACAGTGAGTGGAAGAGCTAAGAACTGAACCTATCCACCACTGCACAGTCCACGTCAGCCAGTGTCAAAAGACAGAGGTGGGCAAGATACTGAAATGAGTGTGTGTTTATAGGACTTCACGGGAAACTTTAACACTTGAAAACCTTAATTACAAACTGAGTTCTCTCCTTGAAAAGACATGAGCTTCTCAAATCATGCCTTCCCTGGATGGGCTCAGAGTCAGCAGGAATGGCACTTAGCAGCTCAAGTCTGTGCAAAGGAGGCCGATGCTGCAGAAAGTGACAGAACAAGGGCATCCTTGGGTTCGGCCCAGACCCTCGTCTTCACGAAAGTCCCGCTGCCCAGTCACGACTCTATCTCAGAAGAGGACTGGCTTGTGCAGCGGAGAGAGCAAGGTGGCTCCCGAAATTGATGAAATTCAGCACTCAGAGTGTGAAGTAGAAATAAGGCTCCATGTGGAAGGCTGAGATGCTCCCTCCTGCTGACAAGAATCCTCAGTTGCAGGAACTCCGTTAACGGATACAAAAGGCTGGCTGCAGGGTTTTCCGCAGTAATGTGAAATGTTCCTCACCCTTCATTTTCATATTCCAAAGCCCGTGTGATTGCTGCCCACTTGGCAGAATGTAAATGGGTTCATTGTGCTTTGGTTTTGTCACACCCAGTACATGAGAAGGCAAAGGGCAGGCCTGATCCCTGTGAGCAGCCTCAGGGGACAGAGGGACAAAGAAGGCCCCTGGGCAGCAGGGTTCAAGCAAGATCCCCACAGAAAACTGGAAGAGGAGGCTGCAGTCTGCTGGGGGCTTGGTTTATCAGGACAAGGTGGTTTCACGTGTTCCATCAAACCAGGATTTGAGGGTATACTTTGAAGCCCTTAAATATTTGGGAAAAAAAATTTTAAGACTAAAGTGAGTAACTCTTGCTGTAACACTAAACTGAGTAACTGACTTGCTCTCCTAAACCTTGTTTGACATCTCTGCAGATGCTCAAGAAAGTGCTGTCATCAATCTGGGTTAATTTCTGGGAAAAAAAATGAATTTTTTCCTTCCCTCAGCACATGTATGCTGATAACATGTTAGCAACAGGTTTCAGGATATTTTACCCCTGGCGGGTGTGTGGCATGAAAACACCGCCAGCTTTCTCCACCCATCTGCCCTCCCTCACATCCTCCTCTCTTGTTCTGAGCATAGCCCAGCGGGTCTTGCTGTCACCAGGTATGGGCTTACCTGAGTTTCCCCTGATTTAACCAAGAGCCAATGGATTTTTCTCTCAAAAACCAGTGTCCAAAGAGAGGCCAGTTGCATTAAGCAGCAGCCCTTTGGTTACTCATAACCCTGGAATGCTGACTTGATTGTAACAATAAATGGAGCTAACAGAGCAGAAAGAAATGTTCAAAACAGATTAAAACCGTAGGCTTTGAAATGCTCTCTATCCTGAGCATTGGCTAAAAACACATGTTTTAATCTCTGATCATCAGGCCAATTCTTTTCCCCACAACGTTGAGTCACACGCTGCAATCCAGTGGACCACACCCTGACATTCTTTCCATCTTTTTCCTCTTTTGAAGAGTCATGTGCTAACCATTGGTTTTATTCGTGGAAGTGAAAAGTACCGTTCTTTTGTTTCAGTTGGAGAAAGGAGCCTAAAGGGGCACAGAACAGAAAAGGAAAGCCACCCCTCAGTGCAAAAAAAACCCGAACAATCGCTGGTTTTTCCTCCACTGTCTTTGTGAGCCTGACCCAGTAAGAGGGGAAGCACAGAACATCAACGCGGCAGTGCTCACCCTTCTGGAGGCTTCTAGGCCCAGCCGACTCATTCCTGTTATGCTTGTGATCTCAAGGGGACCCTGAGCAGGGAAAGCAGGATATTTTGCTGACGTGCAAGTTTTCTTTGTTAGAACTAAACCCTTACACTCAGCGTGCTGTCCAAATATGTGCTGCTTGTGGGGCCAACAACTGGGAGCTCAGGCTGTGGGTTTCAGGCTCTGAGCTCTGCGCCCTGGGCCAGGGAGCAGGGGACTCTCAAGGATGCTAAACCAGCAGCAGTGTGGTTTCTGCCCTTTGCCTGTGTGTACGTGTAAAGGGCCACACAGGCCTCTTCCTCCAGTTCCCCCTCCGATGGAACTGAGGGGGCCGGGCAAACAGCGCTCCTCCTGAGGAAAACCAGCCCCAAGCAGGCTGCTCGCTTCATTCCTCTGCAATTACAGCCCTTGTGCTCGGCCCTCCTGGAACAGCGGCCTCATTCATTTTGGCCTTTCCCGCATGGCTGGGGGGAATTAATCAGACAAAGAAATCATTATGGATTCAAATCACACGCTCCTCACCGAAAGTAGGCTGCTTGTTCTCTCCTTCTCTGGAGAACACTCGAATGACGCCCGCGTCAGTCAGCAGCCGCCCTGGGGTGGGCAGCGGCATGGGCCTGAGGATGGGGAGAAACTCAGGGTGGGAGAGCCATGCAGATGCAGGGGGCGAGGGGCTGGGGAGGGCATGGAGCCACGCTTTTCCGATTCTAGCCTGAGCCTAGATTTAAATGGACGTTCTCGTGAGGGAGAGGAAAGGGCCCAGATACCAGTATGCCTGAAAACTGTCAGCAAAAAATTGGTCATTCTTCTACACATTCAAGTTTGGCAAGATTGAAAGTAGGGGCTCTGCGTCTTTGTGTGATTCTTGTCTTCTTCATCCGCATCCCCCAGCCCCCCACACACTGGTTATCCAAGGGGCCCTTGAGAAGCCTGTGTGAGAGGCAGCCTGGGCCCTCGCCTCCCCCTCTACTGGGCGGGGCTACACCTCCTGCAAGATACTGGACATGCAGTCCAGAGGACACGTGGGGGGAGAAATGTGTCACTGGGGTATCAGGTCTAGTGAGACAAATAGTTGCAAGTTGGAGGAGCTGGGGAGGTCTGAGGACAAGTGAGAATGATGTAGTGGGGCAGAGACCTGGTGATTGCTGAGCAGAAATTGAGTACTTTTCATCTTGCTCCTGGGAGTGCCCAGGCTCTGGGAGGAAATACAGAGAGGTCTGTAGGACTCCCTCCTGAGGACACCACAGAACACGCTGATAGAGGCTACATTTTCAGTCTCTCTGAAGGAGCAAAAGTTTCATATTAAATCCTAATCTGAAATATTCAGATCGCAAATGGAAAATCCTAAAAATGTAGCAGGGTGATCAATAGTCTTCAATGAACAAACAAAATGGCTTTGTGCTCAGACTATTGCCCTGTGCCCAGAAGAATTAGCAAATCAGATGTGATACTGGACTGTCTGCAGTGCCTCTGCCAAAGAAAGCAGGAAATCCTATGCAGACTGGAAAAAAGGAAGAGGCCCGATAAGAAGGTTCTGGAGTTATCTCCTCAGTTCAGCTCTACAATTCTGTCTGATGGAATAAGCCAGCATTTTGTGGGTGGTTGAACCTGGGTGTTCCAAGGGCAGAGGGAATGCCTTTGAAAATCCAATTCAAGTTTATAGCTCACGCCCACCCAGGGTGGCTGAGATTTCACTCTCTACTAATAATATTATAGAATCCAAAGGCTAGTGGTTATAATTGCTTACATATCTCTCTCAAAGTTCTTTCTTCTCCATCCTATCATAGATCTATGGAGGTCCTGATTTCCACTCACCCAGGATAGCCCAGCTGTGTGTGCAAAGATCATCTGAGAATCCCATGCAGGTCTCCAGCACTGGAAATGAGCTGGCCATCCGGTTTAAGACTGACAGTTCCATAAATGGGAGAGGCTTCAATGTCTCGTGGAGAGCAGTTCCTGGAGGTGGGTGAACCAAGGAGGTATCACTAAATTCTTCAGTTGAACCTTTGTTTAATTTCATGACATATTTAGAGAGTGCTATGAAGGCTACATCCTCTATTACTACTCTGTGACTTCCCTAATAGGGAGCATTGCTTTGGAATATACACTTCCCTAAAAAACACAATGGAGTTTAACTTCCAAAGAGTCACCTCATATGTGAAAACCAGCCAATGCAAGTATGCACATCCGTGGTAAAAGCAGAAGCAGGATGGTTGGTTATTCTCACTTGATCCCCCTGGGATTTCTGCTTGTTCACCAGCCACAATTTGGGCATTAGTAAAGTGGTAAATTACTTTATGCCATGTGTGTGGATGCTTGTTAAATACCCAAACTATAAATGTGAAATTTGCCAATTCCTAGGAATTATTACCTTTTGTTATATAGTGACTTTCTGCCCAAGATCTTAGGCTGTCTAAACAAATTGTTGCAGATTTTTAAAGATAAAGTATTAATGCACAACTCTGAGCAGATGTTAATCGATACAACTACTAATTAAAGCAATGTTTACTGAACGCTTGCTCTGTGTCAGGCACTTTTCTAACTATTCTACAAAGACTGTTTTGTTTAATCTTCACAACCACCCACTAAAGGAAGTTCATTTCTTATCCTCATCTTACTAATGAAGAAATTGAAGCTTAGAGAAGTTAGTGGCCTGTCCAAAATCACACAGCTAAAAAATGTAAAAGCAGAGATATGACTCCAGGCTGCCTTATAGTCCCACTTCTGCAGGTCAAAGGTAATACAGTAAGTTTATTAGGTCTTTCCTAAAGTTAATGATTCACTAATTTAATAAAAAATTATATTTACATAGTGTTTAGATTACCCCAAAATGATTCTCAGTTATCAGAAAATAACACTGAATTTTCCCTTTCTAGTTTATATTGTCATAAATCTGAGAAATGGTGGGTCACAGAGTTAGACACTGATAGGTATTTGATTATATCATAGGAATTAAAAAACTTAATGGCTGTGCAAAGTCCAGAATATCAAATTTTTAAAAGTAGATGTTAAATTATTTGTAAAATTGTATACTATTGAATTGGGCTTACCTGGTAGCTCAGATGGTAAAGAATCTGTCTGCAGTGCAGGAGATCCGGTTCAGTCTCTGGGTCAGGGAAATCCCCTGAGAAGAGAATGGCTACCCACTCTAGTGTTCTTGTCTGGAGAATTCCATGGACAGAGGAGCCTAGAGGGCTACAGTTCATGGGGTCGCAAAGAGTCAGACATGACTGAACAACTAACACTCATACTTCACACTACTGAATCATCACAATTCTTAGAACCAGATGTGTTATTCTTAAAGTATGTTATACTTTTAGAAAACAATGAAGAGGCATTTCATGGCTTTGTGAAGACTTGATTTTATTTGCATTATTTTTCAATATTTTGAAAATAATGTGTGGCATCAGTATCTAAAGTATTTGAAGTCTTAGACATCTGTCTTTGTTTTGTTGGAATGCATAAATTAATAGTGAGTATTTAGCTCTTCAGAATGTTTACCAGAGACTACATTAAAATGGTGGTCAAACAAAGTAGCATATGCATCAGAGACTCCTCTTATTATTGTATTGGGTCTTTCATCCACAGGTTGTGGTGGCATTTTCCAGGCTCCCAGTGGAGAGATTCATTCTCCAAATTACCCCAGTCCTTATAGGAGCAACACTGACTGTACTTGGGTCATTCAAGTGGAAAAACATCACCGTGTTCTCTTGAACTTCACCGACTTTGACCTTGAACCTCAGGACTCTTGTGTTTTGGTAAGTGACACAAATCTCAATCCTTGTCTCTGGTCAAACAGAGCATGTTTAGTGGATGTGTTGGCTATGTATGTTTTCAATGTCAAATCACAGGAAACTCAACTATTAGCAACTTAAAATACAAGCACATTTATTTCTTACCTAAACACAAGCCGCAAAGAGTCGGACATGACTGAGCGACTAAACTGAACTGAACTGAAACATGAACCAGGAGGTTTGTTTAACAACCCAGTCTCTGCCCTACCACTCTTAGTGAACTGGCTTTTCATTTTGTGTTTGTTACCTCTTGGTCCAAAAATGGCTGCAGCAATTCCAAATACCCTAAGTTCAAATCTGAAGAAGAGGAGAAGGAATAGTGTTTGTTGTTTCAAACATCTTGTATTTTTTTTTTTTCCAATCAATCAAGCAAAATTTTTACAAAAGCCCCCTTACAGATAATTGGCCAGAATTGGCTGCAAGAAAGATTAGGGAAGTGTAGTGGATTATGATAGTGAATTTCTCAGAGCCACTTTTGGTCAATTATTATTAACTCTCTGCGGGTTCTCACAAGGGTTCACTTTTCTTGAGCTCAGGATATCTTGATCTGCTGCTTGAACAAATCAGTTCAGGAACAGACTAGATGGTGGGATAGAGCAGAGGAGTAGAGCTACGGCTGTTAGTTGGTCCAGAAACTTTCCACAACGCTCATACATTTAATACATTTTCCATCACTGTCAACACGCTCACACATTTCACCTGAGACTGATGCCTAATGTGAGAGTGAATTAGGCTGTATTTTGAAACGTTTTTTTCTTTACAAAAGATTTTCCATCTTTTATTTGTATTTAGAGAAATCTCATGCAAATATAAACCAGATCCTCTTGGCTAATGGATCTTTCTGTTTTAGTTTCCTGGCAGTTTCTTATACAAATTCCAACTTGCTAGCTTTCAAATTCAACTCAGGAAAATTCAAAAGTTGTTTCATAACTTTCAAAGTAGTCCAGTCTAATGGAATGGTTTTGAGAATTATATTACAAGATTAAGTCATTAATCTTCTTAAAAGTTCAGTTGATTTATGGCTGTGTATTAACGTTTGAACATGCGTCTTCAGAGTCTAAATTGGCAAAGCCTTATACGAACTAAAGGTGTAGGGCATCCACTTTCCATAATGGTAACTCTCCTGACAAGGACAATTTTAAAAATTTGAATGATGTTTTACAGCGTTTTCCTAATGCAACAAGGAACTCAGAAGGTAGTGTGAAGCTTCTGAGTTAGTATCTGATAGAGATATGAGCCTGGTATTTGAGACTGCTTTTGCCTGTGGGCATTTGCTGATCCAGAAGGAGTTAGCAGCATTTCTGAGAACTTTTCAGGGCAAAGGGGAACAAAACTTGTGTCCAGGATTTGAATGGGGTAGGAGTACTGATAAAACATCCTGAATCATAGGTAGAATGGAAGTAAAACAGCCTTCACAAAGACTACATCCCAGCTTCCAGTCACCTGAGTGGCCCCCAAATCTGAAGCCATAGAATGAGAGCAACCTTGCATCACTAATGCATCCAGGCCTTGGACATCTGGCCAAAGCAATTTAAACTCTTCTTCAAAGGGAGATAAAAATCATTCCAGACCTCATTTCTACCAATAATTTTCATATGCAACAGCAAGCAAATTATCAAAGATATTCATATACACGAGGGACAATGTACCATAAATGAGATACAACATGAATAACAGACAATGGAAATAAACACACTGATATGCCAGGTGCTAAAATTATCAGGCACACAGCTTACTAAGCAACTATGGTTGCTAAGATTATGGAGATAAAAGTCAAACTTAAAACTTCTGACAAAGACTGCAAATCATAAAAAGTAACATTGCAAATTGAAAAACACTGAAATTTTAAAAAGTAGATAAATACAAAAGATGAAATTAAGATCTCAGTGGAAGGATTTTGGGTTTTTTTGTTTGTCTTATGTTAGACAAATTAGAGATGAAGAGAGAACAAGTGATATCAGAAGAATCTATCCAGAAAAAAATATATTTATAAGCAAAAGGATGAAAAATACAGAACAGACGTTAAGATATATATAGGATACATATAAAAGATGTAACATGCATTTATAAATGGAGTAGTAGCAATATTTGAAGAACTAATGACTAAGGCTTTTCTAAAACTAATGAAAGACAACAGTTTATAAAACCAAGATTCCCAAGGAACCCAAACAGCCAAGCAAGACAAATAGAAAGACATACTTATCTAAAAAAACTTAAAGATTTTAATCTAAAAGATCAAGAAAAAAAAGTTACAATCAGCCAGGGGAATTGGTGAGTAGGGGAACAAAGTATCTTTTAGAAAGTGGCAGACTGAATGCTGACTTTTCAGCAGTGATGATTGAAAGGGAAAAAGAGATGGTATCTTAAATTTGAAGCAATAAAATAACTACCAACCAGGAACTCTGTACTCTCTTAAAATAACCATTAAATATGAAGGTGAAACAATGCATTGAAACAGTAGAGGTGCCTTCAAGAGAAGTTTGAATGGGCCAGAGACATCTTGTCTACCTTACAGTTGTGCCTCTGGTGGGTATTTCTCCATCTCTTTCTCCCTCCCGCAGTCTATATGGTTCTAGGTACAATTTCTTCTCTCTGGTAAAGTCCATAATGCATAGAATTCAATAAACAAATGTATGTGAAAAAAACAAAGCCTAAGTCAAAGGCACACCCAGCATGGCGGCACCGTTTCCCATCCCGTGGCTGTGAGTAGGATTTTCCACCTATTTATTACATAATATATAAATACACAGACCGGGTTTTCTAGTAACCATGGCTGTATCTCAGCACGCAGCTGGGCCTGACTTCATAAACTGTAGTGAGAGGAAACAGAAATGAGGAAGTAAAACCTCAAATATGATCTGGTCTTTAGGCATGAAGATAAGAAAATGAATCCTCAATACTGGTGCTGGGAGGAGTCCAGTCTAGCAGATATGCTAAAATACAAAATGTAACAGTCCACACAGGTTGTCAGGATCAGGGCATTCTGTTTGAAGTAGTTGGGGTCTCCCAGCCAGTAGGAGGATGGAGTATCAGAAGCAGATGCTAATAAGCCCTTGAGCCATACTTGAATGTAAAAGGTGAACTGCACCGGCAGTGTGGGACACCATAGCACCATGGTTAAGAACTCAGCTCTCCCTGGTGCTGAGCCTGGATTTTGCCACTTTTAGCTGTGATGTCCAGGAGAAAGCTAGTCTTTCAGCTTCAATTTCCTTAACTCTGTAATGGGGGCAGTACGGAGTAACCATGCCAGATTTGTTGTTGGGATATTTAAGATCATACAGGTGATCTGCTTGTCGCACAGCAAGCCCTCCCCCCAGGGCTTCCCTGGTGGCTCATTGGTGAAGAATCCACCTGCCAATGCAGAAACATGGGTTCGATCCCTGGTCTGGGAAGATCTCACATACTGCAAAGCAACTAAGCCTGTGCATAGCAACTATTTGAGCCTGTGCTCTAGAGCCCAGGAGCTGGCACGACAACCGAAGTAGATGGAATCCTATAGAGGAGTATTTTGTAAAGAAAAAGGGATCAAGTAAACCCTTGGCCCTAAACCACCATTTAGGAGGAAGATGGGCTTCCCTGTGGCTCAGAGGTAAAGAACCTGCCTGCAGTGCAGAAGACACAGGAGACATGAGTTTGATCCCTGGGTTGAGATGATCCCCTGGAGAAGGAAATGGCAACCCACTCCAGTATTCTTGCCGGGAAAATTCATGGACAGAGGAGCCTGAAGGGCTACAGTCCATAGTGTCACAAAAGTGTCAGAAATGACTTAGCAACTAAACGACAACAGGGAGAAACAGAAGGCAAGGATACTGAGCGTTACCCAAGAAGACGGGAGGAGAAGCAAAAGAGAGTGGTAGCGTAGGAACCAAAAGTGAAGTCAGTTTTTAAGAGTGGGTGGGCAAAGGGACCAAGTCCAGCAGAGGTCAACCAGGATGAGGCTGAAAGGAAGCCACTGGATTCAGTCTCTGATGACCTTGTGAGGAGCAGGACTGGTGTAGGTGGTGTTGGAAAACTCCAGATCACAGTTGGTTTAGAGATACAGGAACTTCTTAACTTTTTCTCAGAACAGTGGATGTGAATGGTAGAGAAGGATAAAGGGTAATAGCCTACGGGAGGCAGGAACCATGGAAAGTTGTTATTATTATTTTTAGTTGTGAAGGAGCTTAAGCATACCTGGACTGCAGGGTGCTGGTCACACAAGAGCAGCTGAGTATAAGAAGTAAATGGAGGAATTGATAAAGTCAGTTACTAGGGCAGAGACCTTAGGAAGGACCTGACTGGTTCTGTACATTTCATATTTTCAGAACGAGAAATTTGAACCCGTGGCCAACTGTAAGATTTCTTTTCAGATTGGCAAATTTATTTATATTTAAAATTGCATAAATCATACACAAGCTAAGTCATTTTTGTTTGTACAATTTGTAATTCACTTCCACAAAAAGAGGGCTTCCCTGGTGGCTCATATGGTAAAGAATCTGCCTTGAATGCAGGAGACTGGGGTTCAATCGCTGGGTTGAGAAGATTCTCTGGAGAAGGGCATGGCAACCCACCCCAGTATTCTTGCCTGGAAAGTTCCATGGACAGAGGAGCCTGGCTGGCTACTTCATGGGGTCACAGAGAGCTGGACACAACCGAGTGACTAACACTTTGCCAAAAGATAAAGAAATGTGAAAAAGGACTATTCAGATAAGTTGGGGTAGAGCTCTGCTGGGTAGGGTTGTCAAGTGGCCCCAATTATGGGAGTAAGAGGTTTGGAACCAGGCAGGCAATGTACTGGAAAGGCTGGGAGCTTGGCTTCAAGTATTACTGAGCTGTCCAGGGGTTCATGAAGGCAGGCATTGAGGCACCAGCCATCGCTCTTTATAGCTAGATGGACACTGGATGTGAAATGTCCCTAAAAGTCCAGTATCTTACATAATATCTCTGTAGTCTAAGTTCATACAAAGCTAGTCATTCATTGTGGATATAGTCAAGTTAATTTCTTAGTTCTGCTACTTAGAGTCATTAGCAAAGAGAAAAATATTCAGCTGCCAATGATGTTGCCAGATAATGTTTGTGTTCATGGATTTTTAATAGAGCTCAGTGTATTATTCAATACCAAAGTAAATTATGCTTGAATGGGGCAGCCATCAGGGTTTTAAACCTCCTTTAACAATTTGGATCGTCAGAAGTGGAAATATCCTTTTTAACTGTCATTGTGTTTACTGAATACATAGAATGTTAAGATTAAAAGAGGAGAGGTTAGAGATAATTTACTGTCATCTGCTTATTTGAAAAATAAGAAAATTTTAGTGCAAACAGGTCAGGATTAAGACCAGGTAGAAATTAATATCAGAACCAACACTACAATGCAAGCAAGCCATAAGTATTTTGGTAACATATAACAATTACAGTCTATCTGCAGCAGACTGAGTCACAGGATAAAGCACAACTGAAAAAATAGGAGGAGAAGATAAAACCAGGGTTACTTTGGAACCATTCAGAACTTTTTCAGATGAACCCATACTTCATTTATTAATTTTGGGAAAAATGTTAGGATCTCAAACATAAATTGCAAAGTGGGTTTCCTTTGAAGTCAGGTGGTCTGAGTTCCATCCATCCATTTGGTCTTTGGTGTCCACTGTGTATAAGACACTACCAGGAAGTCATTTCCAGGTTCAGCACCACCACTAACTCTCCATGGCCTGGGGATGCTGCTGCTAAGTCACTTCAGTCGTGTCCTACTCTGTGTGACCCCACAGATGGCAGCCCACCAGGCTCCCCCGTCCCTGAGATTCTCCAGGCGAGAACACTGGAGTGGGTTGCCATTTCCTTCTCTAATGCATGAAAGTGAAAAGTGAAAGTGAAGTCGCTCAGTTGTGTCCGACCCTCAGTGACCCCATGGACTGCAGCCTTCCAGGCTCCTCCGTCCATGGGATTTTCCAGGCAGGAGTACTGGCGTGGGGTGCCATCGCCTTCTCCGGGGGATGCTAATTTGCTCATTTATAAAATCAAGTGCCTGGGGAACCAGCAGAAAGAGGAGACCTTGGGGAGAGGATCCAGTTCTGAGTTGTGTTTGAAGAGGAGAGTAAGGGAGGAGTTGGAGAAAGAGACATGAAGGGGCAGGTGATGTCAGTAGTGGATTCATCCCGGAGGTCACAGTCTGACTCCACAGCGCTGGGCTTCTGTTCATCCTCCGGGGCACAAGTCCATTGGCAGTGGTGGAGGGGTCCTCTCCACATTTGTTGTTCAAAAGAGAGCTCTTCTTGAGGGAGGTCTCGTCTCCAGAGGTCCCCAGTGGACACAGTGTAAACCCAAGGGAGCCCCAAAGCCCTCACTCTGGCTGCAGGGAACTAGAGGCACAATTTTCAGCACATAGAAGAAACTGATGAAATGGAACAACAGAACAGTAATACACAGCCTCCACCCCATTTCATGGAACCCGCAGTGACAGTCTTTGCCAGAGGATCAATCTGTGTGATGCATGAATGACTAACAGATGCATGGCTGAACACAGGAATACGGGAACTTGTCATCTCTGCTCTTACAACGATCAGTGCCCCAGTGGAAAATTGAAGACGGCACATTTGGGAGCGTGTTGAGTGGAATTCACCTCCTGGCACAATTATTGACATTCGATCTCAATCTTTTGAGCTGCATGAGAGCTTAGATAACATTGCAGAAGCATGTCTTCTAGAATTTCATGCTGCTCTAATGAAAACAAGAGAGAAACTGGGTTTTTTGACTGCTATTGAAATGGTGATGGCATCGTGGGGAAACTCATCAGAAAGCTCAGTTTACATTCAGGTTTCAACTAATTTGGTGATAGGAATGCACTTTCTGCTCAGTCCTTTTGAGTGCCTGGTGTCGTTAACCTCTGGCTTCCCTCGATGACACACTGTGAGCCTTTCTTGCTCGGGCGACAGCAGGACCCACCGGCTGAGCAGAACTCTGTATGGTCAGCAGGAACACGGCCCCATTAAGTTTCCTTTCACGAAGGCCGAGGATTAAAGTGACCTCGGAGCAACAGCTTAATTGCTTAATTAGAGGCTCTCTCCGGAGCCTTAAACTCACGTAGCTCCGAGAGCTCTTATTGATCTCGGAGAAATGCAGCGGTAGCCCGGTGTGAGACGAGAGGGGGAGGAGAGCAGCCAGAGCAGCAGGACGCCGGGCCCCAGCGCCTCTGGCCTCTGATTCCAGCATCCTCTTTGCTCAGCACAATGGAATGTCCGCCTTGTGAGAACCAGTGGGGAGCAGACGAAAGCGAGCAGCCCACAGCCCTGATCCAGCCTCTCATCTGGAGAAAAGATCCGCTAGGGATACAGGACCTAGGACCAAAAAAACACGGCACATGTTGAGTCACGGTTTGCTTTCTGAAGCTACTCTAGGAGAAAGAAAGCAAAATGTTGGACTTGAACTAGAGAATAGCAGAGCGCCCTAACCCCCAACCCCACCCCAAAGCCACAGTGTTCTGTTTTTGTTCACATTACTTAACATTGAGGCTCAGGGAAGGCGAATGTGAAACACAGTCTTTGTTTTTATTTTTTAAGAGCCTACCTATGATGTGTTTCCTATGAAAACATTCCGTTCCTAAAACTGAGCAAAAAGACGCAGGGATAAGAGAAGTCAGTACTTCAAAGAAACAATTCTTAAACAATCCTTCTTTAGACATTTATTTTAAAAATAAATCCAGGACAGAAATCAATCTCTTTCCCGTCCTCTCCCTCTTGTATTTTCCCTTTCTCCTTCACTTCTCACCATAGATAGCTGACTTTCCATTTGAGGATGGAATCTGATAATGATTGAGGATGATCTCTGATAATCTCTGTTAAACATTTTATTTTATAGTTTGCTTTTGGTAATCCATTTAGCCATCTTGCCTCCCGGTGCCAAATGAGTTACCAAAACTGTGCTGGCACTTTACATCCCCAAAGGGAAAAAAATTAATAATAACTGAATTGGAGCCAGTGTCTTTGGGTCTGTGGACCCAAGCTTTGTTTTGAGCTTGTTTTGTTTGCATTTTAGCTCAGAATCTCTTTAAATGCTTGTTTATTCGTAAGAATAAAATGAGCTTCTTGGGTTTCTTTTCCTACCAACATTTCCAGTCATCTCTCAGTCCCTGCTTGCAACAACTGCAAATTAGCAGTTTATTGTCTCCTGTAAACTGTGAAGCTGAAGTGCTACCACACAGAACAAAGACTCAGGAATGAGAGAGACCTGATACCAGATGTGCGCTGTGAATTTGCGATTTCATTTCAGAGGAGCATAGCTGGAAAATATCACTGACAGAGGAAACTGATGCTTCCTCCCCGTCCCCACCCGCAAAAAAAGCTGCTATAATGAGTAATATTTCCGTTTCCTTCCTTACCTACATTTATGGCTTTAACAGCTTGGATAATTTCCTGGCAGATTCCCCTCCCTATCACTTAATATTTCCTCAGTCTTGGCACAGTTCCCATTCTCTAATGGGGATTTCATTTGCAGCCATATTAGCTTCTTCTGTATGTATGGCATATGTGGATACATTTCACGGACTGTCATCCTCCACACTGACCTTGCACCCTGATGAGAATGATGTCTTCTGTACCCTTAGATCTTAGCCTCTCCCACACATTTTGACCCTGATAAACTTCAAAGTAGTCCGAGCAGTAGACACGTGTTGTGAGAATGAATTAAAGTAAAGGCTAAAGACCAGGTTAAAAGCCTGGGTGAGGTGAGGAAAGAAGCTGGTCCAGGGAGGCTGTGTTATACCAGAAAAAGGGCAGGAGTGGATGGATATCTGGATCCAAGACTGGAGCCAGGAGTTAGAAGTCGGGGATTTTGATGTTAGGTTTAGTGATGAAATAGCATTACGACTCAATGGACATGAATTTGAGCAACTCCATGAGATAGTGAAGGACAGAGAAACCTGTTGTGCTGCAGTCCATGGGGTCCCCAAGAGTCGGACACACAACTTTGCAACTGAACAGCAACAACCAGGCCCCTGTACCCTTTGTTCCAGCCTGCTCAGATAACCATGCCAGGAATCCCGCGCATGTGCAGTAGGTGGAATGCATGACAACTGCCAAGCACTCCAGAACCCACCTAAGCCTTGAATGAGACTTTCTGAAATGCCTTTAAGGATGCATGCTTGTAGGTCCAGAGAAGAGAGACTTGAGTTCAACTCTGTTTCCTAGGATTTTTTTAAGGAGACTATGGACATATCACTTTAGCTTCTTAGAATCATGATCTCTCAATATTCTGTTGTCAATGAGTAAAACTTGATTTTTATCTTTTTGGTTGTTTTAATGATAGTTGATTAAATGTCAGGCAGATGGGATTTGTATAGTGGCTCCACACTACCCAGCATGTGACTATGAACAAGTTACTTATGTCTTCTGAAGTGCAAATGGAATTGTAAGAAAGAATTTTAAAAAATATACCTAAAGCATCAATCACAGTGTCTGGTACAGATAAATGTTAGCTATTGCTGCTGGTTTTTCTATTACTACTATTTCTAGTTTTGTTACTACTCATGTTTGTTAAAGGTCTTAACTTATCTTTTTTTAAAAACAATATTTATATATTTCCTGGCTGCACTGGGTCTTCCTTGCTGCATGCTGGCTTTCTCTAGTTGCAGCAAGCGGGGACTACTCTTTACTGCTGTGTGGATTTCTCATTGTAGTGGCTTCTCTTGTTGTGGAGCACAAGCTCTAGGCACTCGGGCTCAGCAGTTGTGGTGCACAGGCTTAGTTGCTCCGCTGCACGTGGAATCCTCTGAACTATGGATCGAACCTGTATCCGCTGCATTGGCAGGTGGATTCCCAACCACTGGACCATCAGGAAAGTCCCTTTAACTTGCATTTTTGAAAATTATGACCCTTAGATACACAAACCTGGATCCATAATCCTCAGTTCATTGGTAACTATCTTGATTAGTTTATGAGCAGACTCATTTTATCTTAAAGTATTTTTTAAAAATCTTAAAATATATATTATAAATTTTTTGCATGCTCTTCAGTGTATCATCTCAGTGAAAACTCACTTCATAAGTGGGTTATTCTCATACCATCTAAAAGATTCACAAATGAGTTGAGAAGGAGAAAATGGTAGTGCAGTAAATGAAAATAAAAGCATATTCATATACATTCACAATTTGTTTACATGGAAAGCTTAACTCTGAAGTTAAGATGTCATTGGCATACTTTGGGGAATGTAAAACATGCTGTGTGTTTTGCTTCTGAATTAAAATAGTTTCCTCTTGCTCCAGTTTATGCTAATTTTAACCCACATTTATAGTGGGTTTATTTTCTCCCTGAGGAAGATGAAACTTAATAAAAGAATTAGACAGATGCAGTAGAAGTACCTTCCTGTCTCCTACTCACAAACATTCTGAGAGTACTTAGTCAAGTTTCTAGAAATGAAAATGCAAGCATTTCTGAGGAAGCTAGTGTTCATTTTCCCCTTCACCATGTGCGTGCTGTGATGCTATGAGCACCGTGTTTCCGTGAGGGGACCACAACTCACCCCATCACCAGGGCTCTGATCCTGGTGGAGCGGAGCTGTGGGCTGCAGTTCTACACATTGCATTTGGATCAGGCACTGTCCTTGGTTCTCAGTAAGGCAGCACCGTGATGCTCGTCTTTATTCAGTACACTTTACTTTTTTAAAAAAGATTTTTGATGTGGACCACTTTTAAGGTCTTTTTTTAATTTGTTACAGTATTGCTTCTGTTTTATGTTTTTGATTTCTTGGCCACAAGGCATCTAGGATCTTAGCTCCCTGACCTGGGATCAAACCCACGCCCTGTGCATTGGAAGGTGCATTCTTAACCCCAGGACCACCAGAGAGGTCCCTACTCAGTATGATCTTAAAATGGTCTGGGATACTCTTCCTTCCTTTTGTGTCGGGTTTTACATTTTAGAAAGCACATTGCACGGTGGTGGTTGTTTGGAGACCGAATTAAACGGGGACACAGATTCAGGCAGGGGGAGTTTCAGGCTGCTGTAGTGACCCAAGCAAGAGGGGATGAAGTCCCACAGGACACTTGGTGGGGGGGAGGGGTGGGAAGGGGTCCAGGCGACACAGCAGAGGGAGAGCTTACAGAACATAAGGCTCTGTTCCATGGAGGGGATAAGGCAGGAAGTGAGGGGGCAGAAGGACTTAGGGGGCGGGGCGAGGACTTCAGTTTGAGACAATGATTTCCATGGTTGATGGGACATACCAGCCGTGTTGTCTGGAATGTAGTCAGATATCTGAGCCTAGAGCTTGGATTGAGGTCTGGACTACAGTTGTAGATACTGGCCAGCTAACAGATGTCTTGGAGATCTTAAAACAAAAACTATCCTTGATAGAGTCCTGTCAAGCAGCAAAAGGCTAGATTAAATGGCATTAATGTCCATCTGGCTTCGATATTGCAGTTCAGTTATATAAAGAGCATATTTTCGTGTCTCTGTGTGAGATCGCTTGTATTATGTCTGCCTGGCTAAACACATAAACATTTTAAATATATATGTTATTTAAAATTTTACGTGTTCCTCATATCAAGTTTCTAAAATACAGAAAAGAAAAAATAAGAAATGGACATCATCTATAATACTGCAAAGCAAAGAAAATTAACATTTTGGCTCATTTCATACAGAAACACACACAGGCAAACATGCTCACCCTTTATCCACATACACAAAGGGAGTTCAGAGAATACTGCACGTCATTTTGTATCCTGTCTTTTTCACTTAGTTTATTTAATACATTTCTTCTTAAAAACCGTTTCTTTGGCCCTTTAGTCAGTTACATGAACACCCTAGAATTGAGTTAACCACTAGCTTATTACTGACCACTTAGGCAACTTCTATTTTTTTGTTTTTTGCTTATTATAATAATACTTGCAAGAGCATCTTTGTATGTATATCTTAGTCTACATTTCCTGTAATTTCCTTTCTATAGATTCTCTCTTCCTTCCTGAAAACTCTATTACAAAATATGTGGAGTATACAGAAAAGACTACACAATGCATGTAAAGTACAGCATGAACAAAAACATTCTCCTCGCTAAATCTCAATATTTTACCATGCTTGCTTCAAGTTCTTTCTTTTCTTCCCCCAAAGAAATGAATTGCTGAGGACACAGTGAGGCCCCATGCGCAAACCACACTGATTCCAGTCCCTGCCCCTGGCCCAGAGGAAACTATTTATGAGAAATTGGTTTATGAATCCCATGGCTGTTTTGGTACTTTTTCATGGTATGTGGTTTCCACATACAGTATGTAGTATTGATCTGCATGTTTTAAAACGATGTAAATAATACAACATGACACCTATTCTTCCATTCACTCCTTTCATTAACAACCTGTTTTGACCATTTTTCTACACTGTGGTGTATTCAGATCTAGCTCATTGTGTTTGCCACTATACAAGATTCTCCTCTGTACCATAAGTCATGGACCCATTCTACTGTTAATGCACTTCTAAGTCTTCTAATATTGTGCTGGGGCAACCCTTATAGCAAGGAACATTATTGTCCATATTTTTTAATGCAATCATACAAGATTATGATGCTATCTGGAAGTGAAAGAGTTGGCTTTTTACATTTCCTCTGTTGCCAAATTCCACTAAAAAATGTATACATGAGAATTTATGTCTTTTAAGTCACTTAATTCTGGTGAACAATATGTACTACAATTTCATGTCAGTCCCATTGTACAGATTAGGTGGCTGAAGGATAAAGAAAGATTTGTCCACAGTAACATCACGTGGCATCTCTCCCATGGCAATCATTCTCTGAGCACCTGCCAGGGTGTTTTGCTAAATAAACTTACCTGCTGTTTTTTCTCTTTAAAAGGGATTCTGCCATCTGCTTTTAAATAATGCATGCTCTTAAATAATATATATTTCCATCATCAGTAAGTACATGGAAAGGTGAAAGTTTCCCTTTGCTTGGCTCTTTTATTTTCTCAAATTGTCTCTAGACTCTGACCTTTGGCATCCATACATATCATCAGAAAGGAGTGCTAATCTCTAAGCTGGAAGATTTTCCTTCTCATCACTTTGTGCTGGAGTTGACACTTTGAACTTTGAAAGGGGTTTGATATTTATTCAAATCTCCTTAACATTTAAAACATCAAGTATTGAAGTTCACAGAAGTTTGACTCAGTTCTGACTTCTGTCCACAGCTCAAGGTACTGATTCTGGATACTCTGGGACCTGGGGGTGGGTCCAGTGTCCTTTGCCCACCTTCTGCCTTCCTAGTTCTCTCGCAGTGAAGGGCTGGCACAGCTGGCAAGAGGGCACCTGGGCAGATGTGTGTGGCTTGGTCCCTGCCCGATTGGAACCTCCTCCACTGCCCACAGGGCCCAGAAAGCAGTTCCTCTTGTCCTCTTTCCCCCTGTGAATGGCCTCTTCCCTGCCATCATGCCTGCTGTGCATATATACAGTCCAGTCCACAAGAGAGGAGCAACTTTTTTTCTTAACTCTGGGTTTTCTGCAACCTCAGTCCTATACTCTTATATATATATTCACTTACTCATTTGTTCATCAGACGTTTGCTGTTTGTTATTTGCCTGGTTCTATTCTTTTTCTGAAAAATCTCTTATTTTTGTATGGTAATGGTGAGCTCAGGTATTTTGAATGTGTTTGCTGGTATCTAGAAATTTGACAAATTCTGGATACTTTGTCAAGATACTGATTAACTTCCAGAAGAACTTAGCTTACTACTTAGCCAGGCCTGCCTCTGTTTTTAGAGCTCCTGTAGTTGGAACTCCAGGGATGGT
Organism: Cephalophus harveyi; assembly: GCA_006410635.1. NCBI lineage: Eukaryota > Metazoa > Chordata > Mammalia > Artiodactyla > Bovidae > Cephalophus > Cephalophus harveyi. The sequence continues at coordinate 231,331 of SJYT01042895.1, read as the reverse complement.
GGCTAAGTCCGTCTAGTCAAGGCTATGGTTTTTCCTGTGGTCATGTATGGATGTGAGAGTTGGACTGTGAAGAAGGCTGATCGCCGAAGAATTGATACTTTTGAACTGTGGTATTGGAGAAGACTCTTGAGAGTCCCTTGGACTGCAAGGAGATCCAACCAGTCCATTCTGAAGGAGATCAGCCCTGGGATTTCTTTGGAAGGAATGATGCTCAAGCTGAAACTCCAGTACTTTGGCCACTTCATGCGAAGAGTTGACTCACTGGAAAAGACTCGGATGCTGGGAGGGATTGGGGGCAGGAAAAGAAGGGGACGACAGAGGATGAGATGGCTGGATGGCATCACTGACTCGATGGACGTGAGTCTGAGTGAACTCGGGGAGTTGGTGATGGACAGGGAGGCCTGGCATGCTGCGATTCATGGCGTCTCAGAGTCAGACACGACTAAGTGACTGAACTGAATTTTATTCAAAATTTAATTTTACTAGAGTTACCTAGAAATGAGTTGGTTGTACTGTATAGTTTTTTGTTTGTTTTGTTTTGTGTATTTCCCTGACTTTTTCCACCTAAGCGACAGATCAGAAAGTTAATTCCCAGGCCTAGGAAACCCTTGGCAGTAGACTTAAATAAGACTATAATAAGACTTAAATAAGTTATATGAATATGTTATACATGTAGCCAATAATATAATTTGCTAACTTTGTTTTGGAAACTAAATGGAAGTAAAGGAAATGTGTATTGATAATTTTTATGACTTCAGACTTTTTTAAAATAGCAACAAGTTTTCTCATATTTTCTTCCCTCCAGTTTCTTTCTTATAATTTTATAAATTGAAACTTGATTTGATATTATGAGTGTTAAGAATTACTTTTAAATAAAAGAATTGCTATTCCAAACTTAAAGAAAAAGACTCAGCTCTCTTCTTAATAACCTGAGGTCATATACTTTCATAAGATGGTAATTAAGAACTTATAACTTAATAACTATTATACACCATTTAAAGAGAAGTAACGTGAAAGGATATAGCATTTGGAGAGAGAAGAATTAAGTTTTGGGCTCTGCTACTCACTAGCTCTTTGATCTTGGGTCACTAGCTTCCATTGTCACTATTGCCCATTGGATGAGACAGTAGTTTATTAGCTAGCACACTTTGAAGTCTTACTTTTGTCACTAAAAAAAAAAAAAAATCACATAGTATTGAAGACTAGTTTAGAGGTATTGCAATGGTGTTTGTAAAATGACAGCATGCTAATCAAATGTAGGGTGCCACTGGTATATAATTTTGATGTAGGGACATTTGGAAACACTCTATCTTGGATCCATTCCTTGTGAAACAATGCCCTAGCCATGTGAATTTCAGCCCAAATCCTGTGATTCCTGAATCTCTGGTTAAGAAGGTTGGAAACATGGAGACCTCCTATAAAATGTGCTCTTTGAAAGAATCCCCAGTGAAATGGCTCATTCATATGATTTTCTGAATTTTCTAATTCTCATCTTCATTTTCTATTGTCCTTATTTTGTCTTAAGAGGATTGCAATCAAAAAGACAGCTTAGAAAGGGGTGGAACAGTATCTGCTACTCACCAAGCCTCTGATTTGGAAAGAAATAAAGCAAACTAGAAGAGTCTTGCCTTTGTGAGTTCATGGACTTGTAGAAATCCTCTAAAAGTGTGTGCACTGTTGATGATGGTATTTGTTCTTCTTAGGAACTGTGTGATTTGTGACATTAGTGAGGTCTCTGTGCATCTGTGATCTTCTTCTTGAAAGCGGAGAGTATTGGGAGGAGAAATGTGATAGTCTATGTGAAAGGCTGTATCCAGTTTCTGGCACATAGTAAACATTTAGTGAATGGTTGCTGTTATTAATATTATTGTCCCCCACAAAAAAAGGAATTTATTTCCCCTGGCTTAAAGATTCATGGGCTTCTCTGGTGGTTCAGTTGGGAAAGAATCCGCCTGCAGTGCAGGAGACCTGGGTCTGATTCCTGGGTTGGAAAGATCCCCTGGAAAAGGGAACAGCTACCTACTTCAGTATTCTGGCCTGGAAAATTCCAAGGACAGAGGAGCCTGGTGAGCTATAGTCTATGACACACAGAGTTCCAAGGCAATGAGAAACCTCAGTTTCACATGCTGATTCAGCAATCTGGAGCAGGGGTAGCGGGGTGGGGTGGGGAGTCTGCAATATAAACTCCATTCCACTGTCTCATCTGGAAGGTCAGCCAAGTCCCAGCACAGAACTGAACAGATGCAGAACCCTATATATTTTAAACTAACGAGGTAATTTTCTATTAATAAATCAGGCTCATACCACTATATCACTTGAAAGAATTCTACCATTTCTCTTCTTCTTGACCATAACCCTATGAAGAGCAAAAAGTTCCAGCAAATGCTGAGTTTCTGAAAATGAGTGATTCCTCATCATTATTTCTCATGTATTTGCTCCAATATTCATTCTTGCATCAGCACATGTTGTGAGAATGGTACATGATGTGACTGTCCTGGAGTCACGGGAGGATGAGAGCAGGGAAAGGCATGGCATTTATAGACATCCAGGGATCTCATGGTGAGTTTCTCTGACACGGAAACTCCCAATGAAATCTTTGAAGAGTTCCTGGAAATGGCCAAAGACTCAGACATTCTGATGGCCCCGAGTGGACAGAGGATAAAGCACTGGGTTCCAACAAATGTGTTTTCTTTCTTTTTAAGAAAAAGCAATTATTATCATTTGGCTGGGCTTTCTCTAGTTGCTGCGAACAGAGGCTCTTCTTCCTTTCAGTGTGATGGATTCTCACTGTGGTGGCTTCTCTTGTTGCAGAGCACTGGCAGATGGGCTCAGGAGTTGTAGCACTTGGCCTTAGTTGCTCTGTGGCGTGTGGAATCTTCCTGAACAGTGATTGAAACCATGTTACCTGCATTGGCAGGCAGATTCCTAACCAGGACCACCAGGGAAGTCCAAATGTGCTTTCCACTAGGTTGCTGATGTGCAGATAGATACTCCACAGAACAGGGCCTTGTGGATGCCGATCTGAAGTCCTGAGCCACCATGTACCCAGTTGCCTTTCTTTGTAGGCATTTGACGGTGTAAGCTCCGCAGCCGCCCGCCTTGGCGGTGTGTGTGGAAGACAGCAACTGAGCAACCCCATCATATCTTCCGGAAACAGCCTCTTCTTGCGATTTCAGTCTGGCCCTTCCAGACAGAGCCGGGGGTTCCACGCTTACTTCAGACAAGGCAAGTTCCGTGTGGTCTCCCCAAGGCACAGACCATCTGTCCTTACCTCTCCCTCTTGGTACTGCAATACAATGAGACTAGTCCTTGGAAATTGTTCCCAGCTTTCTATTTAATGTGCGACACTTTAAGAAGAACAAAAGAACCATGGTTTGCAATGATTCTAACTGCTGGGACTTTTAACTCTGTCTTTGTCCTCTGGATCTCTGTATTCCTCAAACAGGTTGTCAGAATCATACTAACAAGTGTCTTTAATATTAGAGATACTTGTAAAGAAGTGTTTATCCAAATTCATTCATTCATAGATAAATTACCTAGCACTTATCTAAGATTTTATGCTAAGAGATACACTGCTATAAATTGCAAATATTGTAACATAGAGTCAGATTCTAAGCCTTGAGATAGTGGTTGCCCTTTACCTGAAGAATCAATGTTGCTTTCTGTTGTCTTTTTCTTTTCTTTCTTTTTAGATTTTAAGTGGACCTTAAAAAAAAATCTTTTGAATTTGTTATACTATTTTTCTGTTTTTATTTATTTATTATTTATTTTTGGCTAAGAGGCATGTGGGATCTTAGCTCCCCCACCAGGGGTCAAACCCACACCCACTGCCTTGGAAGGAAAAGTCTTAACTGCTATCTCGCCCAGAAGTGTGTCCACCCCCCATACCCCACTACATTGTCTTTTTCTTAAATCACCACTTTCTACTAGAGACCTTTCCATCCATTGCCTTTTGTCTGCTATTTTTAGAGGTTAACCCTTTACCCACCATCAGAGATGGAACCTAGAGCTGGAGGGGCTCTTGTCTGCTGAATATGCCTGTGATTTTTTTTTCAGAGGATTCCTGTCCTTTCAAATAAGTGTGGTCTCTTTAGTCATTTCATCTATCTCAGTGGACTCACTTGCTCATTTTCTGTAGTAAAAAGCCCTGGACAGGAAGAGTTTTTGGATGGAGGTCCCCTGAGGTTGCAATGTAGACTGCAGAGCAAGACTGATTGCAGAATTCTTTCAAAGAACAGTTTCTGAACACTTTTTCTTCTAACTAATCACTTATATTTCACTTCAGAGCACAAACGTCCCCAGCAGGTCTTCTCTGGGCTACTATAGCAGCCTCCTTGGTCTCACATATTCCTCCAAAGTCAGTGTGCAGTGGCGAGCTCTGACCCTGACCTTCCGTGTACCATCGTCTGTCCTGGCTCTGCACTAAACAGGGAGCGGAGCCCCAGCTTCTCTGGATGTTCCCCATGGGGACGGAACCTGCCTGTCTTTTCTCAGCATTGCCCTGACTCTCCTCACGTGCCCCACACTTCAACCAAGTCTGTGTGATATCCCCCGTACCCTCAGACTGCCCTCTCCCCAGACCTCTATTCCTCACCCGACTCCTCCCTCAGCACCATCCCCTTTGTGAAACACCTGGTACACTCCCCAGCTCTCAGCAGGCACCCTCATCTTCTGTTCCCACAGGGATCTGCACATCCCTGATAACACACAACTGCCCGTACGAAGTCTCTGTCAATTGAGTAGTTACTTTCCTAAAATTGAAGTCAGTTGTTAAGAGATTATCCCTGTGCCTATAATTTATGAGTGGGTAAAGCAAGTGAATCAATGCCAGAGTTCTATTGAAAGATTCAGGCAACTCATAACCATTTAATCTGTTTTTTGCCACTCCCCACTTCCTGTAATTGAAGAATACTGTTATAAATGTAGAGCACATTGCCACTTTCTCATGATTCGTGTGCAGTTTCCTTGGCAGAGAATTTCCTTGACATGCCCTTTAGAAATAAGGAAACGTCACTTATGTTTTCATTCTTCAAATAACTGTTCTGGAGAATCAGTAGAAATCAAAAGTGTATGACAAAAGTGTGTGTCTGTGTGTCCCTCAGCCTGTGGCGGCCACATCCTCACTGACTCCGTTGACACTATATCCTCTCCACTGTTCCCGAACAACTATCCAAACAATCAGAACTGCAGCTGGATAATTCAAGCTCAACCTCCCTGTAAGTAACAAAAATAAAAAAGAATCCAGGATGCATCGTGTCTGTGGGAAAGTCCAGCAATGGCTCATGTTCTTATCTCCTCGCTGGTAACAATTGATGGCCTTCCTCTCCTGCTTTTGGAAGCCCTAATTCCTCATGTGCACAAGAACAAGGGTTTCCTAATCTGGTAGGAAGTAATTTTTGCTCTTTATTCTTAATTAATTTTCTTTTTATATAAGTTTCAAGGCCTAGCAAAGGAAATAACAAAGCGAAAACCTATAACCTAGTAGAAATGACAGGCATGTGAAATTGGGGATTAACAAAAATACTGGATGAATAGTTTTTGACTATTTGTCTTGACTGTAGTAGGTGCTCAAGAAGATGCTAAGTGAATAAATGAACAATAAGAACCATCGACTAGAAAATTAATAACTTATACTTTGGGGATGCAATGCCGTGAGCATATTGGTCTTCAGTTAAGGTGGAAGTTAATGATAAAGCCTGGTCTCTCTTGGTTATAAAATGTATTTTTAAAAGTCCCAGCATAGGCTTTGAAAAGGCATTTAATAAGTACTTACACTGTATTCTTTTTAGAATCCTGGAATCTTTCTGATCTGGTAACAATCTAGTGGTAAGGATTTCTGTCCACATTTTACAGAGAAAATGAGGAGACCACTAAGAACTCGAGCAAAATGACTGTGAGGAGGGTGACCCTGGGGCCATTATGAATCTTGTTTCAAAGGAACCTTGCTCTTCTTGAGGTTTTCAGGGGAAGTTGATGGCTTCAGACATAATGTGGGAAAAACATTAAGTTCTTGACTCCACTCTCTAATTAATGACCTGTGTGATAATAGGAAAGTCACTTAGGCTCACAAAGCCCCATTAGCTAATCTAACAAATGAAGGGTTTGGCTTAAATATTCTCTAACATTTTTCCTAGGGATGTTAAACATTAACAAAAGGGTATCTTTATTGCTCTGCATATGATTTGGGGGTCAGTGATGTAACCCTTAGCCAAAGAAAATAGCCAGCCAGCCAGGAACCAATCCTTGAATAAAGAAACTCCCGGCCTTGAGTCCTGCAGCCTTGCAGCTAAGGATAGTTTCTAAACAGTTGTAAAGCTCTTAGATGAAAGAGCTCACTGGTGTAAAGACAGCAAAAGGAAAAGATCCTATTCTAAAGATTCAAGACCCTGGAAGAAAACAAAAGGAAAATGGACCCAGACTCAGACTATTTTGCAAGTAATTCAAAGCTTTCTTTAAAAATGACTGAACCTCCATGTCCCTGCTTCTGGACTTAAAGTAACACAGAAAATGCTAGGATATTTGTGGCAGGGAGGAAAATGTGTCTTATTTACAAGCACAGGTAAATAATCAGAATTTAAGGAAGCTAATAAGAAAAGTACTTCTGAGAGAAATACAGCAACAGCTGATACTTTCCCCTTCATCCATGAAGTAAACCCACCCCAGGGTTCTCTTACCAGCACCAGCATTTCAGAGTCTATGGACATTTTTCAAAGCTTTTCAGTTACTCTTCAGACAAAAAACTTTTAGCACAGTGGTGGTTACTTCTCCTCTTTACCCCTGCAATCTTGTGCACATCTGTCAGATTCATCAATTCTTTGCCAGAGAACCAGCAGGTGAAAGGATCAGGGGTAAAACCTGGTTCCCTGTATGTTTTGTTGGCCAGAACTTTATTAAACAGTCTTCCTTTCTTTCCTTACAGTCAATCATATCACCCTATCCTTCAGCCACTTCGGCCTTGAAAGCAGCACACCATGTACCCGAGATTTTGTAGAGGTGTTGGACGGCAGCCACGACAATGCACCCCTCCGAGGTATGCCATGCTCACTCACTCACTTCTGTGGCCTGGGCTTCTTACAGTTTCTGTACTTACATGTGTATATGCTGTCATCAGAGGTTAGAATGTTTCCAATAACTATGAAGACTGTCATAAGCCAAGTAAAGATACTGAGAGGCCACGGAAGCAGGATTCAACGTAGGGCTTGAGAAACTCAGCTCATTCATCTTCAAGGACATGAATGGTTTATTTATCTTTTTTTAATTGAAAAGTTGCAACTGCTTTAAACAGTAGTAAAATGCAATCCCTTCTAACATTAGTTAATATTCTGGTGGGAAATTTCTTGTTACTGTTTGACCACAGTTCTCGTGTTCAAACTGAGCATGTTTCTTCGGGTTTTGTCCTCAGTGGAAGGAAAATAATGGATGGATGGATGGATAGATAGATAGCTGTAATGGATAGGTAAATACATACACACACACCCACATACACACACATATATACACATATACATACATATATATATATATATATATAGGATGGATGGATGGATGGTTGGATGGTTGGTTGGTTGGTTAGATGGATGGATGGTTGGATGAACAGAATAGATAAATAGATTGACAGGCAGGCAGGCAGATATTATGGAGTTCTGTTTGTAAGACATCCCAGTAAAATTAAAGAATGTTGCTTATAGTTTCTGTAATGTTCTCAAACAAAATAATCTCGGGTTATTTTGGGAAGATCCCCTGGAGAAGGCAATGGCTACCCACTCCAGTATTCTGGCCTGGAGAATTCCATGGACAAAGGAGCCTGGGATGTATACATGTATCTATATACATATAATTCCATGGACAGAGAAGCCTGGTGGTCTACAGTCCGTGGGTTCGCAAACAATCGGACATGACTGAGCGACTTTCACTCACTCACTCATTTAAGTGTTCTCTATGAGTCACTCCTATTTGAGCTTTGTCACTCAAGCTCCTTATCCTGCAATAGAAGACAGGTTACATCAGAGAAGGGACTTTGTTTTGCTCATGGCTGTATTCTCAGTACCCAGAACAGTGCCTGAGATAATAGTAGGCAATTGACAAATGCTCTCTGTGGACTTCTGATTGTATTCTTTGTGATTTTTGTCTGTAAGCATTTGACCATGGTCAAGGATATATTATTTAACAGACACTTTTATAACCTTGCACTGAGCACTATTCTGAATTTTATAATAGTAAACTTTATAAATAGTACTATTTTTATAAAGTTCTATTTATTAAAAAAAACTTTATAAATAGTAACTCAATTCTTAAAACCTTATGACATAGAATTTCATTATTATCCATGTACCTGTTTCTCAAGTGGGAAATTGAGGCACAGAGAACTTGAGTAACTTGACTCATGTCACAAAGCTGGTAAGTGGCTGAGCCTGGAGGTGAATTCAGGTGTTCTGGCTCCAACATCCACAGTGTCTCAGCTATTGTGTATTGCTGTTAAGTATTAGCCCACTTCTTTGTGCAGGCGCCTACTGCCCTGTAGAGTTTAGCATTAGTTACATTTGGAAGTTATCTGTGTTTCTCTTACCTTCCCCTCACAGTCTGTATCATATTTATAAATGTGTTCACAGTTTATTTTGAATCATCAGGCATCATCCCAAACACTGACCCTGATCTAAATGTTTGCCAGTAGTGGTTTCTTCTGTTTGCTTTGGTCTCTTGTGATTTTAGTGAATACGTGTTAGCATGTCATCATTCATTCTCCTTGTCAATATCATCATTATTTAGGCCGATACTGTGGCCCCTCCTTGCCCCATCCCATCACTTCCTTCAGCAATGCTCTGATGCTGAAGTTCGTCTCGGATTCTACAGTGAATTTTGGTGGTTTCCACGCCACATATGCTGCATCCACGTCAGGTAAGAAATGTTAGCAAGTGGTGCTATTAGGTTAAGAGGAATGTGTAGAAAATCCTTGATTTATTATTTGGGATTCCTTTACATTGTGTGTTCTGAGCTAGTTTCGTAGATCACCTCTGTGACTCATTTTACTGTCTGTCAAATTTGGTTAACATGTTTATAAATTCTAACAGCTGTGAACTCTGTGCCACATCTTCCTTATCTATTAACAGACATTTGTTCCCGTACCTTGACTATTGTGACTAATGCTCCTCAGGGTGAGCACTGGAAGTGGGGAGAATTGGTTGGAATGGTCTTGGGTGACTTGCTTGTCGGTGTGTCCTTGTTCTCCTTGATACGTTTGCTGAGGGAGCCCCTGATGGACAGTGTCCAGCGGTGTCTCTAACCGGTGGACAGCTGCCATGCTTCAGGCTCCTGGCCTGACAGCTGCGCTCAGGCAGGGCTGGGTGTCTTCAGGGATGCAGGATGGACCATGGCACATGGGGAGAAGGGGAAGAGCAGCACCCAGTAAGAGGCTGTAAGCTAGGATACTCCTGCTTGTCAGCTTCCTCATGATTAGCTGTTAAAAGCCTTAGAATGCCTGGGAGAGCTGTGCAGGTTTCAGTGCTCTCCTGAGAAGGAAATGTTGAAATATTGCTTTCTTTTCTAGGCCAGGGGTGAACATCATCCTGGTCTGAAATACTGAGGATTAAAATGAGTCTTTTATTACACAGAGCTATAGTTCACAGGAAGAAAAGGCTTTTAGAAAAGAAACTACAGGGATTCCTTCTAATCCACCATACCCAGTGGCTTTTAGTTTTCAAGTTACAGAATCGTTTCCTTATTATTATACATGCCGTGGATTTTTTTTATTATGAAATGAAAATAGTACATCCTTTGATGCTCCTAACAGCTCTTCTAGTGTTCTTTCTCTATCTTATGGTGTCTTGCATTTGACATTTACTCCGCCACTCACTTTGTTTCTCTTTTCTTCTAGCTTGTGGTGGAATATTCCACATGGCTGAAGGCATCTTCAACAGCCCTGGCTACCCAGAAGTTTATCCTGCTAATGTGGAATGTGTCTGGAAGATCGTCAGTTCCCCTGGCAACCAGCTCCAGCTGTCTTTTATGTAAATCCTTTTTTTTTATAGTGTATTGTTTCAGTGAGAATGAATCTGCAGGAAGGAAGCTATGTTACTAATAGGATGGACAACTAATAGCATATGTGTCCAAACAACTGTTAAGAGAATATGGTGGGAACGTCAAGGAAGTCTGCATATTTCCTCTGTTTTAGTCATAGTTTAGGTTATAAATAGCATTAAACTTCTCTTATGAATGGTTTTAGAGTCCTGCCTAACGTTACCAAGAGTACATGCCTGAGCTCTTGGCATGTTTCAATTTTTGGAATTCTCATCTTCAGATAACATTCATTTTATCTTTTTTTTTTTTTTAAACTTAGAAACATTTAGACTCTTCCAGAGAATCATTCGGGGAAAGCAGTGGCACCCCACCCCAGTACTCTTGCCTGGAAAATCCCATGGACGGAGGAGCCTGGTAGGCTGCAGTCCATGGGGTCGCTAGGAGTCGGACACGACGGAGCGACTTCCCTTTCACTTTTCGCTTTCCTGCATTGGAGAAGGAAATGGCAACCCACTCCAGTATTCTTGCCTGGTCCCCAGTACTCTTGCCTGGAAAATCCCATGGACGGAGGAGCCTGGTAGGCTGCAGTCCATGGGGTCGCTAGGAGTCGGACACGACGGAGCGACTTCCCTTTCACTTTTCGCTTTCCTGCATTGGAGAAGGAAATGGCAACCCACTCCAGTATTCTTGCCTGGAGAATCCCAGGGATGGGGGAGCCTGGTGGGCTGCCATCTATGGGGTCGCACAGAGTCGGACACGACTGAAGCGACTTAGCAGCAGCAGCAGCAGCAGAGAATCATTATCATTCTTTCTTCCAGCAGAAATCCGTGTCTCAATTAAGCCTTCTTTACTCATACACCTTATCTCCACCCCAATCCACTTTTTCTTCTTACTCTTAGCAAGAAAAGGATTTTGGAAGTATTTGAAACTGTTGGCCTGACAAAAATAGGTATTTTTGTCAGACATTTTTTCCAACAAAGACGGGTTTATTTGGAATCATCAGAGAACTGCAGTTTGAGGCCTGCAACCATAGTGAGCCACGTGCAAGTCCCTGTATAGAAAGGGAAGGAGAACGCTTCTATAGAGAAGAAATGGACGTTAAAGGGCTATCGTAAACATTCTTCTCATTGGCTGAGGCCTTCAGGAAGAAAGAGAGGTCTTTTTTCTTCCTGTTGGTCGCTTCTGTTTTTGCAGGGCATGAGACTGCCCCCTTTTGGTATGTGACTCTATTTAATTGAGATTCTATATATTAACTTTCTACATTTCCCCCTTTTGATCATAATATTTTTCTGAAAGCATTGCTGATCTAGAATCAGGGTTTCTAGTTTCAGCAGTTTTCTGTGTGTCCATGTCAAGAAGGACCTTTCCTGGTATAGTATCTCATGTCAGAAGGAAAGTGCACAGACTGGAAATCTATTAAGGTCACATTTGTATAACTAGGAGGAGTGGGAGGGAGAATGCTTGGGTACTTTTAATCTGAAGTGCATTTGATATCAAGATCATAGACACTGGAGATTGTCTGAAGCCATATGTCATCATCAGAGGTTTGGCAACAAACATCTAACAGGCCTAGTCTGGGATATCTTGGGGAACTGTCTAATCAGATGTCATTTGCTTCAATTCCAGAAAATCTTTGCTTCAGGTCACCAGGTGATATGCAGGTCCAATCAGGGTTCAGGGATTTCTTTAGGTGAACCATATGAATTTGTCATCATCAGAGGTTTGGCAACAAACATCTAACAGGCCTAGGCTGGGATATCTTGGGGAACTGTCTAATCAGATGTCATTTGCTTCAATTCCAGAAAATCTTTGCTTCAGGTCACCAGGTGATATGCAGGTCCAATCAGGGTTCAGTGATTTCTTTAGGTGAACCATATGAATCCAAGAGTCTATTCCTGAGAGTTTGGTTTCACAGGGTTGGTTACAGGTACCCAATAGGAGCCTTTCCCGTGAGGATGAAGTGAGTTCTTCTGGAGGAGTCTTTTCCAATAGACAAAATCTCCAGGTTTCAAGATGTAACACTTAATGTCTTCATTTCTCAGAGGTACACTATGAAAAGATCATGCTATTAAAACATGGTTACTTTTAATAGCAGCAATTAATCCCTTGCAGTATTGGAATATCTCTCTTTTTATCAGTTGTGGGTCAAAATAAGTGAGAGCCAAGTGCATTGGAAATTCTGGGGGCTATCTCAAAAGATAATAGGGGAGGCATTTAAAACTTTTTTGCCCGTGGAAGTAAGGAGGGCATATTGCTTAGTAATGAAGACACATTGCTCCCACGGTATTCCAAAATTATGAGCTACTCCAAAAGCTACTATCAATATGAGCTACTATCAATATAAATACTAGCAGTTTTATCCTTGGTTAAAGTATGTGTGTGTGTGTGTGTGTGTGTGTGTGTATGTGTGAAGTTGCTCAGTCGTGTGCGACTCTTCGTGACCCCATGGACTGTATAGCCCGCCAGGCTCCTCTGTCCATGGGATTCTCCAGGCAAGAATACTGGAGTGAGTTGCCATTTCCTTCTCCAGGGAATCTTCCCAACCCAGGGATCAAACCCGGGTCTCATGCACTGCAGGCAGACGCTTTATCCTCTGAGCCACCAGGGAAGCCAGTTAAAGTATAAGCCCATGTAAAAGCATATAATTCAATCTGGGCCAAAGTAGCCTTAAGTAAGGATGCTGCTCAGCAACAGCAAAATGAGTCTTAGTAGCATGTTGTCTAGTCACTAAGTCGTGTCTGACTCTGCAACTACATGGACTGTAGCCTGCCAGGCTCCTCTACCCATGGGATTTCCCAGGCAAGAATCCTGGAGTGGGTTGCCTTTCCTTCTCTAGAGGATCTTCCTGACCCAGGGATTGAACCTGCGTCCCTTGCATTGAAGGTGGCTTCTTTACCACTGAGCCACCGGGGAAGCCCCATAATAGCGTACCTGGAACTATTAGTATGTTTGCCATTGTCACCTTTTAAATGAGAACATCAGTGAACCACGGAAAGCCAGCATTACCCAGTGGAATTTCCTGTAGATCACCACAAGGAATCCGAAGGTGGTGCATCAGTGTTAAGCATCATGAGGGACTTTGTTGGTGATGGAAGGGTGAGGAGTAGCTGGGTTAAGGGCCTTATAATGTAAAAGAGTTATGTGAGGAACAGTTAACAAAAGGACTGAGAAAGGTTGAATGTGATGAGAATTCAGAACTTCTACCACATGAGATACAAAAACGGTTGAAAGGAATCTCACAATAATTTTCTCATAATTTTAACCAAAAGGAGTGACTGTAACGACTATAAGGCATGGGGGATATCCCCATTCTACAGGGGCCAGTTGCTGGTTGTGATACTCTATGTGTCAGTGTTGCATTCTCTTGGTTTTCATATAAAAAGGGAAAAGAGAATCTGATCATTGGGATGCCCAAGGACAGGTGAGTTCATCAAATTGCCTTTAAGGCCTTGAGGTTATGTTATCTCGTTTCCTCTTAAAATTGGGTTGAGGATGTTATTGTTGAGTAAAACATACAGAGATTTAGCCCTAAGAGAGAAATTTGGAATCCAGTTTCAGCAATAATCATCTAGCTATTGGAGAAGGCAATGGCACCCCACTCCAGTACTCTTGCCTGGAAAATCCCATGGACAGAGGAGCCTGGTGGGCTGCAGTCCATGGAATCGCTAAGAGTCAGACACGACTGAGCGACTTCACTTTCACTTTTCACTTTTATGCGTTGGAGAGGGAAACGGCAACCCACTCCAGTGTTCTTGCCTGGAGAATCCCAGGGACGGGGGAGCCTGGGGCTGCCTTCTATGGGGTCGCACAGAGTCGGACACGACTGAAGCGACTTAGCAGCAGCAGCAGAGAAAACTTCATAGTTGTGCTTAGTTTCAGGTTTTGGGAAATGTAGGACACCTTATGCGTTGGAGAGGGAAACGGCAACCCACTCCAGTGTTCTTGCCTGGAGAATCCCAGGGACGGGGGAGCCTGGGGCTGCCTTCTATGGGGTCGCACAGAGTCGGACACGACTGAAGCGACTTAGCAGCAGCAGCAGAGAAAACTTCATAGTTGTGCTTAGTTTCAGGTTTTGGGAAATGTAGGACACCACAAAGTCTGTCTGGACTCAGGTACAGCCCTTGTCCTGATAGCAGATACCCTAAATATCAAAGCTGGATTTGGGCAGACTGCAGTTTTCCTTTGGTGATCTTAGGTCCCTTTAAGGCTGAAAGTTTTAACAAGTGGATGCAGTTTTTCTGTGAGGCTTGAGATGCAGCATGAAGAAGCAAATCATCCACATGTTGCAGCTAAGTAGTTGAACCTCTAGAGAACTTTGTATGATCCAGACCAGCCTTCACAATTCCTGAGAAACAAGGATTCTGAGTAAAACCCTGAGGTGTTACTGTCCAGGTGAGTTGTTCTTCTTACCAAGTAAAGGCAAAAAGGTATTGTATGTTGCAGCTAAGTAGTTGAACCTCTAGAGAACTTTGTATGATCCAGACCAGCCTTCACAATTCCTGAGAAACAAGGATTCTGAGTAAAACCCTGAGGTGTTACTGTCCAGGTGAGTTGTTCTTCTTACCAAGTAAAGGCAAAAAGGTATTGACTAGCTTCATCAACCAGAATGCTAGAGAGTGCACTGCATGAATCAATTACAGTAAAGAATTTGCTTCCAGTTCGACTGATGTCAGTATCATGTGAGAGTTGAGGACCACACAATGGAAAAGGATAACAGTGTTGTTGATTGTTTGGAGGTCCTAGATAAATCTGACCTTTAGCTTTTGTCACTTGTGAACTGGGAATGCTTCAAAGGATAGTACAACGGATAATGAAACCTTGAGCTTTGTAGTTTCCTAGTAGGGTTTTTGTGTCTTGAAGAATATTTGTATTTAAAGACTTTTTATTAATTCCGGGAAGAGGTTTTGAGGGGTCTACTTGAATCTTCATAGGAGGTGCGTTGTGAATTTTGCCAACATCAGTTAGAGATTCTGCCCATAAGGAAGGTGGTAGCTGATTCAATAGAGACAAATGGTAATTTTCCTCTGTTTTAGTCATAGTTTAGGTTATAAATAGCATTAAACTTCTCTTATGAATGGTTTTAGAGTCCTGCCTAACATTACCAAGAGTACATGCCTGAGCTCTTGGCATGTTTTAATTTTTGGAATTCTTATCTTCAGATAACATTAATTTTATCTTAAAAAAAAAAAAAAACTTAGAAACATTTAGACTCTTCCAGAGAATCACTATCATTCTTTCTTCCAGCAGAAATCCATGTCTCAATTAAGCCTTCTTTACTCATACACCTTATCTCCACCCCAAACCACTTTTTCTTCTTACTTTTAGCAAGAAAAGGATTTTGGAAGTATTTGAAACTGTTGGCCTGACAATTTTTGTCAGACATTTTTTTCCAGCAAAGATTAAAAAAACTTAGAAACATTTAGACTCTTCCAGAGAATCACTATCATTCTTTCTTCCAGCAGAAATCCATGTCTCAATTAAGCCTTCTTTACTCATACACCTTATCTCCACCCCAAACCACTTTTTCTTCTTACTTTTAGCAAGAAAAGGATTTTGGAAGTATTTGAAACTGTTGGCCTGACAATTTTTGTCAGACATTTTTTTCCAGCAAAGATGGGTTTATTTGGAATCATCAGAGAACTGCAGTTTGAGGCCTGCAACCATAGTGAGCCACGTGCAAGTCCCTGTATAGAAAGGGAAGGAGAACGCTTCTATAGAGAAGAAAAGGACGTTAAAGGGCTATCGTAAACATTCTTCTCATTGGCTGAGCCCTTCAGGAAGAAAGAGAGGTCTTTTTTCTTCCTGTTGGACATTGGACACTTCTGTTTTTGCAGGGCATGAGACTGCCCCCTTTTGGTATGTGACTCTATTTAATTGAGATTCTATATATTAACTTTTTACATTTCCCCCTTTTGATCATAATATTTTTCTGAAAGCATTGGTGATCTAGAATCAGGGTTTCTAGTTTCAGCAGTTTTCTGTGTGTCCATGTCAAGAAGGACCTTTCCTGGTATAGTATCTCATGTCAGAAGGAAAGTGCACAGACTGGAAATCTATTAAGGTCACATTTGTATAACTAGGAGGAGTGGGAGGGAGAATGCTTGGGTACTTTTAATCTGAAGTGCATTTGATATCAAGATCATAGACACTGGAGATTGTCTTAAGCCATATGTCATCATCAGAGGTTTGGCAACAAACATCTAACAGGCCTAGTCTGGGATATCTTGGGGAACTGTCTAATCAGATGTCATTTGCTTCAATTCCAGAAAATCTTTGCTTCAGGTCACCAGGTGATATGCAGGTCCAATCAGGGTTCAGTGATTTCTTTAGGTGAACCATATGAATCCAAGAGTCTATTCCTGAGAGTTTGGTTTCACAGGGTTGGTTACAGGTACCCAATAGGAGCCTTTCCCGTGAGGATGAAGTGAGTTCTTCTGGAGGAGTCTTTTCCAATAGACAAAATCTCCAGGTTTCAAGATGTAACACTTAATGTCTTCATTTCTCAGAGGTACACTATGAAAAGATCATGCTATTAAAACATGGTTACTTTTAATAGCAGCAATTAATCCCTTGCAGTATTGGAATATCTCTCTTTTTATCAGTTGTGGGTCAAAATAAGTGAGAGCCAAGTGCATTGGAAATTCTGGGGGCTATCTCAAAAGATAAGAGTTTATACGTTTCAAAAGGGGAGGATCCAAGATTTAGAAGGACTGATAGCAATGTTTTTGACCAAGGTGTTTGGAGGGCTTCTATAAATTTGGCCAAGTCTTAATGATGCTGTTTGGTATTCAATTAAATTAGAGGATTTGGTAAGCACAGTGGAAGTGCTGTAAAACTAGTCAAACAGCAGACTTGTCAGAGTACCTGGCCAGTAGAATGGATTGCCTCAATCACTGTGAAGTCTGAGAGGAGTTCCCCAGGTAGGGATCTTCTTTACAAAAGGACTTTTGCCACAGAAGAGAGAGCAGCCTGTCTGCAAAGGAAGACCTCAGTCTACTGTGAAAACATATAGACCATGACTAAAACATTGTTATATCCATTAGAGGAAGAAATTGTATAAAATCCATTTGCCAGAGCTTGAATGGTCCATTAGGCAATTTAAAATGTCTGGGAGCAGCACAGACAGGCTTCCCTTAGTTCTGCTTTGGACAAGTGGGATAAGTGAGGTAGGCACTTTTCTCAGCCTTGTTAATGTTTCCTCTCTAATATTGATTCATGAAGGCAATCATCTTGTCAGTAAAACAATGGTTTAATGCATGCACAGTGGTGGGGAGTGAGAGTTTTAGAGTGTCTGGTAGCAATAGGTTGTTATTTGATGTGAACCAGAGCTTTCTCTTTTTATCAAACCAACAATAATTGAATTTCCAATCTTATTTTCCCTTTTTTGAGGCCAATTTCTGGGCTTCTCTAGCCAGTTTTTCTAAATTTCCCTTTGGGCCATGACAGAAGTTTGGTTGCTATTGGTTCCTTTAAGGGCAGCATACCTTATAAAACTATTGTCAAAATGATTTTCCTTAGCTTACAAACAGTCAGGTTCACAATGTCCCAGAATCTTAATAATAGCTAAAGTGGCAAGGGAAAGTAGCACATCCAATAATTCCTAAACTTGAGGGGAGGCATTTAAAACTTTTTTGCCCGTGGAAGTAAGGAGGGCATATTGCTTAGTAATGAAGACACATTGCTCCCACAGTATTCCAAAATTATGAGCTACTCCAAAAGCTACTATCACTATAAATATTAGCAGTTTTATCCTTGGTTAAAGTATGTGTGTGTGTGTGTGTGTGTGTGTGCGTGTGTATGTGTGAAGTTGCTCAGTCGTATCTGACTCTTTGTGACCCCGTGGACTGTAGCCTGCCAGGCTCCTCTACCCATGGGATTCTCCAGGCAAGAATCCTGGAGTGGGTTGCCTTTCCTTCTCTAGAGGATCTTCCTGACCCAGGGATTGAACCTGCGTCCCTTGCATTGAAGGTGGCTTCTTTACCACTGAGCCACCAGGGAAGCCCCATAATAGCATACCTGGAACTATTAGTATGTTTGCCATTGTCACCTTTTAAATGAGAACATCAGTGAACCACGAAAAGCCAGCATTACCCAGTGGAATTTCCTGTAGATCATCACAAGGAGTCCGAAGGTGGTGCATCAGTGTTCACTGAGCCACCAGGGAAGCCCCATAATAGCATACCTGGAACTATTAGTATGTTTGCCATTGTCACCTTTTAAATGAGAACATCAGTGAACCACGAAAAGCCAGCATTACCCAGTGGAATTTCCTGTAGATCATCACAAGGAGTCCGAAGGTGGTGCATCAGTGTTAAGCATCATGAGGGACTTTGTTGGTGATGGAAGGGAGAGGAGTAGCTGGGTTAAGGGCCTTATAATGTGAAAGAGTTATGTGAGGAGCAATTAACAAAAGGACTGAGAAAGGTTGAATGTGATGAGAATTCAGAACTTCTACCACATGAGATACAAAAATGGTCGAAAGGAATCTCACAATAATTTTCTCTTAATTTTAACCAAAATGAGTGACTGTAACGACTATAAGGCATGGGGGATATCCCCATTCTACAGGGGCCAGTTGCTGGCCGTGATACTCTATGTGTCAGTGTTGCATTTTCTTGGTTTTCATATAAAAAGGGAAAAGAGAATCTGATCATTGGGATGCCCAAGGACAGGTGAGTTCATCAACTTGCCTTTAAGGCCTTGAAGGTTATGTTATCTCATTTCCTCTTAAAATTGGGTTGAGGATGTTATTGTTGAGCAAAACATACAGAGATTTAGCCATAAGAGAGAAATTTGGAATCCAGTTTCAGCAATAATCATCTAGCTAGAGAAAACTTCATAGCTGTGCTTAGTTTCAGGTTTTGGGAAATGTAGGACACCACAAAGTCTGTCTGGACTTAGGTACAGCCCTTGTCCTAATGGCAGATACCCTAAATATCAAAACTGGATTTGGGCAGACTGCAGTTTTCCTTTGGTGATCTTAGGTCCCTTTAAGGCTGAAAGCTTTAGCAAGTGGATGCAGTTTTCCAGCGAGGCTTGAGATGCAGCATGAAGAAGCAAATCATCCACATGTTGCAGCTAAGTAGTTGAACCTCTAGAGAACTTTGTATTCTGCAGTTTTCCTTTGGTGATCTTAGGTCCCTTTAAGGCTGAAAGCTTTAGCAAGTGGATGCAGTTTTCCAGCGAGGCTTGAGATGCAGCATGAAGAAGCAAATCATCCACATGTTGCAGCTAAGTAGTTGAACCTCTAGAGAACTTTGTATGATCCAGACCAGCCTTCACAATTCCTGAGAAACAAGGACTCTGAGTAAAACCCTGAGGTGTTACTGTCTAGGTGAGTTGTTCTTCTTACCAAGTAAAGGCAAAAAGGTATTGACTAGCTTCATCAACCAGAATGCTAGAGAATGCACTGCATGAATCAATTACAGTAAAGAATTTGCTTCCAGTTCAACTGATGTCAGTATCATGTGAGAGTTGAGGACCACACAATGGAAAAGGATAACAGTGTTGTTGATTGTTTGGCGGTCCTAGATAAATCTGACCTTTAGCTTTTGTCACTGGTGAACTGGATACTTCAAAGGATACTACAAGGGATAATGAAATCTTGAGCTTTGTAGTTTCCTAGTAGGGTTTTTGTGTCTTGAAGAATATTTGTATTTAAAGACTTTTTATTAATTCCAGGAAGAGGTTTTGAGGGGTCTACTTGAATCTTCATAGGAGGTGTGTTGTGAATTTTGCCAACATCAGTTAGAGATTCTGCCCATAAGGAAGGTGGTAGCTGATTCAATAGAGACAAATGGTAAGTATTTCCAGAATCAGCTCTAGAACCATCAGAGATAGAAGATAGAAGATGTCAGAGGGTCATCTAATTTCCCTTGTTGGTTACTTTGATGATTCCTATCAGAATCTTGAATTATTTCCCCCTTCTTGGACAAAAATATTCCAGCATGGCCCTTCTCTAAGATGTCTTGACCCGACAAATGGGTAGTGCTAGAAGAACTAAGGGAAAAGCACGTGTATCTCCCAAAGGACTTAAACAAAAGGGAGTTGGTTCAGAGACAGAAACCTCCTGAGACTCATTAGATCCCCACTATGTGAACTGTTTCTGTTCTCTGAGGCAGGGGCTTTTTAAAACTAGTAATGGAATTGAGCACCGAGAGTGTGGCTCTGGGGTCAGTTAGGACTGGAAGAAATCCATTCCTAATCTAAAGAAATGTTTCTCCACACAAGTTAAGAGGGAAGATTAGGAAGAATTCCTGTAGTTCCTCAGAGCCCCATCAGTGAGAACTGGGAGGATGTTGAAAGGCTGGTTAGAAGGCCAGTTAGAAGTGCTTCAGGCTCAAGGTGTCTGAAGCACTTAGATTTGTAACAATCTCTTTTCCAGTGTGCTGGCTCTGCAATAATAGCAGATACTAGTAGGGTATGGTTTCATTTAGGAGCCTTCTTTTGCTGGGGTTGAAGATTAAGAATTTTGGCAGTCTTCCTCTGAGGTGACTCATTTGGAGTTGGAGAGAGCTGGTTTGACACATTAGCTAAATCCATCCTGATCCTTGTTACTAGAAGGGAAAAGGCCCAGTTCAGCCCATTAATAAACATAGTGTTAAAAGCTACCTGGGTGAAATCAACATCTAAAAGAATATCAGAATTTTATTTAAAAATGATGTGAAGTTGATTGTAATAATCATGAACAGTTTCATCAGATTTTTGTGTGTGAGCCTGGATTTTGTTCCAATCAGCAGGTTTTAGAGAAACCCCAGGAACAATGTGATGAAGCCTCCTGGGGATTGCCTGAACCTGATCATATAATGATAGCAGGCTGGCCTCCCAGCTGTAATTCTAGAAACCTTTCAGGATTTCCCCCAATTAGTAGTTTTCATCCAATGCTGATCCTAGCCTTCACTGATCAGCATAAGAACTAACTGATGTAAGGCTGACAAGTTTAAATAATTATATTAAAATTTTCCAGCAATCTGTGGGTATCCTCAGTTACTTTGGGAAAACTTTTGACTATAGCTCTCAATTCAGCTTTGGTTCAGGGAATACAAAAAATTAACAGTTCAGCCTCTGGATTCTTGGAAGGCTTAATTTTAAGCAGACATTCCAACAAGTTCAGAGGAAAAGCAAATGAGAATAGTTTCAACAGGAAAGCTTGGTAAGAGAACTGGCATGAGGGTAATTGACAGTACAGAGAAGGGGGAGACAGTGTAGCTAGGAAGAAGGAAGATGGCCCCGGAGATGGGCTCTAACCCATGAAGAGCCAGGAGCGAGACCAGATGATGTTAAGGGCAGAGACAGAGAAGCTGAAGAAGAGGAGCCCGAGGCACTGGGAGCCATTATCTCTCATTACTCATGTTTTCCTTAAAATCTTACTTTGTAAAGAAGCGATTCTAGACTCCTGATAATGTTGGGGAGCTTCCAAATACCAATCAAAGTAAGCATTCCACTAATTTCTGGAAATTTTGAGCTATTGTAGTCCTCTTTGTTTCTAAGAAATTTCAACTTTGGGAATTTCAAAAGTTCATCATAATGAGCATTGAAATCCTAAATTGTCTTTGGTCAGGCTGGCCCATTTAGTTAGAAATGTGCATAAGGAAAGACTTCAGTTCTTAAACATCAGATTTGCTAGAGTCTCTGGAAGGTACTCTCACAATTCTTAGTTAACTGGGCTCTGACGTCTCAGAGGTTTTTCTCTAAAGAACAATTTTCAAACATTTTGCAGCATAAGCAGCTCAATTCAAATAGCTCACAAGCCTAAAATGCCAGTCAATTCTGAGGAAATAGCTTGTTCCTAGCGGAGCTTGGCCAAAGGCTTTTTTAGACATTTCCAGAGACTAGCCCTTTGCAAAGGAATAGGCTGAAGGTTGGACAAAAACCGGTACAGTTTCAGTGAAATGTCCCCTGCTCCTGAAGGAATGGATCAAAGGCTAGTCTATTTCAATTGAAACAGTATGATCTCAAATCAGACAGAAGGGCCAAGTGAGTACTTGCATACAGAGCAAAGCATTGGCCAGAAAGACGAAGCTTTAAAATAGATTCTGAATAAAACCTAGAGAGCTTCAAATGCAAAGAGAATGTGAGTTCAGATCCAGGAGAAGGATCTTCAGACTCCAGATCTGGTGAGAAAAGCAGTGAATGACAATGGGCTGAATTGTGGGTGCCATACCTGTTTGCTTACCGAACCACCAAAATGCGGATCTGAAATAAATGGAATGCTACATATTCATCCAGCAAAGATGGGCTTATCCAGGATCAGCAGAGAACTGCAATTCAGGATGTACAACTGTAGTGATCTACTGCAAGTCCCTGCACAGCAGGAGGACGATACTTTTTTAGAGAGAAAAGGAAGCCAGGAGGGCAGTAAACAGAACCCATGGCTTTTATTGGCTGAGTCCATGCTAGGAGAGAGAGGAGTCTTCTTTCTTCTTCCTGTTGGGCTCAGCTACCATCATGGGGTGTGAGAGTTCCTTCTGGTTTCTCCATTCTTTATAATTGAAGTTTCTTTTTATTAATTTTGACAGAAATTAATGAAAAATCACTCTTATGTTCCTCACTGAATTATAAGCCCTTTTAAATATGAAGTACGGACATACAGTCAACAGTAGGATCCTGCCACATTCTGGATGGTCTTAGGTTAAATTAAATAGCAATAATGTATTTTCTAGAAGTAGATACTGCAAAGGACATGGTAAGTGAAATGGGGCTTTAATCACTGCAGATGGTGACTGCAGCCATGAAATTAAAAGACGCTTACTCCTTGGAAGAAAAGTTATGTCCAACCTAGATAGTATTTTCAAAAGCAGAGACATTACTTTGCCGACTAAGGTCCGTCTAGTCAAGGCTATGGTTTTTCCTGTGGTCATTTATGGATGTGAGAGGTGGATTGTGAAGAAGGCTGAGCGCCGAAGAATTGATGCTTTTGAACTGTGGTGTTGATAGAAGACTCTTGAGAGTCCCTTGGACTGCAAGGAGATCCAACCAATCCATTCTGAAGGAGATCAACCCTGGGATTTCTTTGGAAGGACTGACGCTAAAGCTGAAACTCCAGCACTTTGGCCACCTCATGCGAAAAGTTGACTCATTGGAAAAGACTCTGATGCTGGGAGGGATTGGGGGCAGGAGGAGAAGGGGACAACCGAGGATGAGATGGCTGGATGGCATCACTGACTCAATGGACGTGAGTCTGAGTGAACTCCGAGAGATGGTGATGAACAGGGAGGCCTGGCGCGCTGCGATTCATGGGGTCGCAAAGAGTCGGACACGACTGAGCGACTGAACTGAGCTGAACTGAACTGAATCCATCAGTAGAGAAATACTTGTAACACTGGTAGTGCCACACTGGTAATGGGTGCTTAATAAATATTGGATAAGACGACATTGGTTTTTAAAACTAAAAAGTTTTTGTTTTACTGTATCACAGATTATTGGGCTTTGGTTGATGTTACTAATTTTGTTTTGGAAAGAATATAATACCTAACTTACTGTGGAGAGAAGAGGATGGTTTTGAGGACACTGATCTGTTTATTCCAAAAACCTTGCTCCTCTTCTAGACATGCCATTCTGTGCATCGAGAACAGATGTTTTTTTTTTTTTTTTTTCAGTGAAAGAGAAGTCCTATTACTGGACCATGTTCAAATATCTCAAGTTACTTTCTTTTAGCCTACCAGTCAATGCCTCTTTAGGACCCAACTGGCATTGTGTCAAAACAAAGACACCCTCTGAGTACCTGAAAGGCAATGCAAGTTTAAGTTGTCACATTGGAAAGAGGTTTTGTTTGCTTTTATCTTTACAAAAAGCACAAAGTTTTGTATGGGAAGAAATATAAGTACATATATATATATATACATATACAGCCATATATATATATATATACATATATATTTTTTATTCAACATTTATTAAGCCCCTACTTTATACAGGTAAGCATTTGTTACACATATGTTAGATGCTTCATATATAAAGCACAATTTACTCTCATAATAGATGCTTTATAGCCAAGGATGAATAAAATGGGAACATCGTTCTTATGGTAAGTCCCAAGTCCTTCACATAGATTACTAGGCTTCATAATTGCTAAATTAAAGGGCTTTGTTGTTGTTGTTTTCCTCTTTGTCCTTACCACATTCACATTCTTAAACAGTCTGATGTTCAGCAGTTATCAGGTACTGGGCCAGGTACTGGGAATGTTCAAGACAGACAAGATCCCATTTTTTGTTAAGTTACTAAGAAGTTAATGTCAAGAAGCTATTTGTTTAAAACCTAGAGAGATTCATTTCATCTTTGGGGATAATCTTATCCATTTAGGGCCATAGTTATGATTAGATATGTTAAATTTTAAATGCACAGCACAGGGCTGATGCATGCCTGATGTTCAATGAATGTTAATTCTCTCACCCTGCCATTTCTAAAGTCTATTGTTTGGCAGTTCAAAAAATTAAATGGACAACACTGAGCTTTGCTCCTAGAGGACAGAAGGTAAACACAAAAAGCAAGTTTCATCCTTATTCTTTAATAGACAGTAAATCCTGATTATTGTATAAACAAATCTAATGCTTCATCTTTTTTTCTTCTCATCCATGAGAAGTTAATTTTGATTATTTTGTCTTCCTTGCTTGAGTTTTATTTTTAAAGTATAATTTGTGAAATACAAGATGTTCCTCTTTATGCAGATGAGAATGAGAAGGGCTTTATGGCAAGGCCTCCGAGTTATTTCTGCCCTGGTCTAAACTATATCCAGATGGGCACTTGGAGGCATTCCCCTAGGGTGGGGGAGAAGCATATGGAATATGTCAAGTTCTAAAACATAGGGTTTGGATTGTGGATACTGTGGTGAAATTGAGTAGGGAAAAGAACTGGAGGAATTATGGTTGAATCTGTAACACAAAAGGAGGGGGAAAATAAAACCCCCAAAGAATTTTTTTTTATAAAACAGATATTTAAAGGAATTAGCAGAAAGTGTATTTTATGCTGGCAGAGTCCTTTTACAATGTGATTGATCTTGGTTCAAAAATCAAAATGAGATAATGAGAAACAGAGATCGTACTATTTTTGTTCCACATCATATTTTTACTAGCAGACTTGAGCGAAAATTTTGGAAAGAAGATACGTTTGCTTATAAAATGAACTGGCCTCAAACAGAAACTTCCAAGAACAATAAAACTTTTTTAAAAGTTAAATTTGATTCTAACAGATATCCTACCATTGTTTCTAATGAAAAGCCTTTTGTGACATTTAGCATTTGATTACACCAGTCTGGTACACAAACAGAAAAACCGAGCACTTAGTGATCTTCTGGACCCTTGGGTCAAACTTTAATGTGCATGTTGATCATCTGGGATCTTATTAAAATTCATATTCTGATTCGGTTGGTTGGTGGGACCTGATGCTTCATTTCAAACAAGCTCTGAGGTGATGCTAATGCTGCTGGACCACATGCAACATTTTGACTAGCAAAGATTTAGGGGCAATTTTGTGTTAATTGGGTTTCTCTGGGGGCTCAGACCATAAAGAATCTTCCTTCAATCTTCCTTCCTTCCTGCAGGAGACCAGGGTTCAATCCCTGGGTTGGGAAGATTCCCTTGGAGAAGAGAATGGCTACCCACGCCAGTATTCTTGCCTGGAGAATTCCATGGACAGAGGAGCCTAATGGGCTACAGTCTAAGGGGTTTAAAAACATAACTGAGTGACTAAACACTTTCTGTTTTTGGTAAATCACCTGCAGAGAAAAATAATCACCTTTTCTTTTTTATGAGAATCAGAATGCAATTTTAGCATATTTTACATTGTTGATAATATTATGGGTAATAAAACTGAGCCTGAATTTAAGAGCCAAACTTGACAACCATCCTAAGGATAGATTCAGAACAATTATTTGCCAAAACTGATTGTTCAGTTCAGTTCAGTTCATTTCAATCTCTCAGTCATGTTGAGTTTGACTCTTTGTGACCCCATGGAGTGCAGCACGCCAGGCTTCCCTGTCCATCACCAACTCTCAGTTGGTGACTGAGATAGATTGTAGATATAAACTGTTTCATGAAGCATTAAACTGTCAAGGAGGACAGTGGAGACAAGACAAATGTGTGGTTCATTTAGCCTGATGCGGATCTTTCCTGTTTTTTTCTGCTACTCAGTTATGTCATTTGTTTATGCTAAGCTGTGTCCAACTCTTTTGCAACCCCATGGACTATAGCCCGCCAGGTTTCTCTGTCCATGGGATCTCCCAAGCAAGAGTAGTGGAGTAGGTTGCCGTTTCCTTTTCCAGGAGATTCTCCCAACATGAGTCTCCTGCGTTGACTGGCAAATTCTTTCCCACTGAGCCACCAGGGAAGTCTGCGAAAACAGCCTGAAATATAGACCCAGGTGATCTACACGGTAATAACCCACCTTGATGGGATTATTGAGAGGCACAGACTCACTGTCCTGCTGGAGACCTACTAATGCTAGTATCTGGCTTGGCAAGCTGTTAATGGAGCGGAGCTGACCAGTTTGCTCCTGTCCTCTGGTTGACAATGAAGCCTCAGAGGTGTGCCTGATACATTTGCTCCCTTAGTGGGGCGTGAGGTCCCAGTAACTCCAGGCTAGTCAGCTGTTCCTGAAGCATCCTAATCTGTTAGTTGAGACAGAGCCCCTGAAGGGCGCTGGCTTACTAGCGTCATGGGAAATCCTGCTCATGTTGAGCGGTACCTGAAAGATACACAGCAGGGAAGTAAGTTTTCTCTTCTGGAGACCTTTTCGCCCTTCCCAACAATTTCTTTTCTTTCTTTTTTAAAAAATTAATTTATTTTTATTTGACTGCACTGGGTCTCAGTGTGGCATGCATCTTTTTTAGTTTTGGCGTGCGAACCCTTAGTTGAAGCATGTGGGATCTAATTCCCTGACCAGGGATCATACCTGAGTCTCCCACATCAGGAGTGCAGAGTCTTAGCCACTGGACCACCAGGGAAGTTTGACAGTTTCTTTAATCTTGCTAAGCCATTCTTCCTTCTTCTCTTTATCTTGTACTTCTCAGCAAAAATTAATTACTTCTGAAAAAAGAATAGTGTGCGCTCACTTCATTTACTTTTAAAAAAACCATTAAATTACCTTTTTATTTAAAAAATAATTTTATATGAATAAAATATTACGGGGCAGCAAAAGTTCCCCATCCACATTCCCATACCTTCTCATCACAGAGATAACCGGAGTTTTCAATTTTATTCAAGTTTATATACTTTTATTATATGTATATTTTATGTATATCTATCAATTCAGTCACTCAGTTGTGTCCAACTCTTTGTGACCCCATGGACTGTAGCATACCAAGCCTCCCTGTCCATCACCAACTCCCAGAGTTTTCTCAAACTCATGTCCTTTGAGTCGGTGTTGCCATACAACTGTCTCCATACACACTACATAATATTGCTTTCTGTTTTATTCTTTACATAAGTGCAGTAATGCTTACTGATTTTGCTGAAATTGTACTCAATTTATAGATTGATTTTGGAAGAATCTTTATATAAAGACTTTTCATATTAAATTTGGAATATCTCTCCGTTTATTCAGTCTCCTTTTAGATCCTTCACTAAAAGTTTATATTATTTCTATGAAAGTCCTATAGATGTTTTGTTACATTTATTCCTAGGCATCTTATTTTTTATTGCTATTAAAAATGGCATCTGTTTAAAAATTATGGATGTACCCTGATCACCTTACCTAAAATAACCTTCCTTAATGACTACACTTTTTCCTCCTAGAATTTATCACTGCCTCACAGTATTTCTATTTCTTTGTTTATTATCTATTTCTAGAATATAAGTTTCCCAAAGGAAGGAACATTATTTTCTTCATTATCTTGTCCTGGTGTCCCAATATAATACAAAGACAAGTGTTTGTTGTATGAATGTTGACTTAGGTACAGTTCCTAAATTTTTGTTTGCTGGTTTAAGGAAACCGTATTAGTTTCTGCCTGTTATCTTATCCAGCAGCCATTCTATTTTCTTGAATGTCAAAAGTTCTGCATCTTGTGTGCTTCTCTATCTTCAGTGCCTAGAAAAGGCACTTGGTGGATATGTATGAATAAGCGAGAGCTCTTAAATATTGGTTGGCAGCACTTGCCTTCCAGTTCTTACAGCCATTTTCCCTTTCCCTGAATTCCTGCCCTGAAGAACCCTTCAGTATATCGTGCAACAAAGTGAGGAGAGCAGGCTTTCCTGTGTTATTTCTTGAAGTGAAGTTGCTGAGTCGTGTCCGACTCTTTGCAAACCCATGAACTGTAGCCTACCAGGCTCCTCAGCCCATGGAATTTTCCAGGCAAGAACACTGGAGTGGGTTGCCATGTCCTTCTCCAGGGGATCTTCCCAACCCAGGGATCGAACCCTGGTCTTCCACATTGTAGGCAGACACTTTACCATCTGAGCCACCAGGGAAGTTTAAAATAAATGGTTAAAAACTTTTACCTCTAAGTATATTTGCTGTAGATACTTGGTGGGTAGCTCTCATCCAGTGAGAAAATTTCCCTCCATTTCTAATTTTCTAGAGTTTTTATGATGAATGGATCTTCAGTTTTATCAAACACTTTTCTGCATTTGTGCAGAAAACATTGATTCTTCCTTTGTGTATTTTTTGATCTCATTTTCTCTTTTAATCTGTGTGTGTGTGTGTGACAAATTGTTCTAAGATCTTTTCATCTTAAATCATTGTGAGTTTAACCTGATTAAAATTTACATATCTTACAAATTGATGGATTCATTTAGCTAATATTCTATGTAAGATTTTTCACCTGCATTGTTAAGTGAGTAAAATAAATGTTATGAGTTAGCTAAAAGACACTTGATTGAAGTTAAAGAAAAAAATGTGACAAGTGAACAGGTCAACTCAGCAAGTAACTGAGGAGAATCCCCAAATTTATTTGATCAATTTAACCCCTAACTTTTTTTTTTTTTCCAATCAGAGCCTTCCAGTTGGAGGAGTCTCAGGACTGCAGCAGAGATTTTGTGGAGATGCGGGAAGGGAACGCCACTGGGCGCCTGGTGGGACGATACTGTGGAAACGCCCTCCCCCTCAATTATTCATCTGCTGTCGGGCACATCCTGTGGATCAGATTTGTCTCTGATGGCTCGGGCAGTGGCGTGGGCTTTCAGGCTGCATTTG
Source organism: Cephalophus harveyi (assembly GCA_006410635.1). NCBI lineage: Eukaryota > Metazoa > Chordata > Mammalia > Artiodactyla > Bovidae > Cephalophus > Cephalophus harveyi. The sequence continues at coordinate 202,192 of SJYT01042895.1, read as the reverse complement.
CCAGCAGTGAGTTGGTTGTTTTAGTGATGGCTTCCAGAAGGTGTCCTACAAACTAGGAAGGATAGCAGTGGTTTCAGTAATGCATTAAGAACAATTTATTTATTGTCTCTGTGGAATTACTTTATAATGTATTAGAAAAACTGAATTATGTATGAATGGCTCATAAGGAGCCAGGGAGAACATTCTCAGTAGCTCTAACATTCTTTTTAAGCTGTAGTGTCTGCCTAATTTTAAGTTAAACTTTTTTATGATAGTGTGTTAAGAGAGTTTTTTTTTTTTTAATTATATTTTGGTTTCAGTTTGGTATTCTTATGTCGAATGTGTTTCATTTGATGCCATAAACTCTATAGTCTTCTAATCAAAAGCATTTAGTATTACTTTAGGATATTCCTAAGTGCTCAGATGTTATAACAACAGGATATTTTTCTAATAAGATAAAGTATGAAATATCTTTATTTTCTAACTCAGCTTTTTCATAATGAGTTATTCTACATGTGATTCAAAATGTCAGTTTCTCTTTTATAATTTTAAAACATATGTTTCATTCTTTTGTAAGACAAAATAAAATAAACCAAAATTATACAACAGGGCTGGTAATGCCCCTTCCCTTGTCTCCAGGTCCCGTGGGGTCTGGGAACCCATTTTACATGGGAAGCTATTGCTTGTTTTCACACTAAGGAGCCTTCCAGGGAGATGGAATTCCATTCACAATATCAACTCTTCTCCAAGGAATTAATAGATAGCAGAGAAACCACAAGGGAAGCAGTATTTCTTTCAGTTTTGAGAAAAGAAATTGCAGTCAATTAAAAGTTCATCCTTTTCAACACCCCTTGCCTTTTGTTTCTTTCATTTGATTAAAAAGCTGTTCTAAGTAGGTCTGATTTACTACCCTGTTTTCCTTCCTAGTATTTGGCAATGATAACATTGTGGGAACTCATGGGAAAATTGCCTCTCCCTTGTGGCCTGGAAATTACCCCCACAACTCCAATTACCAGTGGATAGTGAATGTGGAAGAATCTCAGGTTATTCATGCCAGAATCTTGGAGATGGACATGGAGGGCACACTTAACTGCTATTATGACAAATTGAAGGTGAGTTTTTAAGAGCAATTGATGTTTATACATTTTGGTGAATTGCTATTGGCAATGATAGATCCAAGTTATTGTCTATTCAAGCATTTGCAAATCATAGCAGATGGTCTACCCTACACCATGAATAACCCCATTAGGTTACCCAAACAATAGTAATTCTGGTATTATATTTGTTAGTTTCGATTCTGTAGCTAACTTTTTCAGCATTATTGTAATTTTTTTGTTGGGCTTGTCTAAACATGTATGTTTGTCTTAATTAAGTATTTATCCTATTTTATATCCCATTACCCTGTTCATTCTTATGTTAGAGTGCTAAAAATTTGAACAATCATTTAAAAATAAGTATAAGTACTTATATTTAAGTATAAAGGTTGTAGTGATCATTGCCATTCAGACATTGGCTACTGTACCAATTCCCGAAGTACTATCAGATTACTTTTCATCCAGCTTTATTGAGATATATTTGACAAATAAATACTGTGTATATTTAAGATGTACAATTGGGTCTTTTCATATATGTACACACTATAAAATAATAATCACAATCAAGCTAGTTGACACATACATCACATCAATTACCATGTTCTTTATTTTTGATATGATGAGAACACATAAGATCTGCCCTGTTAGCAAATGTAAAGTGTTACAATGAACTGTTATTAGCTATAGTCACATTGCTCTACTTTACATCTTTAGAATTATTAATCTTGCACTACTGAAACTTTGTACCCTTTGACCAGCTCCCTATTTCCCACTTGCCCATCTCCTGACAACCACACTCTATTTCCTGCTTCTATGGATTTGACTTTTTTACTATCAGAATCTTGAAGGCCAAGATGCCATCTTATTCATTTTAGGCCCACAATGCTTCACATAGGATCCAGTACTTGATAGATGCTCAGTATGTTGGACAGAATTATCAGATAATTTGAAATCTGAACTGATATAACAGCTTCAATTAAGAAATTTGTAGTAACACTTATAACAAATTTATTCAAATTATTTATAAGATGGAGGGAAGGATGTAAAGTGTAATTGGATAGCATCCATTCATGGGTGCAGAAAACTAAACATGCTCAAGACTATGTATTTGGAAGTTGTCACAAAATACATCTCTAACTAGGTAATCTAACATTTTGAACCAAATGAAAGAGATTTCTGGAGCTTTGAGTATGCTCAACCCATGCAAGCTGTGATTCTTCTGTTGTTGCCAGTTCTGCTTCTTTACTTCTTTGGAAAGAAACTGTTTCTTTACTTACCTGTGGACAGGTGAGCTCCTTCAGGACACCTGTCTACTTTCTCTCATGAAACTTTTCCTTTTTCTTGTTACTTTTCCCCTTTCTTCCCAATTCTTCCCTTTGAGGCCCCAAAGCACATTCAGTTAGCACTGTTGTGCAGCTATCTTGGTTGTTACTTTTCTACCCACAAATTTTACTGTAAATCGTATAGTGAGCTACATCACATGGAGCATGTTTATTAATGTAATTCTGCAGGAATGAGAAATAATTTTAAAACACGTTTAATTGTTTGTAATCATATTTTGTATTTCATTATACTTTCTTTTCTAAACTTATATGTAATGTTTGCTTATTTATGATAAAATTATAATAGGTTATCCTTTTGACTTTCTGTTTATGAAGAAAATGGAGGCGATTCCCTAAGTTCAGTGCTTTGTTCTCTGGCTTTTCCATGCAGATTTACGATGGGGCTGGCATTCACTCCCGACTGGTTGGAACCTACTGTGGTACCCAAACTGACTCTTTCAGTTCCACTGGAAGTTCTCTGACATTTCAGTTTTCTTCTGATTCTTCGATCTCAGGGAGAGGATTCCTTTTGGAGTGGTTTGCAATGAATGCCTCTGTTGGACCTTTACCTACCATTGCGACAGGTCTGTGTAGTAATAAATGGCATTCTTTATAGGGGCTGATATATGTAGACTAATATCTCCAAGATTCCTACTAATAAAGGCCAAATACACAAATGAATAAGAATAATAATTGCAGTCTCAAAACCCTTCCTCCGTATGTTCAGGTATTCTTTTAATCTCATAAATACATAAAGATTACATGTTTATTCCAAAAAGTACTGGTTTCCTATTATATTTTCATAATAATTAAGGGCTTAGAAAAACATTTATTTTAATTAATTTATTTATTTGGCTGCTCCAGGTCTTATTTGCAGCACACAGGACTGTCCATCTTTGTTGGTTGTGGCTCATGGGATCTTTAGTGGTGGCATGTGGGATCTTTTTTTTTTTTTTAAGTTGGGTATGTGAATCTAGTTCCCTGACCAGGTATTGAACCCAGGTCCCCTGCACTGGTAGTAGAGTCTTAGCTGCTGGACCACCAGGGAGGTCCTGATAATTGAGAGTTCGATATCCACAAGACATTACAGTTATACTTTCTAGAGATCACTTTAGAGATCTCTGAAAGTTTGGTCTGCAAATACCTAGGCACACACACACAATAGGTAAAGATCAACTGATAGAAATATTTTCCTCTGTATTAAATATCCTTTATTTTTCCTCTGTTATTATAAGTGTGCCTTCAGAAATGCTTTGCTTGGTACTTAGCAGGTGGTAAACTGTCATGTTTCAAGGTAAAGGTGGCTTAAATTGTAAGCTTTTATTTTATTTTGCTAATTTAAAGATATGTTAGATTCCCTCAGTAAGCTGTGTTTTGGGAGACTGTTAAGCCACTGAACAACTACAACAGTATGGGCTTACTTCATGCTTGACAAATAATAGACACTCGATAACTGGGTGAAGTGGCAAAATGATGGTGAAAAGAGTAGAATACAACGTGTTTTTCTTTAAAAATTATGGAAATCACAGCTGTCTGAATTAGTGTAAAAATATTTATAAGTTTCTTTGAGAAAATTGTTTGAATTTGGTTGTTTCAGTGTAGGATTGTGGTTTTAAAGTTAAAATGCTACCTTCTTTTCTACCAGCGCTGTTTCAAAGCTGTTGCTTTTCATTCTGCAGGTGCTTGTGGTGGGTTCCTGCAGACAGGAGATACTCCAGTCTTTCTCTACTCCCCAGGCTGGCCTGAAAGCTACAGTAATGGCGCCAACTGTATGTGGCTCATCCAGGCTCCAGATTCTACTGTAGAACTCAACATCCTTTCCCTGGACATTGAATCTCATAGCACATGCAGCTATGATAAACTTGTGATAAGAGATGGTGAGAACATTTAAAAAGTAAAATAAAGCAAAAAACTACCTAGTTTCAACCCTGACACATATTTAGTTACATTCAGTTATAGTCATACTTGTTTACTGCCTTCATCCAGTTTGTATGGAATCATGAGATACTAGAATTGGCTACATTTATGCAGAACACAGGCTTCCCTGGTGGTTCAGTGGTAAAGAATCAGCCTGCCAGTGCAGGAGATGCAGGTTCGATCTCTGGTCCAGGAAGATGCCCTGGAGAAGTAAATGGCAACCCTCTCCAGTGTTCTTGCCTGAAGAATCCCATGAACAGAGGAGCCTGGGGGGGCTACAGTCCATAGGGTCACAAAGAGTCAGGCACAACTTAGCAACTGAACAACAACAATAACAACTACAGAACATAAGGAAAATATTAAATTGCCATAGCAAGATAATTCACACACAACACACTGTGTCAGGGAGAGCACTAGGAAACATTACATCTGGTTTAAGAAGGAAATTATAATCTGAGTTTCCAGGTTGTGCTGCTTTCTCATTTAAAGGCTATGGAAATCAATCTTGATGTGTTATATCTATGGCTTTAAGATCCAAGTATGAAAAGTACTTATAATTTCAGTGTATTCAGTTTTCCATGTCTACGCAATCTCTGGCTAGAATGGGCTTAAAAGTGAAATTCACTCAGTTGTGTCCGACTCTTTCTGACCCCATGGTCCGTACTGTCCATGGAATTCTGCAGGACAGGATACTAGAGTGGGTAACTTTTCCCTTCTAGAGAGGATCTTCTCAACCCAGGGACTGAACCTAGGTTTCCCGCATTGTAGGCAGATTTTTTACCAGCTGAGCTACCAGGGAAGCCCCAAGAATGGGTAGCATTAAGGGCTAATAGTTTTTGTCTTTTCTTTGTAGTAATGCTAGACAGGGAATGCTTTAGTGAAAGATGTACAGAGTTGTAACTTCGCGATTTGCATGGAACAGAGGAGAATGAGGCCATGTCCTCTTGTCAGTGTTTCTTATTGTTTGGTCCCCAGACCAGCAGAATCAACATCACTTGGGAACTTGTTAGTGATGCACATTCAGTGGCCCACCCCAGATCAACAAAACTAGAAACTCTCAGATGGGTTCTAAATCTGTCTTCAGTTAACGTCAAGATCAGGATGAGGAGAGTAAGACAGGATTGGGCAAGTACAGACGCAGATCCTGTCTTCATTTAAAACTGGAATATTTTATTCACCTTACATTTCATTTCCATTTTTGAAAGATTGCACTAAAATATTTTTATTTTGATTTCTGAGGTCTTTGACATCTTCTTGAATTTTGCCCCCATTATATCTACTACTGCGGGCAAGAATCCCTTAGAAGAAATGGAGTAGCCATCATCGCCAACAAAAGAGTGCAAAATGCAGTACTTGAATGCAAGCTCAAAAATGACAGAATGATCTCTGTTCATTTCCAAGGCAAACCATTCACTATCACAGTAATTCAAGTCTATGCTCCGGCCAGTAATGCTGAAGAAGCTAAAGTTGAAGAATTCTATGAAGACCTACAAGACCTTCCAGAACTAACACCCCAAAAAGATGTCCTTTTCATTATAGGGGACTGGAATGCTAAAGTAAGAAGTCAAGAAACAGCTGGAGTAACAGGCAAATTTGGCCTTGAAGTACAGAATGAAGCAGGGTAAAAGCTAATAGAGTTCTGCCAAGAGAACACACTGGTCATAGCAAACACCCTGTTCCAACAACACAAGAGAAGACTCTACACATGGACATCACCAGATGGTCAACACCGAAATCAGATTGATTATATTCTTTGCAGCCAAAGATGGAGAAGCTCTATATAGTCAGCAAAAACAAGACCAGGAGCTGACTGTGGCTCAGATCATGAACTCCTTATTGCCAAATTCAGACTTAAATTGAAGAAAGTAGGGAAAACCACTAGACCATTCAGGTATGACTTAAATCAAATCCCTTACTATTATATAGTGGAAGTGAGAAATAGATTCAAGGGATTAGATCTGATGGACAGAGTACCTGAACAACTATGGATAGAGGTTCATGACATTGTACAGGAGACAAGGATCAAGATCATCCCCAAGAAAAAGAAATGAAATAAAGCAGAATGGCTGTCTGAGGAGGCCTTACATATAGCTGTGAAAAGAAGAGAAGTGAAAAGCACAGGAGAAAAAGAAAGGTATATCCATTTGAATGCAGAGTTCCAAAGAATAGCAAAAGAGATAAGAAAGTCTTCCTCAGTGATCAATGCAAAGAAATAGAGAAAAACAATAGAATGGGAAAGACTAGAGATCTCTTCAAGAAAATTAGAGATACTAAGGGAACATTTCATGCAAAGATGGGCACAATAAAGGACAGAAAGGTATGGACCTAACAGGAGCTGAAGATATTAAGAAGATGACAAGAATACACAGAGGAACTATACAAAAACAGATCTTCATGACCCAGATAATCACAATGTTATGATCACTAACCTAGAGCCAGACAACCTGGAATGCAAAGTCAAGTGGGCCTTAGGAAGCATTACTACAAACAAAGCTAGGGGAGGTGATGGAATTCTAGTTGAGCTATTTCCAATCCTGAAAATTGATGCTGTGAAAGTGCTGCACTCAATGTACCAGCAAATTTGGGAAACTCAGCAGTGGCCACGCGATTGGAAAAGGTCAGTTTTCATTCCAGTCCCAAAGAAAGGCAATGCCAAAGAATGTTCAAACTACCGCACAATTGCACTCATATCACATGCTAGTAAAGTAATGCTCAAAATTCTCCAAGCCAGGCTTCAACTGTATGTGAACTGTGAACTTCCAGAAATTTAAGCTGGATTTAGAAAAGGCAGAAGAGCCAGAGATCAAATTGCCAACATCCGTTGGATCATCGAAAACAGCAAGAGAGTTTCATAAAAACATCTAATTCTGCTTTATTGACTATGCCAAAGCCTTTGACTGTGTGGATCACAACAAACTGTGGAAAATTCTTCAAGAGATGGGAATACCAGACCATCTGACCTGCCTCCTGAGAAATCTGTATACAGGTCAGGAAGCAACAGTTAGAACTGGACATGGACTAACAGCCTGGTTCCAAATCTGGAAAGGAGCATGTCAAGGCCGTAATTTTCACCTTGCTTATTTAACTTATATGCAGAGTACATCATGAGAAACGCTGGGCTGGATGAAGCACGAGCTGGAATCAAGATTGCCGGGAGAAATATCAATAACTTAGATATGTGGTGATACCACCCTTATGGCAGAAAGCTAAGAAGAACTAAAGAGCCTCTTGAAAGTGAAAGAGGAGAGTGAAAAAGTTGGCTTAACACTCAACATTCAGAAAACTAAGATCATGGCATCTGGTACAATCACTTCATGGAAAATAGATGGGGAAACAGTGCAAACAGTGACAAAGTATTTTTTGGGCTTCAAAATCACTGCAGATGGTGACTGCAGCCATGAAATTAAAAGACTATTACTCCTTGGAAGAAAAGTTATGACCAACCTAGACAGCATATTAAAAAGCAGAGACATTACTTTGCCACCAAATGTCCATCTAGTCAAAGCTATAGTTATTCCAGTAGTCATGTATGGATGTGAGAGTTGGACTATAAAGAAAGCTGAGTGCCAAAGAATTTATGCTTTTGAACTGTGGTGTTGGAGAAGACTCTTGAGAGTCCATTGGACTGCAAAGATATCAAATCACTCCATCCTAAAGGAAATGAGTCCTGAATATTCATTGGAAGGACTGATGCTGAAGCTAAAACTCTAATACTTTGGCCACCTGATGCAAAGAACTGACTCTTTGAAAAGACCCTGATGCTAGGAAAGATTGAGGACAGGAGGAGAAGGGGATGACAGGGGATGAGATGGTTAGATGGCGTCACCGACACAATGGACATGGGTTTGTGTAGACTCCAGTAGTTGATGATGGATAGGGAGGCCTGGTATGCTGCAGTTCATGGGGTCACAAAGAGTCGGACACAACTGAGTGACTGAACTGAACTGAATTAGGAGTGCAGGCTCAGCATTATGGATTTTATTTCCCAAAAGATGCAAGAAGCATAGAATTTTCTATGAATTTCCTAGTTATTAAATTTTGGCAATTAATGAAAAATGCTTCATAGCATTTTTTTGGACCAAACAAACATATTTGCTATTGGCCCACAGGTGTCTAATGTGCATTTTTGTGTCTCCTGTATCCCCTCAACCAGAGACCCCCCTTGCTATTTATAGTGAGGAAAAATCAAATGGCAGAGCATCTTTGCTTTCCTGCTGTAGGGTAGAAGCTGGGCAGTAGGTGAAGACTCAGGTCAATCATATAAACGTGTTTAGATGGTAAGCCATAACTTTCTACCTTTTTCCTATGGACAGTCTCCTCTAAGCACATTGCCCAGAGGAAGTATCATCCTTCCTCCTTTTTTTTTTTATTCTTTCCTTAGAAAAAAAATGAAAATCAATAGACCCAACTCAGTCTCATTGAAAGATAAAATATACACTTGTGAAATAAAGCTTTAAAATTTTCTGATGCAGATAATTAGAAATTAAGTCAACAGATTTGGGCTGAAATATATAGCAAACTAGCATGATAAAGATAAAAATGCAAGAGGAATTACAGATAAACTTCTGAATGATAAAATAATGCATGGTTACCAGAAGTCAGAACTCCTCTAAGAATGCCAGGTATTTATAGCTGTGCCACTACATTCAGGAACTTGTTTTCTAAACTAGCTAGTAATGTGTGAGTTTTAGGTTGTAGTAGTCAATATCAAAAAAGAATCATTTTGCTAGTTGAGTGAAAGGGTCAATTTTGTCATGTCTTACATTCTATTTTTATGTATTTTTTAAGTTTGAAATCATTAATTCTATGCCTTAGGGGGAAAAAAGCAATGCATTTTCCCAGTCAAGGCATCCAAGTCTGTTACAATCCCCTTTGCTCCATTCAGGCTTTAACTGAAACAGCTGTTTTGATCAATATTTAAAGTTGAGAGAAGCCAAAGGGAAAAGGGTCATGGGGTGACCCAGCCCTCACTGGTGTTTCTGGAGTTCACACTTGCTGACACTAGCTTTTTTTTCATCTTCTGCACGTGGACAGAAGTGTGTTCTTTTAATGGCAGAACAAACAATGAGCAGCCAAGAAATGAACAGGAAAAAGGAAAGCGCTCTGCAGGTGGAGGCACACTTCTGGGCAGAGGACCTTATAACACTGGCACGGGATCTGGAGATGAGGAATCAGACGTTTTGTTTTTTGGATACTTGACCTTCAGCAGTCAGAATAGCTTGGTTTAGTGTCTGATGCTCACATCAGCACTGGTCTTCAATTACTTCCCAATCCCACCTCTTCTTGTTTTGAGTTTTAGTTCCAGGAAGAACTGTCAACCAGTGTTTGAAAAGGCAGTGGAACTGGCAAATAAGTCATTATTAAAAAGTGTAAAGAAAAAGGCAGGCAGGCCCACTACAAACCACAATGCTGTAACCCCTGGAGTGGACCTGTATCTGATAATCTCATTGTCTCCTAGGAATGGGGGTGCTTTGAGAATAATGTATGAGGTGCTTCTCCTGGGTTTCACTGGTGGTGGAACCGACTCTTTTTAAAATTTTTTCATTGGAGTACAGTTGATTTACAATGCTGTATTCGTTTCAGGTGTACAGTAAAGAGAATCAGTTATCCATATACGTATATTCACTCTTTTTAAGATTCTTTTCCCATATAGGTATTACAGAGTATTGAGTAGAATTCCCTTTGCTATGTATTAATAATAGATGTTTATTGGTTATCTGTTTTATATATAGTAGTGTATATATGTTAATCCCAATCTCCCAATTTAGTCCTCTCCCCTCCCCTATGGTAACCATAAATTTGTTTTCTACATCTGTTTCTCTCTTTCTGTTTTGCAAATAAGTTGTGGAGGTGACTCATAAGACAGCATATTGTCACACTGACATTTCCTTTCCTTGGTCATAGGAGACAACAGCATGGCCCAGGAGCTAGCCATTCTCTGTGGCAGGGAGGTCCCTGGACCCATCCGGTCAACTGGAGAATACATGGTGATCCACTTCACCTCGGACATCAGTGTAACTGGGGCAGGCTTTAATGCGTCCTTTCACAAGAGTAATATATTCTCTTAATTTGTTCTAATTCATTTCATCTCACCTTGCCTATCTCTTGCTGTCTCTCTAACATACTCTGCTTGTTTTTCAATGCCAAGACACAGATTGTAAGTCAGAGTGCACAAGTCTCTGCCTAGCCTCTGGGGAGGAGGGGTTATCCTGATGTCACGTACTAAGTCCTGATCAAAAAAACAAACAACAACAACACAACTGATCACATTGTACAGAAGGATCCTCCGCCTTCCATTTTCTGGGTGGGGCATCTTCTCTCCATAGTAAGTCTAAGAGGAAGATGTCTCAAACAATATTTCAGCCCAGGTGATGGCTGGAACCAGAAGACAGTGCATATCCATAACACAGCAGAGGAGCAATAAGTCAGAGTTATCCTCAGTCTAAGAAATAACCAGTCAAAGTAATATAGGAGCAATTGTCATAAATCCCTTGGTTGAAGTGATTCATTTAAAGTTTGGCAGGAAGAGTTTGCTGCTCTTGAAATATGAATTTGGTGAGCCCAAGAAGATGCACAAGATATGGGAGGCTGTCATGTGGAGTATGACCAAGAATTTGAACACTTGGTAAAATGTGAAGTCCAACCATCATTTTCAACCCAACCTGGATTAAAAGTTAAAGAAGCAGCCTGCAGAATGTGCAGTATCTGAAGACCCCCATATTTGTAACTGAAAAACATAATTTTAAAGTAGATGATCAATCTAGACATTAAACATGAACATTTTCCCCACTATTATGTATGGTTATTAGAGAGTAGGGAGCAACTGAAAATAAATGATCGCCCTTACAGTCAAGGGGAGCTGGCTGTGGAATGGTTTAAGACAATGGGCTTTGGAATTAAATGGTAAATTTCCACTGCTGCATTTTAACTGGTGGTGTGAGCCCTCTGCACTCACTCACTGATGCTCCAGTGGGTCCCTGATAGCTGGCAAATGACTGACTTCACTTAGGATGTTGAGCTCCCATTTCTGTCAGATCTCTGCTCAGATATAACCACAGTTACGTGGCCTTCTCTAACTGCTCCAGACAATATAATTCCATTTTCCCACTCCCAATTCATCTTTGTAAACTTATCACCACCTCACGTATTACATGTGTGTTTGCTGTATGTCTGACTTGTCTATAAAGGAAGCTTCGTGAAAGTTAAGGGATTTGTCTCTACTGCTGACTTCTACATCCCTATCTTACTAACAAAAGCACAATGAAGACCCAGGAGCATGTGCTCTATCCATACTTCTTGTGCTCATTGTTCCCAACATTTTGGTCCCAAGTGAGTTTCAAACCACATTTCTATTGCCTACACTTTGAAAATTCTCAAGACAAACAGAAAAAGCATCAAAATCCAGTTGCGAGTGTTATCTAATTGCAATCTTTGTTTCTTCTTGGCAAGGTTGTGGTGGATACTTGCATGCAGACCGGGGGATTATCACGTCACCCAGGCACCCCGAGACCTACGCACCCAATCTCAACTGCTCTTGGCATGTCCAGGTCCAGAGTGGCCTGACCATTGCTGTCCACTTTGAACAGCCCTTCCAGATTCCAAACAGAGACTCCTCTTGCAACCAGGGGGATTACTTGGTGGTAGGTCTTTTTTGCTGCTTTTTCTAATTACTTTTTCTACACACTTCATAACAACATAATGATATTTTTCCTTTTGGGCTGTAAGTTGATAAAACCTGTATACCTTGTCTTCATCAGTATAAAGGTAGTTGTGCAATTTTGATTTGTCTTTCCAGCTCAAAAATGGACCTGATCTTTCTTCTCCACCCTTGGGTCCCCATGGAGGAAATGGTCGTTTTTGTGGCAGTCACCCTTCATCCACTCTGTTCACTTCGGATAATCAAATGTTTGTTCAGTTTATTTCTGATAATAGTAATGAAGGGCAAGGATTTAAGATCACATATGAGGCAAAGAGTTTGGGTAAGTATTTTCACTGAGAATTTTGTCTATACTTTTTTGCAATTGCTTGGTCTTCCTTGTTTAGATAGATTTGAGGAAAAAATATGTAGGTTTTTTTTTTTTTTCCTGAACTGAGAATAATGATGTTATTAAGAATAACTACCTATTATCAAGCACTTACTTTGTGTTGGATACATTGCTACCTCATCATGACTACATATTTTCATTGTTCCCATTCTCTAGATAAGATGAGGCTTAGATTGTGTAAGAAAATGAATGAACTTCTACATGAGTATAAGTTGATCTGATCTTAGTTATCCCTGAAATTCCCTATACTTTTCCATTATAAAATGTCTAATTATAAGTTATATTTGGTTACAGAAACCTTGTAAGAATGATAATTACATTGTTTTGTAATCATTTGTATGCTTCTTTTGAGATGAATGTATAACCCTTTGATTCTACTATTACCCATCTAATTATATAGTACAGTAATGATCTGACTTAATTACACTTGATTGTAATTGTATTTAATTCTGCTGTAATGATTTGATTTTTGTGACATTTAACTTTAGATAACATTTAATTGAATAAATAAGTAAACAAGCTTCAAAAAAAAAGAGGGAGCGGTGTCAGTAGAGAGTAAGTCTTTGGTCCCTTAAAATGAGATAATTCTAATTTCAGTTTAATCCTATGACCTCATCTCAGATTCCTGGATATATTTCAAAATATATGTTCATCTAAATGAAGCCATATGTTTTATGGCACATTCTCCAAAATATGAGAATTTAAAACATCAGCATAATTTCCTCCTCTAAGGAAATGGGGAGAGGAGAGGAAATAAATATCCCCCAGCTGACATAGAAAATCATCTCATCCCTCCAGCAGGCTCCATGACCACCAGGAACATCCTTTCTTCTCTTTCCAGCACACGTAACTCTGTTGCTTGGAGGGAGCCTTTAACAACACAGCTCTGTGACACCAGCAGCAGCACCTTCTAGGCAGGGAGTTTCTTGTCCCTCGCTGTCTCCACGCGCAGCTTTGCTGCTGAGTTGTGAATGGTCAGGATTTTACACGGTCCTGAGACTTTACAGAGTCCTAGTGCCTCGTGTTTAGTAAGTAGACCCAGAACTCTGCTTTTCCATCTTTACCAAGATAGACTCAGTCTTGAATTATATTTTCAAAGTCAATATTTAGTGGCAATTCATATACACTAAGGGTCTATTTGTAAACACTATAATTCTATCGTTGCTTTGTGGGTCCTCTATTCACGAAAGAAAGGTTATCACCACTTCCCCATCTTTCTGCCTTAATATTAGACTTAAAAGTCTTTTAAGTCTTTTAAGATTTCAAAACTGGTTGCAATATGATCACTCTTGTTGATATCAATTTTCTGATTCAAGCATCTCCCCCAACTATAGTCAGCTCTACTTCCCTATCTGTCTTTCCACCACACCTACTTCTTTGCCACTCTTGTTTCTCAGCTTTTAACACATGTTATTCAGTGAACAAGTTTTGGAATCAAATTAGCCTCATTCTACACCATCATCCTCCAAGAACATCCTTCTATATGTTCGATGAGATTTCTGTGTCCCTGTGCTTGATGCTTTCTTTGTCACTGGATTAACTGATATTTTAATTTATTAATTGAACATTTACAAAGGGTTTCACACTGTGCAGACCACCAAACCACTGCATAATTGATTGGCTTTAAGAAGGAGTGAAAGTTCTGCTGAGAATATATGGTTTAGCAAATTTAAAAATGACACACGTGGTAGCTCCCTTGATAGCAAATTCAGAATGTATTTGCTTAAAAAGAAAAGGAGGATAATTTTAGATGAAAGGAAATTGAGATTGGATAAATACAGATAAAGAGACTTTTAAAAATGAGGGTGGCCATTGCCTGCGTCCTCTTTCTCCAGACTGTAGACTGATTTCCCTGTATTTCCTGACAGCCTGTGGGGGCAATATTTACATCCATAATGCTGATTCTGCTGGATACGTAACCTCCCCCAACCACCCTGACCATTATCCCCAGCACGCTGACTGCATTTGGCTTATAGCTGCTCCTTCCGGGAAACTCATACGACTGCAATTTGAAGGCCAGTTCAGTATCGAAGTAACACCCAAGTAGGTCGCCTCTGTTTAATTTTCCTGCTATCCAGAGTTGGTATTTATTTTCAGCTGTCACATTTGAGAACAGTTTCCTACTGCTTTTTATGGAAATGTAGTTCATTTACAATTGTGTTAGTTTCAGATGTATACCAAAGTGATTCTGTTATATATATATATATATATTTTTTTTTTTTTTTTACATTCTCTTTCATCATAGGTTATTACGTGATATTGAAAATAGTTCCCTATGCTATACAGTAGGTTCTGGTCCATCTGCTTTTCTCAGCAGCATTTGCTGCTAAGGAAATCTAGGGATGGGGAAGGGAAATGTTAACATCTCAAGATGAAAACCTTGCCTGCCAGTCACCCTCCCATCAGCTGAGCAGATGATGTAAACAGATACCATCCCTCCTGACCCTGTACACATCCTCCAAGAGACTCGGAGGATGGCTGTCTGAGATTTATGTCATCTTTTCTTCCTCCCACAGGAAAAATAGAGTGTCTCTGGTAGACAAGTATTTATTTGCCCAGCCTCACACTCGGTGTCATAAATGATAAAATGCCTCTTTAACAAATGGAAATTTGTGACACCAGGGGTCACCAGGGTTAGAAACAGGACTGAAAATAAGGACAGTCCAATTTCCCAATCTCTGTTTAATAAAAATCATTAAAGATTACAAACCAGAGAGTTTATATCTTGCTAAGTTGAACACAAAGAGATGAAAAAAGGTGTGTATTTTTCTCTTAGTTTAACAAAAGCATGTATACACTTGTATATATACGTGTGCAAAGCTTAGGTACGAGAGCTTTTGTTTACCAGTTCTGGACTCTTGATATAATGCCACTGTCCCCTCACTGAGCATTAGTTGGCTGGTTGACTTTCTCAAGAAAGATTAGGTAAATACCTGTCCTCTTTTATGGACACAGAATTCTGGCTGAGATTCTCCATAAGCTCCATTTACAGAGCTGTCAACAGAGTTTATCTTTGTCTCATGAAATGTGTCATAACATCATGTGAAACAAAATACTTGGGTTCTGAAACTCCTAGGGGTTGATTTTGGAGCTTCCCTGCTGGCTCAGTGGTAAAGAATCTGCCTGCCAATGCAGCAGAGGCAGGTTCGATCCATGGGTTGGCAAGACCCCCTGGAGAAGGAAATGGCAACCCACTCTAGTATTTTTGCCTGGGAAACCCCGTGGACAGGGAAGTCTGGCCAGGGTACGGCCCATGGAGTCACAGAACTGAACATGACTGAGTGACTAAACAAATAAATGTACAGCCAGGGGCTGATTTGAGAATGACTTTTACATTTCTAAGACTAACAGAATGTGGAAGGTGAGTAACTATTCTTCAGTGTGGTAAATATAAAACCTGTCTTTTTGAGCTCCAAACTGGAGCGTGTTATGTCTCAAAAAAATATTACACAACATTTTGAAGTGACACACCACTTCTATAGACTCTGTTGTGGTGTCTATGCTATGATGTGTACCTCGTGCTACAGAAATAATGATTTCATTATGCCCCTGGAGAAAGTGAAGTCTTTATTATCAAAATATGTCAAGGCCATTGACTTTACAAATTAAACAGAATCTTCTTTCCACTTTAGCTGTATGTCCAATTACCTTGAGTTGCGAGATGGAGCTGATTCAAACGCGCCGATACTTTCCAAGTTTTGTGGGACATCTCTGCCCATCAGTCAGTTGTCCTCAGGAGAGGTGATGTATTTGAGATTCCGGTCTGACAACAGCCCCACTCATGTGGGATTCAAAGCCAAGTATTCTATAGGTAATGACATTTTTCTATTCAATAACACAGTAGTGACAGAATGATTGCATTAAAACTTTTTTAAAAATCGTGCCATTTTAAAAGAAGTCTATCTGCCTTTATTTTAATGATATAAGTTAGGAATGTGAATGTTTAAAACCATGAAGTCATTTATCAATCTTAATTTTTACTTTTAATTTCCATCTTAAAACACTTTCTTTGTATACTTGAATATTTTTATTTTTCTCTTAGTTTTTATATATTCAGTTAAATTCTAGTTTCTTCCTCTTGTCATAAAATACGTGTAATGTTACTTTAGATAGTAAAACTGTTTAGCAATCAGATGGCTAGTTTTTAGAACCATGACTTTGACTTCCTCAACATTAATGGATAATCCAAGATGTTTTTCCCCTAAATCTCTAGCACCAAGTGTTTTGATTTCTTTCCTTTAAAAAATAAATAATAAACATGCATTCTGAAGATTCACTACAAGATGGTCACAGTTACATAGAATTTAGTATCTAATGAGTCTGAACACAAACCAAACATATTTGATACACTCAAAACTCGAAAAGCCTAGTCGTAACAATATTTAACCTATACCATACATCTTTCATAGCCTGAGGAAAACTGTATATAATTCAGTCTGTCACATCCAGCTGATAAGAAATAATAGGATAGTAATTTTCAAGACCCTGAGGTACCCATCACTGCAGTAGCAAGTTTATTTGATAAACTAGAAATCACAGGCATAACTAATCAACCACAGCATCATTTCTAGTTGAGCTTGAACTCAGTCTACAGAATCACCAACCCAGGCTGCTGCTGCTGCTGCTACGTCGCTTCAGTCGTGTCCGACTCTGTGAGACCCCATAGACGGCAGCCCACCAGGCTCCCCCGTCCTTGGGATTCTCCAGGCAAGAACATTGGAGTGGATTGCCATTTCCTTTTCCAATGCATGAAAGTGAAAAGTGAAAGTGAAGTCACTTAGTCGTGTCCAACTCTTAGCGACTCCATGGACTGCAGGCCACCACGCTCCTCCGTCCATGGGATTTTCCAGGCAAGAGTACTGGAGTGGGGTGCCCTTGCCTTCTCCAGGCTACTAGGCAGCTCTTGTCAATCTATCAGTTAGTTCTGGAAAGAAAGCTGCTTGCAGTTAGTAGCTCTTGCACAGTGTCCTGAGAGAATTCATGAGACATCACAGGATATGCCATTCAGCAGTCTTTCTATCTTCCCTTTCCCATTATTAGATTGGACTTGTGCTATCATTTCTCTGTACATCGATAGCAGATTTCATATAATAAGGGAAGCACATGCTAAACATTTCCACCATTTTTTAAAACTTCAGTTTATATTCACTTGGCACCGAAAAGCTTTTCAAGGTGCTGGTTAAATTTCAAAGAAACCGTAATAGCATATTGCTCTTTTTCTGCAGCCCAGTGTGGGGGAGCAGTGACAGGGCAAAGCGGTGTCATTGAGAGCAACGGATACCCAACACAGCCATACACAGACAACTTACTCTGTGAGTGGCGTCTCCGGGGACCCTTGGGACACTATCTCACCATCCACTTTGAAGACTTTAACCTTCAGAATTCGTCTGGCTGTGAAAGAGACTTTGTGGAAATCTGGGAAAACCATACATCTGGTCAGTGAAATATGTCTGCTGTCTTTTGGGAGGTGTCTATTTCCACCTGTTACTCATTCAGCCTCTGAAATACCCTCATTTCCAAGAAAGGCAAGAGTTTGTCTCTTACAAAGAAGTGCAGATCAGTTAGCTATGGCCTGTTCAGTGTTTCTCTTCCTCATTTCTTACCCAAGAAACAGTGGTGTCCAAAGCCCAAGGGTCATTGTAGAGCTTATCCTGGGACCACACTGAGAGAGCACTGTGTGGGAAGGCACCCTCTTCCTAGGGACCCTCCAGTGCCACAGCTAGATATTTGAGGGGCATCCTGTAAGGGAAGGAGAGGAAAGGAGAATATACTGGGACCTCCTTGGTGGTCCAGTGTTTAAGAATTCACCTTGCAATGCAGAGGACACGAGTTTGATCCCTGGTCAGGAATTTAAGATCCCACATGCCACGGAGCAACTAACCCTGTATGCCATAACTACTAAGCCTACACATTATGGAGTGGAAATAGAGAAGCCTGTGTGCCATAATGAAGACCCAGCACAGCCAAAAAAAATTTTTTTTAATTTTAAAAAAGGGTGGTACACCGTGGAAATAATATGAGATGGATGCTTCCCACTCTGTCTCCTTGGACCATTTCACAACCAACTGAGCCAACCTTCCTCGTTGTGCTGATGCTCTTGGTTCTACCTGGTTGCTGTTTTTGTCACTCATCTTCATATATTTGAATATATCAATTTGTATTCATGTTTGACCTACTTCTCTTGCCAGAGGTCACCATTTCTTCCTGGGCAGGGTCTTATCTATTATTATTTTCTTCGGGAATGCCAAGTATCTCAAGTAGAGGTTAAGTGGAATCAACCCCCTGGACTTATACATGCTTCATTCTTATCTCACTCTCACAGGTACCTTACTGGGCAGATTCTGTGGAAGCAGCATTCCCAACAGCATAGACACTTCCAGCAATGTTGCTTTGGTCAGGTTTGTCACGGACAGCTCTCTCTCTGCCTCGGGATTCAGAATACGGTTTGACTCCAGCTTGGAAGGTAAGTTTGTTGATTCATTAAAAAAATACACACACACACACATATATATCATGATCACTTCAGTTCAGTTCATTTCAGTCGCTCAGTCGTGTCTGCCTCTGCAACCCCATGACTCACAGCACGCCAGGGCTCCCTATCCATCACCATCTCCTGGAGTTCACTCAAACTCACGTCCATCGAGTCGGTGATGCCATCCAGCCATCTCATCCTCTGTCGTATCTATTTACCTTTGCCTTTTATTAAAATATTTGTTTTAAAGTCCATTTTATTTGATATGAGTATACTACTCCAACTTTCTTTTCTATTTCCACTTACACAGACTATGTATTTTCATTACTTCACACACATTTGGTTTCTTTGTGTCCCTACTTATGAAGTAATCTTTTGTAGCTACCATACATATGGTTTGTTGTTGTTGTTGTTGTTGCTTATTCAGCCACTGACTTTCGATTGTTGAATTTAGTACATTTACATTTAAAATAGTAGTTCATAGCTATGTATGTGGTCCTAGTGTGATTAGATTGACTAGTTTTCTGTGAGTATGGTTTCAGTATGTCTGCCCTCTGATGCCCTCTTGCACCACCTATCATCCTGTCTCTTATACACATCTCATATATACATATATATGAATATATATATCGATACATATATATAAATAATGGGTTGGCCAAAAAGTTCATTTGTGTTTTTCTGTAAGCTGTATGGGAAAAATAAATGAATTTTTTTTGCCAATCCAATAATATATATTATTATAATACATATTAATATATTTCTGAGCAGCTATACTGAATAGACACTCTACTTAGGCATTGGTATTAAAAAAGCTGGACAAGACACCGTGGCTCGTGTCTCCTTGAACCTCAGTAGTCTAGCAGGAGGTAGACAGTAATCAGATACTCATACCAATAAATGAAATGTCACAAATGCAATCAGTGCTACAAAGCAAAGGATCTAATGCTGAGAGGGGGTGAGGAGGCGAGAGCCTTCACCACATCTCATCTGAAGAAGGCCAGTCCCTTATTGCTCCAGTCATTTAGGCTTTGTGTTACAAACTCCCTGACAAGCTCAGGTGAAATAAAGACCTAGTCATGAAAAAACTGGATGATCATTTGAGCCTTTCGCTTTCAGACTGTGATGGTTACTACGCTTACTGGTCTCTCATAGTTCTTTGGTCATGATGACAAACGGCTGCCAGTGCACTATCAATATGATCCACGGAAAGAAAGTGAAAGCGTTAGTCACTCAGTTCAGTTCAGTTGCTCAGTCGTGTCCGACTCTTTGCGACCCCATGAATCGCAGCACGCCAGGCCTCCCTGTTCATCACCATCTCTCGGAGTTCACCCAGACTCACATCCATCGAGTCAGTGATGCCATCCAGCCATCTCATTCTCGGTCGTCCCCTTTTCCTCCTGCCCCCAATCCCTCCCAGCATCAGAGTCTTTTCCAATGAGTCAACTCTTCACATGAGGTGGCCAAAGTACTGGAGTTTCAGCTTTAGCATCATTCCTTCCAAAGAAATCCCAGGGTTGATCTCCTTTAGAATGGACTGGTTGGATCTCCTTGCAGTCCAAGGGACTCTCAAGAGTCTTCTCCAACACCACAGTTCAAAAGCATCAATTCTTCGGCGATCAGCCTTCTTCACAGTCCAACTCTCACATCCATACATGACCACAGGAAAA